>CM021101.1:644311652-644645590 GCA_007115665.2 Sequoiadendron giganteum | reverse complement strand
AGTGTCACATGAAATGCCGGCACATTATATCATATGCAGGCTTTTCATAAGGTCAAATCAAACAAGACCAAATATTTTTGGAAATTTATATCGCTAGCATGAGGTATTATGAATCTTAATGCCAAATATTTTTAGAAATGTATTGTATTTCAAAAGATGGCAATTCTCCTTGTGAGTAATTATACTTTAGTTTGATCAAACGCTGAAGTAATTGTTCACGTTTTATGTCAGTAAACTGATATTAAGTACCAATATGATAAATTCTGCTTAGTTATGGCAGATAGTAGGGGCAATTATAATGTGGTGGAAAGTACAAAATGTAAGTAGCTTCTGCAGTCTTTGCAAGTATTTTGCATCTAAAAGAACTTCCTCTATCATTTTGATATTTGCCCATCATATATAGCTTAAATTTTGAAGTGTGTCTTAGTATCGCATTATTTATTAATAGCTTATGCGATAATATCTGATTTACCGAAGTGCAGGGGTGATGGTCTCCTAGCTAATCAAGTATTTAGAAAGATGATACATATTTGTATTTTCAAGCACCACATCACCCTGTGGTGAATTCCAATGTTCGTAAAACCAATTAGTCACTAGGCCATAGAAATTCTGATGGAGACTGTATTGACCGAGGACAACAAAATGAACACACTTCCAAGTTTTTTTAATGGAACAGCTAAAAGAGCAGACAAATTGCAAATTGATTTTAAATTTTAATATGTAAGAAGGGATCCAACGCCTTGACATAGCAATGCAGACACACAAGCTACCAGAAACGCTCACCAAATTTTAAGAGGATTATAAATAAAATTACAAATATTTCAAAAAGAAATATAAAGATAAATATTCTCTTTAAAATGCGCCAATTTTGTCTAGTTTCATATCATACTTCAACTGTCGAACCATTGACGAAACATGTAGATCTGTTCAAGCATAGATGCATGAGCATTGTGCAGGTCTATGATACATACCAGTGGTACATGGGGATGCGTCTCCTACCCTTTTGCCCCCTGTACCTGTACCCGGGACGTTTGGGGACAAGGGCTGCCTTGGGGACATTTTTCAAGCGTCCCCAAAAAGTTTCCTTCTTTTTCGAAATGTCTTCGAATTGAGGAAACGCACCGAGGACGGCTAGGGGATGGTCAGCCGTTTAGGGGACAGTCAAGGGATGCCCAGGTGTCCCTCGGCCATCCCAGGGATGGCCAGTCGTTCCCTATTTTCCAGCTGCATTTTAACATAAAAAAGGTAAAAATTAAATTTTGTTTTTTTTATTGGCTTTGTATGTGGACCCCATGCCCTTTCAACTCTAATATGACAACTTAAAACTTCATTTGATCTCATTTTAACTTGCCAAAAAAAACATTGCAGCCAAGAGTAA
Organism: Sequoiadendron giganteum; assembly: GCA_007115665.2. Classification (NCBI taxonomy): domain Eukaryota; kingdom Viridiplantae; phylum Streptophyta; class Pinopsida; order Cupressales; family Cupressaceae; genus Sequoiadendron; species Sequoiadendron giganteum. Next base: position 644,644,212 of record CM021101.1, on the reverse strand, counting down.
AGTGAGAAGAGAAAGAGGAGGGTTTGAAGAAGAAGTTGGAGAAGAAAAACCAGCAATTAGAAAGCAAAAATGAGAGCATCAAGGCAACGACCAGCAAAAGAAAAAGAAGTGAAAGAGGTAAGTTATTTTTCCATTATTATTATTATTATTTTTTTCCATTTTTTAAAAGTTTAAATAATGATGAAATGTATGTTTTTTGTATTTTTATTTTTATTTTTATTTTTATTTTTATTTTCAGTTTACAAAAACCAAAACAAAACAAAATGAACAACAATAGTGAAGGTAGTGGGCATGGTGATATGGGAGAAGAAACCCAATCGGTTGAAAGGGGGCAGCCTCAAACAAATCCATATGAAATCCCCTTCGAAGATTTGAAACCATATGCAAAAGGCTCTTTTAATCCTAAAAAAACTCTTCTTCAATTAGCATCATGTATAGACAAAGGCAAAAGGAAAAACACAAGGGGTAGTAGATTGCACAACAATGTCACATTTGCAAAGATAAATTTTATGGGAGCTACACGAGTTTATTCTCATCTATTGGGTTTTGTAGGCTATGGGGTCAAGGCTTGTGAAAAAATAAAAGTTTTTAAGAGGGTAGAGTGTTATAGATTGCACATGGAGGCCAAAGGAAAGCCTATGGGGCAGCCAATGCAAATTCGATCCGCACATTCAACATCACCTATGCCATCTATGTTTGGTAGTCCTAGTGTTGGTAGTGGTAGTAGTGGTGCGAGTGGTTCATATTTCCACAAGAGGGAAGAGGAAGGCTAGTACTTCTAGTGAACAACAAAATACACTTGCAAGTATGTTCAATGTGCAAGCACGAGATGTGGCAAAGTCTTTCATTGCCAAATTTTTCTATGCTCATACCATCCCATTCCATGTAGCACGTTCTCCCTATTTCAAACAAATGTTTAAAGATGTAGTGGCTGTTGGTACCTGTATCAACATGAATTTGCACCCCTAACGCAAATCTCATTTTGACCTTTAACACTGTAGAAAAATCAAGAGTGGAGGTTTAATTCCACTTAAGCCCGCTGCTTGCATCCACTTGGCGCCTGTTTTGCATGTCGATGGGGGTGTTTTTGTCGGGGATGCTCGTGCGACATGCAGACGTCTGCGCGGTGTGCTTACGTCCTTGGCAGATTCCTGTGGTTGGAGACTGCAGAGACGTTACACTTTCGATTGGAAGTCGAAGAGTGACGTCCCTCTTCGACTGGCCGACCTGAATATGGCCGTTTTTCATCCATATCTTCATAATCTTCACTCTCTCATCCATTGCCCTCTTCAACAAAAGTTTGGATAGAGTTTGGGAAGATCTTGAATCACTTTCTCTACCATTTTCATCTATTTTCAAGCTTTGCAGCAACATTCTTCACTCCATTTGCAGCAATCTATCACTCCACTCCAACAAGGCGAGCACAGGACAAACACTGTGGCAACAGAGGCTTGAGTCCCTCTCGTTCACTCCTCCACAAGCCTTGAGTGCTTTGGACGAAGGCGGTAAGCTCCTCTAAGCTCTCCTTTTGCTTTTGATTGGGTAAGCATGTACTGCTTGTAGTGTTTTGTTTTTACGTAGCTTGTAGTTCATTTCCTTTATCATTATTTCTACTATTCCAAACTTGGCTATCCATGGAGGTGGAAACATCAAGTCGGGGGTCTGACTAAGGCAGACCCCTATATAGCCCCAACAACTTCTCCCTTCCTTGTGTGCAGGTGGATAGAGCTCGGAGCAAGCTGACGAAGAGAGCATTTTGCGAGATCATCTTTGTCACCTTGGTGGTAATACATTTCCTTTATCGCATTCGTATTTTATTTTCTCTCATCTTAATCTCATTCTATTGCTTTAAACATCTCTAGAGTTAGGCTGACAGTCCCCTTTCTCGAGTTAGAATCTTGTCTTTTCAGTTCTTTGGCCGAACGAACACCAACGCACCTGTGAGATGCCAGCGCGCCGTGCTATCGTCTCAAAACCGCGCTTCTGTCTTCAGACAAAGAGCTGCCTGAGACACGAGTCTAACTCTAAAGGACGACTCGCTTAGCCTCCTACCAACTTTCGGGATTGCAGGGTGATCGAAGAACATATAATCCTCATCATTCTCATCCTCTTCATCCTAACTACCCTTTAAGTTGAGGTGGGTTAGGGCAACCTTTCCGCTCTTGGCCTTTCGGGACTTGGGGCCTTGCAGTGAGTGGTCCCCCTCTCTCACATTTTTGGTGAACCCGACGTGAACTGTTTTGGTTCCGTTCTGCAATACTGAAAGTCCCTTTCCTCGTATCCTAGGAGTGGTGTAGGTGTGAGTGTTGTGAGGCTTTTGCCTTGCAACCCAACCTGCGACCCCTAGTAGGCGTAGTTGAAAGGTCTCAACGGTGTTGTGCAACATAACCTTGATTGGGTCACTATCCTATCTCGTAAACCTTAGGAGGCTCCGTAGAAATACTGTTAGTGTGTGCGATGGTCTCTTTCTCAAACCAACCTATTATCTCTACGCAGACTGTGAATAATGGTACTAGCATAACCTTCACTTCACAGGACCTACCGATGGGTTTTAATAGAGATCCGTCTCCTCTTTACATTCTTGCGAGAATAAATGGGAACACTGTAGTAGGTGTCCTCGTTGATCTGACATCACAAGTGAATATCATAACTAAGGAGATCACGTTGATTAACTTCCTGCATAAGGATGGGTATGATGCACTTGAAAGTATCGTCCGCACACACAATGACCTTTTCGTACCTCCTATGGGGAGTATTGTCTTATCAGTCCTTGTTGGACCTAGGTCCGTAAGCCTTAAGTTTGACATCATCCTGGGGTCTGAGCTCTTTAGAGTGAAGCTAGGTATCCCCTGGTTAGTAGCTATGAATGCAGTTCCCTCGGTTATACACAAGTGTGAAGTTTGTTCGTGGAGGTTCGGTGCACGTTGTCCATGACACTGGTTGCACGTGATAGCTACACCCTAGACTACTTTTGGCCTACCTCTCTTGGTCCTCTCCCACCTAGAAAGGACCTCTTATACCGCAAGTATCAAAACTATAAGAAGGGGCACGCTAGGCCGAGAGTGAGATACCCTCCTTCGCCTTATGTTGTTTCGCATAGAGCCTGTCTGAAAGTTGACAATGACGTCGCCAAGGCGTGTAGAAGGGAAGAAGAGAAGCGGTCCCGAGATCCTCCTTCTTCCTCTTCTACTGTTCAGCCCGATGCTCCCTCTCGTCCTCCTGTGGTATTGTCTGCTTTTGTCTCGTGTTTTCAAGAGAATCCCATGTTGCCCATTTGGCGAAAGGCCAAGCATCCTGCGTTTGATCATCCTGCCCTACCCACGAAGCCTAGGTCCGTTCGGTACGGTAAACAAAAAGTCCTCCGTGGAGAGTCCTCTTTGTCTCAGCCTCCGCGGCCTACTACTGTTCCTGTTATTAAAATAGTGAATGAGAAGAGGCCTGCTGTCGAGGCGCTACAGTCGACTCCTCCCGTCGTTTCCGAACCTACCTCTTCTACTCCCATTCAGGAGACTATGCTTCCACTGGAGACAACCGCAAAGGACACTCCCATGGATGAGCAGGATCCTTCTGTCCCTTCGCAAGTCCCAGCTTCTGGTTCAAAGAGCCGTAGAAACCGCCTTGCGAGCGAGCATAAGCGCCGATGAAAGGCTCTCCTAGCCGAGCAAGCCTCCTTACAAAAGGATGAGGAGAAAACCACACCTCCTGTGGTGTCTTCCTCTCTCCCCTCTTTTCTCCCCGTTCAACCTAGTTTTGTATCTCTTTCAGTTCCCGTCGTGAGCGCACTTGCACCTGGAAAGGTACAAGTGTTCATTGCTCCTTCGATGGAGTCGCCCCTGTTGACTTCTGTTCTGAATGTCTTGCCTTTTCCGAAGCTCGTGGATATGGTGAACACTTCGATCATATCCGTTGTGGTTATTTCTTCTCCTCCCTCGGTCCTTGCTTCATATGTGGGGAGTTCACCTCCTTCGAAGAGGGTAGAGCATGGTCCCTCCAGTGGTGGAGGACGTAAGAAGAGCCCACCTCCTCCGAAAGGTGGCCTCGCACTGGCTTGTTCTATCCTATTGACAACCAACTCCAACCTCCCCCGAGTTTGTCACTGCTGGCAAGTCTCTCGGTGAGTCTAGCAGTGAACCTCGGGTGTAGACTCCTCCGTCTGCTGAGGTAAAACATGGCACTCCTGTTAAGTGCATGTTCAATTTGATGGATGAAGTTCTAACCCTGTCAGCGATTTTCGCTAGGTCGTTGACCTTGAACCCACAAGAGCTGAGCGACAAAGACCTTATGGGTCCCTCTGCCTTAGCCCTTGTTGCGGGAGGATCGAAAGCTCCTCCCTTTGACATTACACTATTGGAGGTTTGTCATCCTTCCCCTTTCGATGATCTTCTTGGTTGACCAGTGTTAGGGGGAGACCCTTTTCTTAATCTCTAGATTAGATGTGTGTGTTGTGATGTGTTCCCCTGTGATCATGCTTTATGTGCCTGGATGACTGTCGTCACCCCTGTTGGTGCTTGGATATAGGCGTGGTGTTTGTGTTGTACACCTTCCTCTATATGTATCTACATTCTTCCATCTTTGTGATGTAGTTTCGATAAATTGGGGATGATGCAAAGCGGGAAGAGCATTTAGGCCTCCTTCCATGATGACCCAATTTTTTTATTTTACTTTGTCTTCTCGTGCATTCCTCACATGGCCTGATATGGTAGGGGGTTGATGACAATTCATTTATATACTATTATTATACTTATACATATATATTTATGAAGCAATTTTGACCCCGAAATATCAGGCTACCCCTGTGCGTTTGTATGTGTTCCCCTTGTCTTTTACTTTTCTCTTTATCTTTCTCTCTTCTTTGCTTGAGTTGTCCCTCTCATGTGTGACAATGTTACTTCTACATTTCATGATCTTTAGAAAATGCATTCGTTGCCAAACGAATCTTTTTTCGAAGACCCTTCACACACTTCCTCATTAGAATTAAATTCTCAGCTTGAAACCCTAGCAGAACGTGTTTCCTTCATCATGGGTTCGTAAAGAAAGGATGTGGGAATCCTCCTCCGAAGCAGGAACGATCTTAGTCTTCCCCTCGCGAGAGCACATCTCCTTCCTTTCGAATTCCTTGATGAAGTGAACATCTTTCAAAAGGATTCCTTGATGACGAATCAATCAAGAAGGAAGACATTAGCTTTCAAACAATGAGTCCCTTGAGTGGACCCCTCTCTTTCACGTTGGGTTCCTAAGGGATCCCTTCAAAAATCTTCAACAAGTTCTATGGCATCTAGCTTGGGGGCAACTCGACTAGATCGGTCTTACATATTCACGTCTGGTCCAGGGGCAGCCCGACTAGACCGGTTTCACATTTTTCGTGTCTAGTTAGGGGGCAGCCCAACTAGACTTTACCTTTCAATCAGCGTGTCCCTTCATTGGACCCTCCTTCCTTTTGAAGGGTTCTCGAGGGACCCCTTTAAAAGTCTTACAACTTAGCGATGGTCTGCGTGACTGTCTGTTCACTGGCCTACGCGACCGCTTCCTGATGTGCTCTATCTGCAGGTAAACATGTCGCCATCTCTAACTCTGCAGAGTCCCCTCTACTTGGTCTCCCTCATGTGAGAGTTCTTGGGGGATACCTTCCTTGCAGGTCTGTAAGGTGCGTTTCTTGGTTTTCTTCATGTGAGAGTTCTTGAAGGATAACCCCCCTTGCAAGACCGTGAACCTGTAAGACATTTTCATACTTCAACTTTGTGGTTCTGTGGAACTATGAAGTCCTCTCCTGCACTTCCGAGTTCGCCAGACCGTGCTCTGCTTCCTCATCGGTTCAAGTTTACACTTCTTACTATGCTACTTCCTTACTACTCTACTTTATCGAAGCACTCATTAGTACTTGTGCTCGCTAAAGTGGGGGAAAAATGTATCAACACGAATTTGCACCCCTAACACAAATCTCATTTTGACCTTTAACACTGTAGAAAAGTCAAGAGCAGAGGTTTAATTCCACTTAAGCCCGCTACTTGCATCCACTTGGCACCTGTTTTGTGTGTCAATGGGGGTGTTTCTGTCGGGGACGCCCACACGGTGCGTAGACGTCCCTTGCAGATTCCTATAGCTGGAGACTGCAGAGACGTTACACTTTCGATTGGAAGTCGAAGAGTAACATCCCTCTTCGGTTGGCCGACTTGAATATGACCGTTTTTCATCCATCTCTTCATAATATTCACTCTCTCATCCATTGCCCTCTTCAATAGAAGTTTGGATAGAGTTTGGGAAGATCTTGAATCACTTTCTCCACCATTTTCATCCATTTTCAAGCTTTGTAGCAACATTCTTCACTCCATTTGCAACAATCTATCACTCCATCAATCCAACAAGGTGAGTACAGGACAAACACTGTGGCAACAGAGGCTTGAGTCCCTCTCATTCACTCCACAAGCCTTGAGCACTTTGGACGGAGGCGGTGAGCTCCTCTAATCTTTCCTTTTGCTTTTGATTGGGTAAGCACGTACTACTTGTAGTGCTTTGTGTTTACGTAGCTTGTAGTTCATTTCCTTTATCATTATTTCTACTATTCCAAACTTGGCTGTCCGTAGAGGTCGAAACACCAAGACGGGGTCTGATTGAGGTAAGCCCCTATACAACCCCAACAACTTCTCCCTTCCTTGTGTGCAGGTGGATAGAGCTCGGAGAAAGCTGGCGAGGAGAGCATTCTATGAGATCATCTTTGTCACCTTGGTGGTAATACATTTCCTTTATCGCATTCATATTTTTTTTTCTCTCATCTTAATCTCATTCTATTGCTTTAAACATCTCTAGACTAGGCTGATAGTCCCCTTTCTCGATTTAGAATCTTGTTTTTTTCTCTGGCCATATGGATGCCAATGCACCTGTGAGACGCCAACGTGTCGTGCTGTTATTCCGGAACCGCGCTTTTGTCTTCAGACATAGAGCTGTCTGAGACACGAGTCTGACTCTAAAGACCGACTCGCTTTGCCTCCTACCAAATTTCGAGATTGCAAGGTGATCGAAGGACATATAATCCTCATCATTCTCATCCTCTTCATCCTAACTACCCTTTAAGTTGAGGTGGGTTAGGGCAGCCTTTCCGCTCTTGGCCTTTCATGACTTGGGGCCTTGCAGTGGGTGGTCCTCCTCTCTCACAGTACCTAATTCACCCCCTTGGAGAAAATAAATTATGCACTACACTCTTTGACAAAGAATATTCTAAGGTGAGTGTGTTGATGGAGGACATGAGATAGTGTTGGCTTAGAACGAATTGCTCTATTATCATGGATGGGTGGACCGATATTAGACATCGACCACTTATCAACATTATAGTCACATGTTCAACTGGTTCATATTTTCTTAAAGCCATTGATTGTTCTGGGAAGTGTAAGGATGCAAAATTTTAATTTAATATTTTGAAAGATGATATAGAGGAGGTTGGGGCAGCCAATGTTGTACAGGTGGTTACTGATTTAACATGTGTGCACATTTGTAGGTTTGATGGTTGAGAGTGCTTACAAGCACATCTTTTGGACCCTTTGTTGTGTTCATGTGTTGAACAATGCATTGAAAGACATAGGGAAGATAGATTGGGTGCACTAGGTTGTTGTAAAGGCTAGAGACATTCATATGTTTATTTGCAACCATCACATGCCACTTGCTCTCTTTAGGACATTTTCGAAGAAGACATTTCTCAAGCCTGTAGAGACAAGGTATGCCAACTACTTTATTTTGTTAGTGTTGGGGATATGGAGTTAGTCTGTCATCATAGAACACGTCTAAGACAACAGTTCCTTAGCGATTTTCATTCAAATCACAACAAAGACACAAACAACTATGCCATAAAGCGGAAGCAGGCATAGTTGATCCCCCATTGATCCTCTGAGAAAAATAGATGCTTAACAGAAAAACAGATTCAACACAAGCATAGATTCAAGAACATGAATCAAACAACATGAAAAATAAACATGAGGACACAAAGATATACGTGGGGAAAACCCTTTTGGGTAAAAAACCCCACCCTCCAAAACACTCAGCTCACTTGTATTATTCAGTAACAAAACAGTTACAATACAAATATCAAAGCTATGCCCTTCAGGAGATTACATCTTGTTCATCTGGAGAATACAAACAACAACAAAATAGAATCTTCACATAGTTACAATGTCTCCAAAGACATACCATGCAGATTCCCTTCAACTCCTCAAAATACTCTCTCAGCCAGCCTCTCAGTCAACACAACCTCAAGGAAAACCAGATTCACCTCTCATCTCAACTGTGACAAGAAGTGTTCACCATTTCAATGCCATGGCATACGACTCTCACCCTTTTGCCACCTTTTTCGACCAAGTTCCAAGTATTCAACTCTTCCAAGTCATACTTCTCAATCACTTCAACCAACCAATCGGGTGGCATTAATATGCACCTTATCTCTGTCAGACGAATCCGATCGCCTCTAACCAAGTCGCCCTACAAGCACGCATCGAGCCGTCCAGGCATTTAATTCTTTGCCACAATCAGATCCTGATAACCGTTCAAATCTGAGCCATGCAGTTAATGCATTCACCACTCAAGACTTCAACCAATCAATCGATGATAACCTGCCACGTGCCACCACTCCATTCGCCTATTGCTTTGACTGTCGGTCCAACTTGATCAAGCTCAGTCAACCGAGTTCCCAACACTCTCAGCCTTCTACCACGTTATCGACGAGTCCATTCGACTAGGCCGCGGTAATGCGGCAAGCTCGCTCAAGCTCACCCTGCCTTCTACCATGCTATCACTGCCCCAACTGACTTGCCTCGTGGTATGGCGGTAAGTCATTCGGGCTCGCACCCTGAATCCACCACACTGACCGCCATCTTCCACCGTGCTATCACTGACCTTCCAGAGCCTCCCTGCGGTGTGGCGGTAACCGCCAACCAGACTATCAACGGTCTCATCGCACTACTGCAGAGGCCGCTAGGCCACCCCGAGGTAGAGCGGTGACCGCTCTGGCAGACCGCCAATGATCTCACCGCAACCACCACGGTGAGCATCCTCACCACCTGTGGTGGGGCGATAACGATCACTACCGATTGCTAGCCGCATACCACAGCCACCACGGTAAGGCTTCTCACCGCCCGTGGTATAGCGGTAACCGCTAACCCACCAGATCGCCACTACAGTGCCGCTCACCACGCTACCTCCACCGCTAGACTGACACCCCACGGTAAGGAGGTAACCGCCTTCCAGACTCTCGCCGCTCACCACCACGCATAAAGAAGACCACCACGGTAGAGCAGTAACACCGTCCAACCACGGACCGAGCAACAAAGGCTCGCGGTAAAGCGGTATACTGCACAACCACACCTCTAAGGAAAGCATGCATCGATATGGCGATAAATGCCATAAACATGGAGAAATTGACCAAGTCTTCAAGGGAAACCAAAATGTTGAGGCATAAATTTCCCAAAAATCTCCCACTTGACGAAGACATTCAGGCTTCCTCCAAACACGAACAAGGACCAACACAATGCCTCCATGCTCCAACCAAGACACCAGCAACGACATTTGAAAAATGTCCACCATCTCAGGCAACAACTCCAAACACAGGAACACGCCAAGGTGAAAAACCATCAATTTTAGGAACGCAAACATTTGATCCTTCAGGCGGCAAAGGCACCATAGCAGTAACAACAAAGCACACAAAAGAGAACACAGAAAGAGAAACACTTCTCTAGAACAAGACAAACCGTCAGCTCGAACTGCAACCAAAACTCTGACTGCCCTTCATCCAACTGATCAAAACCCACATGACTAAAAAATAGCACCCACAACAAGTGCTAACCATCCAACCATCCATACCTCTAAGGTATCCATCATTAGTAAACCCATGCTAGCGACACAAACAACCCATCAACAGCAGAACACAAGCACCATGTGCCAACTAGTCAACGGAGACAAAGCACATCTAGGAACTCCCACTGCATGGGTAATGTCAGATCTGAAAGATCAATGGCATTACCAGTCTACCGAAAACAACATATAGAAACATTGTGAACATGTAGTACCAAGGAATTATTCACAGTGATATGCACAACCTACAACAAGCTACTACAGAAACCATCTCTCTTAGCAGTCTTCCAAAATTCTTCCAAGTTCTTCTCACCCAACCTAGAGTAAAAATAAAAAACTTCCAGGAAGATGTCCAAGACCAAAAAAGAGAACCACTGCACAATATAAATCTGTAGAACATCCTCCTACATTATCTCTAAAGCCAACTATGACAAGTATGATCTTCTTCACATCTCGAGGGAAATGCCAAAGCAACACCCAACAGTTCCATGAATGTAAGCACCACAAAGAAGATCAAACTAACCCACATTAACATCTCCTACCAGTCCTCAAAGAAAAAACAAGGAGATAAACTATGTTGTCCATCTTTCTTAATGAATCCTCCAGAATCTCAAGACAACTCAAGATTCATATCTATGAAAAATAAAGCATACAAAAGATATCTGAAAGATGTAATGGGTAAACACCTTTCAAATAAACACCGCCGAGCAAACCAGAAGAAGAGAAAAAATGCTCCTCCAAGATATACAAGTCACCGTGACTTACCCAAGAGCAATCTTCTTCATGGTCACTATTGAACTCGCATTCAACCAAGGTGCAGGCTACTCGGACTTTGAGCTGTAACAACACTATTCTCAAAGGAATTCCAACCTCACCTTATTCTCCATGCATCCATGAGCACCAACATACTGTCATCTCATGCTAACTCCAAAGTGCATTACTGCAATGAACATGAAGTCCTCTAGCATACGACCAAGGTACTCAAAGCAAAGAGAAACACCAGACCACTGTCAAAGCTTCAAAACCTAGGACGAGAGCTTATGATGACACCATGATCTACACATCCCCCTTAGGAGATACCATGCTTCAAGTGAACAAGCCATGGTCTCAAGAGAAAAACAACATGCCAAAACTCTAGACCAACTTCACCTGTCAAGCACCACCAACATCTCAACCAAAAAACTAAGTAAGTCCTCCATGGCTCCAAGATGTTGAACATCTTCAAATAGTGATCATGCAGATGTGAAAGAAATCTTCTGCAACAATAGGATCTAAGAGCCCTTCCAAAACATCTGCAACACCAAAGAAGATCATTCACCACCAAGTGATGAATCCACAGTCACTGCTAAAGCTCCCACTGAATCGTGACATCGAGCTTTCCAAGCGTCATGACTAACTACCTGCTGATCCAAACAACCTTCAGGTACGTCCGACAGCATGCCCATCAGGCAACAACGTCGAACAACACCAAGCTTCCCAGATTGTGCAGAAAACACCATCATTGTCAAAATATTAACACGCTCTCCATGACATCGTGACTACTCATGCTACAGGTCCCCATATTTGACTATTCAGGTACTCAAGATGCCATTCACCTTCTCATCTCAAAACAGTCACGCCGATGCACAAGTGACCACATACAAGGCCAACTAATAGATTTGTAATAACACATAAGCAATCTCGTGGATATTGACAGTCCACATCCGATTTGTCTCACTGCTCCCAATGGGTAGCTAATTCATCAGCCACACAACTCAGAGATCCACTTCAAAAAACCTGCAAATCTATTATCGCACTGGAAATTGCAAAATTGAGGTCATCAAAGAGAACAACCCACGTAGACGAACATGACTCAAACACTAGATCAAAGACCAGATCTGATTTTCCAATCACATCCATAACTCAAACACCATAGTCCAAGCAACCATTAAGAAAACACACCACAAGAATGTTGAATGAGTAAAACAAATACCAACACTCCCATGCAGAGAAGACAACATACCTTCTCAAGATACATGTCGAACTGCAACTATCTCATCCAGTCACACCCTAGAAACCAGGATCTAGAAAATAGCAGAACAACAGCTCCACAAGTCACAAGTTTTACTTGACAGTGCAAAACCTGCAAAACCACAATGTTTATTAAACACCCATGCATCTTCATATTTACTGCTCATCTAGATGGCTCAAGAGTCTGCACACAACCATCACGGTTAACCAGAACAATGCAAGACATGAATATGCACCATAAGATTTTTAGGAAAATCTACACAAAACATTTAGAGCCAAATACAAAAATCTGAACCATGCGAGTGCAAGAAATAGGTAAGCAGGAACAACAGGTCCATTTTAGACCAGTTCCAAAACCACAACCATGCACAAGCATACGAGAGAGCCAGACTATTCAGAAGTTGCAGACCACTAGGATCAACTTCATAGCCTTCATGCAATTAGAGCAACAGAGAAATCACCTTTAGTGCTAAGTCAGAACACCCAACACAAGCACAATACTCCATGGCTGAAGAAAAACACAAGCAACTTCATACCGCTAGGGAGCCTCTCACATAGACACCTAGTATGAAATCACGCTTCACTGCAACACAAGCACAAGCACATCTCACGCCCTTTGTATCAGGAACATTTACTGCGAACCAGGAGCCTCAGACCACATTGCCACAATATGATCAGCTCCAGTAAAATCCAGTGTCTTTCAAAACTGTGTGTTGAATCAAAGAAGCAACAACTTCTACTCATCAAAGGATCAATCACCAACCGATTTCTCCAACCTCAAGCTTTCCAGGCTAAGAAATCAACACAAGAGAAAATACCCAGAACTCCAGTAACCAGGAGAAGGCTTTGACACCACTTGTTGGTATCATCAAGCCTCGACCTCCTTCAACCAGCTCTGATACCACTTGTTGGGGATACAGAGTCGGTCTGTCATCATAGAATACGTCTAAGACAACAGTGCCTTAGCGATTTTCATTCAAATCACAACAAAGACACAAACAACTATACCATAAAGCAGAAGCAAGCACAATTGATCCCCCATTGATCCTCTGAGAAAAGTAAATGCTTAACAAAAAAACAGATTCAACACAAGCATATATTCAAGAATATGAATCAAACAACATGAAAGAAAAACATGAAGACACAAAGATATACGTGGGGAAAACCCTTTCGGGTAAAAAACACCACCCTCCAAAACACTCAACTCACTTGTATTATTCAGTAACAAAACATTTACAATACAAATATCAGAGCTATGCCCTTCAAGAGATTACATCTTGTTCATCTGGAGAATACAGGCAACAACAAAATAGAATCTTCACACAGTTACAATGTCTCCAAAGACATAACATGTAGATTCCCTTCAACTCCTCAAAAGACTCTCTTAGCCAACCTCTCTGCCAGTACAACTTCAAGGAAAACTAGGTTCACTTTTCATCTCAACTGTGACACTAAGTGTTCACTGTTTCAATGCCATCGCATACGGCTCTCACCCTTTTGCCACCTTTTTCAACCAAGTTCCAAGTATTCAACTCTTCCAAGTCATACTTCTCAATCACTTCAACCAACCAATTGGGTGGCATTAATATGCACCTTATCTCTATCAGAGAAATCCGATCGCCTTTGACCAAGTCGCCCTGCAAGCACGCATCGAGCCATCCAGGCATTTAATTCTTTGCCACAATAATATCATGATAACTATTCAAATCTAAGCCATGCAGTTAATGCATTCACCGCTCAAGACTTCAACCAATCAATCGATGATAACCTACCACATACCCCCACTCCATTCGCCTATCGCTTTGACTATCTATCCAGCTCGGTCAAGCTCAGTCAACTGAGCTCCCAACACTCTCGGCCTTCTACCGCGTTACCGCCGAGTCCATTCGACCAGGCCGCGGTAATGTGGTGAGCTCGTCTGAGCTCACCCTGCCTTCTACAGTGCTACCACTGCCCCAACCGACTTGCCTCACGGTATGGCGGTAAGCCATCCGGGCTCGCACCTTGACTCCACCATGCTGACCACCATCTTCCACCGTGCTACCGCTGACCTTCCAAAGCCTCCCTGCGGTGTGGCAGTAACTACCAACCAGACCGTCAGCGGTCTCACCGCAGCCACCGCGATGAGCATCCTCACCGCCTGCGGTGGGGTGGCAACGGTCACCACTGACTGCTAGCCGCATACTGTGGCCACCATAGGAAGGATTCTCACTGCTCGTGGTATAGCGATAACTGCCAGCTCGCCACTACTATGCCGCTCACCACACTACCTCCACCGCCAGACTGACATCTCGTGGTAAGGAGGTAACCACCTTCCACACTTCCGCCGCTCACCACGCCACCGCCACACATAAAGAAGACCATCGCGGTAGAGCAGTAACATCGCCCAACCATGGACCAAGCAACAGAGGCTTGCGGTAAAGCGGTAAACTACAGAACTGCACCTCTAAGGAAAGCATGCACCGGTATGGCGGTAAATGCCATAAACATGGAGAAATCAGCCAAGTCTTCAAGGGAAACCCAAATGTTGAGGCATAAATTTTCCAACAGAGAGGATGCTTGAGGTGCAGGAGGCTCTACAGTCGATGATGGTTAGAGTGGAATAGATGGTCTATGGCAAGCACTGCAGAAGGGAGAAGCATAAAAAAAAAATCTTGATGATACTTGGTGGTCCAATGTGAGGTAAAAAAAATGTTAATTTGTTATTGATTGCTGATTTTATAAAAAAAATAAAAATATGATTTTATTATTAATATATATTTTTATTTTCTAAGTTCTAGCTTGTCTTTTTTCAAATTTTTGTTTGTAGATATATTTGCTCCATCATTTCACTAGTTGTGGGTGTCATAAGATATGCTGATACAATCTCTCCAATTCTTGGAGAGATTTATGAAACATTTGACTCCATGCTTGGAAGAATGAAGACAAAAATTTCTGATAGGGATCCTAATTCAAAATTAAATGAGCAAGAAATTAAGCCCATTGTGACGCAGCAGTGGAACACTATGAACACCCCACTTCATATGGTAACCTTTAATCTTAATCCAAATGGTATGTACCAAGACCTGGTAGGATGCCTCATTGTGATGACAATGAGGTGAATGATGGGTTTATGAGGGCCTTTGCAAAAATGTATTTAGTTGAGGAGGTGAGTCTAATTCCTACACAATGGACTGACTTTGTTAATCTTCGTGGTCCAACATTCAGGAAACCAGAGGCCAAGGTAGATAGAACTACAGTAGCTCAAAGGGATCCTATTGGATGGTGGTCATGGCATGGGAATGATGCACCACAATTGAGGACGCTTGCTATTCACCTCCTTTCATAGGTAATACATTAACATAATTTGATTTAGATTAGTGTTGAACATTTATCTAATCATAATTGAATGTCCTAATTAGTAAATTACTAATTTAGTTTTTGTCTCCTCTCACAGGTTGCTAGTTCCTCTGCTGCAGAGAGGAATTGGTCAACATACAAATTTATTCACTCTATCAAGAGGAATAGGATGACCTCTAGACGGGTATAGAAATTAGTGGTTGTGCATAGTGCTCTGCAACTCCAGGATTGTGAGACTCCTAATTATCGACATACTCTAGCATTATGGTGGGATGTTGATCTAGAGGATGTCACACAAATTGATGATGAGACACAAGAGGTATTGGTTGGAGTTCCATTAGATGAGCTAGCCTTTCATACTCATAGTGGTAGTGACTTAGACTCTAGGTCTGATTTTGATGCAATGTTGGCAGATGTCGAGTAGAGGCAACCATCATATTTCTATTACTATGTTTTGGACACTTGTGACTTTGTCATTTTGACATTGTAGTGCAAAATTGTAGCCTTTGGGAATTTTATTATTTTATATCATATGCACATTGACTGTTTGACATGAATTATGGTCCATGGAAGCAATTAAGTAGTAGTATTAATTTGTTCAACTCTATGATGCATATGTCATATGATTGTTGATTACATTTGCAACTTTATGAATGTTCATTGTTATGATTATCATTACTCATATAAATATCTGAAATTTCCCTATATTTTTAAAATTTCTCATATAGCCGTCTCAAAAAATCCCCTAAAAAAATGTCATCCCCGAAACGTCTTTCGTCGTTCCGTCATCCCCCCATACCGTAAACTTGGTGGAACATAGATACATACAAATGTGAAAAAAGCAAGTGTGGTGCAGTTTTCATTGCTTTGAAAGCAACTTGCCTAAATCCTCTTAGGGATGAAAACCTACAGGAGAATACATTGTGTAGAATATTCTAGATTTGCACAAAGATTCAAGGATTAGTAGAGCAAATAGTTGCATGATATTTCTAAGTTTAGAATTGTATGCTTGGCATTTTCCCAGTGAAATGTTCGAGTTGAATTGAGTTCTAGGTTTTTAATTTTCAAAAGATGCTTTCTCTTTGCCTTATGTGTTGTTTAATGGCTCACCATCCAGTGATCCTAAATCAAAGTAATTCAATCCACAAATTCTTAGTTTGATGAGGAGTGCAAGCTTGCAAGGAAAGCTCTCAAAGAGCTGGGTAAAAAATATGTAGAAGTAGGTAAAATAAAAAAAAGGTAAAGAGTACATAAATAAAAGGAGAGAAATTCATTTATTTAGAGAAGACTAACCCAAAAATCTTTTTGAGGGAACTCTAACAAAGAAAACAACACCCAAACAATAACATATATTCAAAACAAATATGTGAGCATGAATCATAGGCATACACACTTGTGAGGTGTACAAGAGCTAGTCACATTACGTATGTGCAAGCCATGTTGTTTATAGATGATAGTATGCTTGAGTCAATCACCATATGAAAATGTGTTATTTGTATGAGATGATCCCTATGTGCTTTTGTGTGTATTTGTACACAAACGTTGGCTTGATCTAACACTTGATGGGAATGCACTTGCTATTATACTATTGTGAATGGATTGAATTATGAATGTTCTTGATGTTTAATGAAAACAAAATGGTAGTAACCAAGGTGGTCATTACTTTGGTATTGGAGCATGGTTCAAACGTTGGAACTATAAATCTCACTAGACTCTAGATAAGTTGATCTTTCGTCACTATATTGGTATCAGAGCATGGTTCAAATGTTGGACCTATAAAGCTCTCACTAGACTATAGATAAGTTGATCTTACCCTACTATCTCACTATAATTGAACTAGTCACTCAGCATAAATATGTGACATTGAATTTCCTAACCATACTCTTAAAACTTTAAAAAGGGTTGTCCGTTCCTAACCAAGAATCCCTAAATCGACATGAAAAGAATTTGGATCTATGAACTATAATGAATAATCAAATTGCATTGTGCAAGGTTGATCGTATTTTATGATCATTAATTCATGTTTTACTATATATCCCAATTAGGGGATTTAAATTTGCACAATACTATGTGACAATTTCCATCCATAGTAGTCCAAAAAGTTCTCATGGTATAAGTAGGATTGGCTAAGACTTAAATTGTGAAGAACTAGGGAATGTGTGTTTGAATGTCTATGGTATGCTAGAATGACCAATAATTGATGGTACACTCCTATCAGGTAGGTTTCTCATTATCTTAATACATTTTGTTATAGCCATATGTTGACATTGGCTATCTGTTGTACAACTTTGCCATATAGAACAATGGCAAAATTAAGAGATAAAACATATTAAGATGTTGTGAGTAGATTATATTCATATACCTATACAAAGATAATGCATCCTAAAAGTTGACTACATTCTATTCAAATTATTGTATAAAGGTAGTGCATCCTAAAAGAACAATAAGGGATAATACCCCAAGAACTAGGACCCAAGTGGAAGCCATCGAAGGAAAATTGATTACATTATTTGAACCTAATTATGAAGAGTGGTCATTAGTGCATGGTATCTCATTAATTTACAAAGAATTATTGGTAAATGCATGTGTCCTGTGACCTAAATATATTGGCCTATTTTGAGAAGAAATTCAATGCATAAATTGGAAATAGAAGATTGGATCAAGTGGAAATGCATATGTAGGGGTATAATATGTACCCTTAAGTCTTATAAATTTGTTCCAAAAGTTGGTCAAATCAGGAAAATGAAACCCTTGATAGTGGATGCAAACCCAAATAATTTGGAAAATAACCCTAAAATAAGAAGAAATTATGTATAAAATTCATAAATCAAGGTCCCAAGAGGTCAAAAGTTGATGAGTAAAACAATAAATAGTTGGAAAGTGACTATTAGTAAAATAAAAGAGTAAATGCAACCTTTTAGTAAGTTGAGTTGACTTACTCCAAGGGGGGGAAGAAGTCACATCCCTTATAATATTATATGCTCACATATACATTGGACATTGCATGGGTAAAATAAATATAATAAATTAAAATATCTTTCAAAAGGGGGGGATTGAAAAGACAATATTCATGGAGTAGGGATGGGAGCTATTACAAAGCAATTGCATCTAGTTGATATGGTTCTGCTTGAAAGGACAAGGCATAGGGTATGGAAGTCCATCAAAGCTTAAAGGATAGAGGAATTATGGAACTCCATTGCATTAAACCCTTTAAGAATGGTTAGGAAAGGGTGCAGACAAGGGGTTAAAAAGGGGAGGGAAAGACAATGACATGAGAATTACTAGTATTACAACTTAATCTGTATTGCAACTCCACAAATAGGTATCCATTGTTGGAGAATTGTTAGTATTACAACTTAATATGTATTGCTATTCATAATACTCATTTAAATTTTGTTCAATGCAGTAGTTGTCATCCCAAAGTTGGCAATGGGACATGTAGGTGAAAGTTTAAGCAAAATTGCATAAACTATCTAGTTCTTAGTCTAGAAAGAAGAAAAATTAATAGACGTTAGTTCAAATAATATAATAGCAATCTCTCTCCCCATACACACATGATAAACATGTATGTGAAAGGTGGAAGCCTAAACAAGACACAAGTTTGACAAAATGTCTATAAGAAATGTGGCCTCAAGAAACATCATGATGGTAAGATATGTTCAAAATAGGTTTGTTGAAAAGGGTTTAGAAAATTTAAGTAAATTTAAACCAACATCTTGCCTACTTGCACTCAAATTGGAGTTTGGAAATAGGGTAATGATGCCATCATAATTTATTTGAAATGAATTCTATAGTAGTTGTAATTGCAAGGGTTGGTTCCTATCACCATGGTCTTCACAAAACATGCACCGAATTTAATAAAAAAATTATGTACAAACTCTCTCTTAGAATGATTTTAGATTGTGATTAATTCTCTTTGTAGCTTATATTGGGTGAATGGAGAATCAATCACTACATGTTAATAACTGATGTTAGGGAACTAAAATGTATTTAGATGATGATAACTAAGTTAGCACTTGAACTAAGTCAATGGCTTATGAAGACCTTCCATAGAATATAATACTAGTTAGGGTTCACATATATTGAGTTGATCTCAACATGTTTACAAAGCTGGATATTCGATAGGATTATGTGGAACTATTGTATTTATGAACTAAATGTTGCAGTGATAGAAATATTAGTTGTATATTTTCAGCTTGGAAATTAAATAAATCTAAAATAGAAATGTCAATGTCCCTTGCACATTATAGAAGATGACGCTAATGTATCTTGAACATTGATATCATATATTATTTGTATAAGCATAATTTCATTATTGAAAGCTAATATAACTTTGTAGTGAAATGGAATGTTATTCCTTGGTTATGGGGTGATGATTTCAATTGAAACATAAATATCTTTGTACATAATGAAAAGTGAGTAGTCACCATGGTGTGAGTTGGTTGTAATTCAGTTTGATATATTGGTCCTTGTGCATATTGACTTTGTATCTTAAGCAATGCGGATGGAAGTGCTGTTATAAATATGAAAATTGTAATTTAGTATGACCTCATCCTAGAGATACCCAAGTCAAGGTTATATCTTATAATCGGATTGCATGTTAATTGAATAATTTAGTTTGAGTTGTAATTATACTTCATGACTACCTTTTTTTGATGCCTTACTCTTTGGAATGGATAATAGTGTGTATGATCTATGACTAATCTTAGCTATTGCCCTAAATATCATGGCGATATTAGAAAAAAATGTTCATTTTTGTTGATTAATCTTTTCAGTTCCTTTTAGTGTTCTATTCCACCCCCTTCTTAGCTTTTCAAAACATACTAAATTTTTGAATTCTATAGAGGAATGATAAAGTTATGCTAGTTTTATGATTGCCTGGTAATAATGTTGAATAACTAAATCTTCTAATTGATTAGATGAAGTTTTAAACTTTGTTAAGCTATTATATGTGTACTCATTTGTTAGGATTGAAGGGTTTGCTAAAAAAGCATTTCTTTTTAAATTGTGAGGATTGTTCATTGATTTTAAGGACCTTAAATCTATATTATTGTTGTGTTTGGTTTCTATCTTATCGTATGAAGTTGGATATTGAATGATATGTTGAGTTTGTGATGTTTCTACTTCATAGGACTGTTGAAACCTAACTATAATTTTTGGTTGGAAAACCTATTTTTATTTTATGGAATCACTTATAAATGATAATTAAATTCATATTTAGTGTAAGTGACAATTGCAAATATTGTCTACTTTGCAAAGTAGACTATTATAAGAATATGGGATTGCACCATAGGTAAATGAAATCAAAAGGTTAAGAATATTATCATTACTAATATTATTGAATGTATATCTTCATGTGGTGATCTAATGGATATAGTGTTGCAAACTCCCTTGAATGTGACTTGGCTATTGATCATTTTTAAAGAAAGTTTATAATTATTGTTGTATGTCTTTAAATTTTTTGAGGACTTTATGTGTCCTTTTTTATGTACATGTGTTCCACCCAAAAGGTTGTCATATATGATTATGATACTTGATATCAATGAGCCATAGTGTAGTGGGACTTCAGTTGGAGCCATATTGAGGCTTTTGCTTAATTATTGCATGGTGATGATATTTTGATGGCTATTACCCTTAGCTATGACAACTAGTTTTATTTTATATTGAATACGTTATTATTCATAATTCTTGTGCATGTATTTGATTTAGAAAATTTATTCTTATGTCTCTATTGTTTAAGGTATAAATGAGTGATATTTTAGTACTTAGCTAAGTATAAGATGGTTGATAATTGGGACCGTTGTATGTAGAGGTAGTTCAAGAACCTTGTTCCTGCTAATGATCACTTTGAATTGATTCATTTGTGTATTCCATCATCTTATGTTCTTCCTTGGTTAAGCTACTTCATAGTTTCTTTAGGGAAACTATCAAGGTTGAGAATCCTAGAAGGATATACCTTGTGAATGTAGGTGATAAAATGGTGGCATTATTTAGGATCTATACAATTATCTGAACTCAAGAAAGTGAAAGTTGTCATTTAGATGTATGAATTTTTAGAACTACATGGGACTTTGATCCCATTTGGAAGTAGGTACGTAGGCATTCCTTGGATGAATGATGCTCCTATGACCCAAGTCCATTGGGGAGGGTTTAGGGAATAACTCTAGGGTTTGGGTTTTTTCTAAGATTGATTATTTCTCCCTCTTTAGTATTCTTTAGCTTTCATTAAACTCATCTTCCAATTAACATGTTTCCATCGTATAGATCTAAGCTAAGACACTCCATCACCTTTAAGCTTATCTACTTTGATGTTTTGTGGTGTTTGAATTTTCAAGTATACTCCAATCTTGAATGTACTTTTAGATTCACAACCATAATGGTCAATTTTGATGTGAATGTGTGAGAATTCCTCTTAACTTACCTAAACTAAAATAATTAGAGTGTGTATTGACCACTATGGGCTTCTATCTTCGATAAGTGAGAAGTATATTAGGGTATATGTTATCTTGAAGACTTGGTGAGGTCTATTCTTCCAAGAAATAAATGCAAGATAACTTGGCCATGACTTGGTTATGAATGCGTTATGTAAATATACTAACTTGAATTTAATAACAATTTTGAATTAAGCCACTAGGATCTAATGGTGAAATTTTTTATTATTTATGGATGGAGTGTTGCTCTAAATCTGTACTTGGATTTTTTTTGGTGTTTAGGACATAGTTCCTTATGAATACCTTTCCCAATGCTGGGAAATTAATGGTAGGTATTACTAAATATAGTAGGGCGTTTTTCCTTTATGCTTGTCTAGTAGATAAATGTATGATAATATTTATGACTAATAATACCCAAAAATGCTATGTATTAAGAAGTAGAATATTGCTTAATATTACTATTGTGGATTTGAATTTTGTCTAATACATATTATGTTTCTAAGTAACACTTAAATGAAGTGAATGAACTTCAAGATTAAATTAAGAGTGTGTATTTGTTTATATATTTGTGACTAGATGGAAGCCAACATGTATGGGAGTTCAACCAATAAATTGATCCTAAGACCTATAGGACCTTGTGTATATATTTATGGATAAATTTATGTGGCATATAACTATGTCAACTTGACTAGTATTTGTGAATGCTTGTGATATTTGGGTTATGTGTACTTGGTTATAAGATGACCCCACATGTCAAAATTGGGTCTTATACATGAGGAATTTTGTCAACTATTACCAATATCATGCATGTGACATTTTTTAGGAGCTAATCAATACATCTCAAGGATTAGCCAACTTTCACTAGTAGCACAAAGGTGAAGATTCCATCAACCATCCATGCTATGATACACGAGTGGTTTAGTTGGTTATCACCTATATCATATAGGTGATGGATTCTATGAGCTAATTGTCATATCTTAAGGTTTAGCTAGTTGTTGCCTTGAGCATATAGGTGATGGATGCGAGGATCTAACCATGGTGTGATAGGGCTTAACTAACTTTCACCATTACCATGTATGTGATAAATGATAGGAGCTATTCGCAATAGGTTGGATTGATTTTTTCTAGTGGCATGGTGGTGATAGATGTTAGTTACATCAACTTGAAAGGTTTAGTGGGATATAGAAATATTATTAGTGAACATACCATAAGTAGTATGGGATTCTTGCTTGTCATCATAGTTAGTAGAGAAATATGAAAAATGATGGGAGCCATGATGTAGTATGATGTGCATGAACATTCCTTTTTTGGTTAGAATGTACTTAAAGGGTAAGTGTTAGTGAACCAAATAATGGGGAGGATGTATGCATTAGGTTGCATCCACTTTTTCTTGCTAGTTGGTCATGATGTATGTGTGAGTCAATAATTGTGTAGTTGTTATACTTATGATATTTTTAGTGTTTTTGAAAACTCGTATGAGATGCTTTCTTGCCATCATAGATGGAAATGGATTGGGAAAAAGGATATGACCTATGGTGTAGTATGAGATGCACCAAGATTCTTCTTTTTAATTGGGATGTACTTGAGGGATTACATGTTAGTGAACTAGGTTAAGGGGAATATGTTTTCAATAAGGTCACAAACACTTCCTTTTTTCTAGTCAATCTCTATGTGAACATATGATGTTTAGGTTATCTAAATTGTGTGTGTGTTGGTTTCATGAGCTAATCACACTATGTATGTGATGCATGCACAAGTTATCATATTATGTATCTGTGATGTATGTATGAATTATTCACATTGTG
Organism: Sequoiadendron giganteum; assembly: GCA_007115665.2. Lineage (NCBI taxonomy): Eukaryota > Viridiplantae > Streptophyta > Pinopsida > Cupressales > Cupressaceae > Sequoiadendron > Sequoiadendron giganteum. The sequence continues at coordinate 644,620,796 of CM021101.1, read as the reverse complement.
TATATGGGATATGTGCCTAAGATAGTCATAATGATTACCTATGATGTATGTATGAGCTAGTCACACTATGTATAGGCGAAATGCCTAAGCTAACATGGTGGGGTGTATAAGATCTAGTCATATTTTGTATGTGCGACACAAGAAAGAGCTAACCACGTATATAAATTATGTATGATTGAGCCAATCATTGTATAAACATATGATGTTTATATGAGATGGTCCCTATATGGTTTAGTGTGTATTTGTAAATAGGTGTTGGCTCGATCTAACCTTTGAATAGAATACACTTTCTATCATACTATTATGAACGAAACAAACTGGAAGCTTATGATCAATTAATGGTTGTGAGTCAAAAGTGGGAATGAAGATCTAATATAAAAGGAGAGATTGAAATTTACCTATTATTAGTCTGTAAAATATGAAGCCTTTGTTTCTCAAAAGGGATATGTAGACATGATTAGTATGAATGAACTCTCAAGGCATAGGTTTGGTTCTAGGGATGAGCCCAATATTTTGTGGGAGCTTACCATATTTAGTGTGAGTATATTGGATTATGACATAGATTTGATGCTATGTCTATGGATGGTAAGATTATCAATCTAGTGCTTCTATATTAGATAAAGGTTGCTTAGTCAATTTAGTTCTTGGCTTAATGAAAAAATATTAGTAACCATGGCGGTTATTACACAATGTTAAAGATAATGTAGACAATAGAAATAAAACTCCCTATTGCTAGACTAGCATGCATTTAAAGATTTATCCACACTATAGTAGAGAACTTGAATAAACGTGATCTTTATAATTAACCAACATCAAAATAGTCAAATGTAAATGACACAAGAGAATATACAAGATCATTCTAAAAAAAAACCCTCAATTTCATAGAACCTTCAAGGTGTTTTGCTTCATTCACAAAGTATGTCAATATCATTCTTACAAAGATTCAACACTTCATAGTATTAGGTGATTGAAGGATATTGTAGTGAGACATATCACTTGTTTTTATAACTTTATGAGGTTGCTATGAGGAATAAGTACCTACTAACTAATTTTACCTTTTATAAATAAATAAACACTTCATAGTATTAGGTGATTGAAGGATATGGTAGTGAGGCATATCACTTGTTTTTAATACTTTATGAGGTACCCATGAGGAATAACAACCTAATAATTACTTCCCAACTAACTTAATATAAGTTAAGAACAAAATAAAACTTAAAATGAATTAAACAACTATTCATGTTAATTATAAAATGTTCAATTCACTCTCAATTCAAAATTGGTTCACTTACTCCACTTGGAGACAAACCTACTTAAACATCTACTGGTTTCATTTTTTTAAACTAGTAAATGATCTTGTTGTGACTTGGATCCAAGGACTTGTTACTCCCAAGACTATAACTTACCAATCTCCCATCACATTATGCACATGAAAAAGTAAATAATTATACTATTTTTAAATGGAAAAATAGAAACTAGCAAATGGTTAACCACAAACCTTGAGAACAATATGATAAAAAACCATTTGTTTTTATGTAAATATGATGAAATAACAAGACACTTTACATAGTGAAATATTAAAAGTTTGAAAATAAAGTTGTTTGTATAGAATTGAGACTTTATGATAACTATGATATAAATGTCATCTCTTTGATCATCTCACATTTCTCAAACCACTAAGAAATTAGCCACATTGTACAATTCCAATGGAATTATTATTTTTGATATTGATAAAAGAAAGTTTTGAAAGGGCCCAAACCCTCATAAAATAAAGTATCCAACAAGAAAACACAATGACTACAATGAGATGTGGGACAAAAAAGATTAACCCATCAAATAAAAATAGAGGCACAATTGCAATTCAACTACCAGACACAACCACAACCAAAGAAAGACAAGGAACCCATGGATCCAAACTAGACAATGCCAAACCCAACCTCGTTTAATATTACACCTTTCACTCTAGTATGATATTAGGAGATATATTTGGGAAGACCTTTCTTCCACCTTTATACAACTATATAGGAAATATTATCTTCTAAGTCCTCAAAACAAGGAGTGATTCCTCCACAAAGGTCCCATCTATGTGCATAGTAGGAGTAGAGGATTTTTGACATGAGTATAAAAATATAAAATGACCACCTTAAGAACAAAGGAAGTTTGAGACAATTTCCAATGCTGATGAGATTGTAGCTTGAGTAACCAAATCAATATGAGGTTGAGACTCGCAGATATGATACAATGGAGCATCAAAAGAAGGTCTCACTATAGTCATACCAATCTTGTGAGATCCAACATCCTAAGAGGAATCATCAATCAAAGATTTAGAGGCATGAATAATCAAGTGATGTTCATGGGAGTTCTTTCACCACATCACTACATGCTTCATTAAGAGAGTGGACAATCAACAACTAGGTGGATGATGGAAAATAATCATCTACATCTAAAGTGGACACCATCATAATAAAGTGGTTGATTCCAAGGCCTTCCCCCACCATAAAAAAAAAATCCCCATAATGATGTTTGGAGATACCATTTTCACCAAAATATGAGAAAATGTTGAGTGACCTATGTAGGAAGTGGTAGAATCAACCTTCAAGTTGAATGACCAATAGATTTTCAAATGGTCTAATAGCAAGTATCTTACTAGAACTAGAGGGGAAGGTTTGGAAGGTGAACCAACATAGGTCTAAGATTGAGTGGTTAAAAAGGGATTCAAAGGAAATAGTCCAAGGCTTGATCAAGAGAGAGTGCTCTCTCCAAATCTAAAAACTATTGTCAAGAAAGGAATATTTGTCCTTTGTAGAGTCAAAAATAAAAATGAATAAACCCTTGGTACACAAGAAGATCTTGTTATTCCCTAAATGAGGGCCTTCCGTGAATAAAATACCCAATTGTGGAAATAGGAAGGGAAGGCCATACATTATTAAATTTATAAAACCAAGCCTCTACATACATAACACTATTCATTCTCTAGAGCATCCTAACCACAAAACATCACTAAGGAAGATTGTACACATGGAGAGGCCATAGTTTTTCTTGTAGAGGGTGAGCATGAGACTAATTACTAGAAATATTTTCTTATTATTGTCGACTTGACCCCAACAAAACAACCTTAGCACCTGTATTGACACAAAAAATAGAATAATCATAACTATTTGTTTTACCATGAGGAGATGCCACCACAGTTGCATCAGGGAGAGAAGGCAAAAAGGGACTAGTATTAGCCATTGAGGTCCCACCACTAAGGGGAATATAGTGCATAAGAGAGAGGCCACAATATTTATTTTAGAGGGTTAGTATGAGATCCATTATTGGTAATATCTGTGTATGATTGTCAAATCAACCCAATGCAGCAAGTATTATTTGTGCATGGTGAGAGGAGGTTTGTATATTTCTCAGTGTGGATATGTTGGTATTGTTATCAACTATAATTACACCCTAGCTAAGTTGCAGAACTTAGCATTCTAGAGGGACATGGGCAATTTCCCAGGTTGTGGGTCACCTGTAATGGAAGAGAACCTCCAGAGAAGGCCGACTTCCTATTGGTTATCACCTAAAACTACTTACTTGTTGGGGAAAGGGTAAGAAAGAGTACTTGAAATGAAACTTAACTCTACGAGTGATTCACCAAAATAATCTCAAGCACAATACTATTGTTTTTACACATAGGAGTGATCGACAATTAATCAAAAGATTACACAACTCAAAAATTCATATGTTATTGCATCAGTGCTTCATAACTAGGCTAAAAATGTCAAGGACAACATCCAAAAGGAAGTAGAATAATAGTCTTCACAACTTAGACTCTACCCTGAGCTAGCTTAACACAAGTTATAACCTACAATAGTTCATACAAACTGCATAGAGGAAATGAAAAATAGGACAAAATCAAAGGAAAAACAACTTCACCATAAGATTTCATCAACTATTTCAAAAGATTTCACAATAATACAACAAATGAGAAGGTAAAAAGATTATCTTATTAATCAAGAAGGTGCTTCAACTTCTGTACATGCCTGTCAATGAACTACAAAACATAGTCTCTTTTTCGCAAAGGACTCCAAAAGTCACAAAACAAAAAATTACCAAGTAAGAATTGATTACAATGAAGTTAGATAAGTGACTATATCACTCAAATCCCAACAAGATCCATCAAAAAAGGATCTAGAAACTCCATGAGCTCGTATGCCTCCAAAAATCCTATTTTCAAGCAACCAAATTCCCTCCAAATAAGCTCCAAAAGGGGGAAAAAGTCAAATTTGACTATGTCCAACATAATGACATTTCAAACTGCCCACAAAAAGCTCCAAATTGCTCCAAAAATAAAAAAGAGGCTCTTATATGCCCTCCACATGTTCGCAAACTACTCCAAACAACCCTATATGCTTGACATGTCATCAATCTCCTTCACATCTCTCTTTAAAGGACTCCTTGAAAAAATCTTCATAAGAGGAGTATGTATCATATCTTTGCATGATAATAGATATACGAATTTAATGGTTTATAAGATCACCATGAAAATCATATACTTTACTTTTTTCCCCTCCAATGCAAAAATAAAATAAAATGGTTAAATTGACCATACATTTAAAAATATATTAAAGACATTTAATTTTTATTTTATAAATAACATTATTTATAGTGATTTATTTTATCACTAAAATAAAGTTTTACAATTTATTTCAAATGCAAAAAATAAAAGCCAAAATGAAAGGCTTTATTGACTAAGTCTTTAGAAGTGTTTATGAAACACTTAAAAGAATTATAAGGCATATAAGATGCCACGACTCAACATAGTGAATAATTGGTTTAAAAGATAAGGCAAAAAGCTTTTTGACTCCATCGAACTTTCTTAGCGTTTCAAAGCCCTAAAATGAATGAAATTCATTCATTTTATTTTACTTTTCACTTTGTTGGCTGAGAGGAGCGCCACCAATAGGTTTTCATGGAGTTCTTGTAAATGGTTTCAATGGTAGGTTTTGAGCACACAATGGATTTTCTTCGCAGTTTCTCATGTCAAAAGGCGATACAGAGCTTAGGGTAAGCCTTTGTATGTATAATCTTTGTGCAATCTTCATACATTTTCTTGTAGATTTCATGCATTACTCATATCAATAGCTTGTGGATTTTGATAAAATATCATAGGTCATGATTGCACTTCCACTTTTTGATGTATTCTTCTTCAGTCGATGGAGGTCAATTGCTTGAAAACTCTATTTTTCATTTGCATTTGTGATCTCAAGCCGCAGGTTTCATCATTCCTATTTAAAATCTCCGCACTTTCCAAGAGCTCGAATCTCTACACTCCTTTGACTAAATTCAAGTTTTCATGAAATACCATAGCCATGCCATTCACTCCATCATTTTCTTTTTCCTCACAATTTGTGACCATACGAGGGTTTCAAAAGAACCTCCCTCTTTTGCTCGTGGCAGATTCCTACAAAACACTACCTGAAAACCCTATGTTGCCTGATATCGTTGGTCTTTCATAATGTCTCTATGATCTCCATGGAAGTTGTAGTCATGGCTCCATCTCCAAAAACTTGTTCATCGTATGATATACCTTGCATCAAATGCATGGAAAACTTGATGTAACATAGTCACATAATAGCTATCCTTTGCTAGTATTGTTGCTACACTGTCACTATCCCTTGGTGCTTACAAACACAACCACACATTTCCGTACTAATAAAAACATGTGTTCCCTTTATATCTCTCTTTTCATTATTCTCCTGGTGACAATATCCCTTATCATGGTGCTCAAGACCTTCCAACTATCATGTTGGCATTACTCCTCCTACATGGCACTATTTAATGTATTTAATCACTTTGTTTTCTTGCACCACTATTATGTGTTATTGAATCATGCCTTCATGATTGTTTTTCAACTTAATCTGTTGTTTCCTTTAAAAATTATTCTCATTGTCTTCATGACTTGAAATTACCATCTTATGAATTGCCTTTTACATTGACTTCTCATTGAACTTTCAAGATCATTGTTCATAACATAATACCACTATCATGCAAGAAAGCTTATTGTTATAAAACAGTCAAGGCACTATTGCTTATCTCCATAAAGATAAATGTTATCTTGGCTACACTATTGGGATGCTCTTCTTGTAGCTCATCATTTTTCAAGTCTAATGCAACTCCATTCAATAATACTTTGACACATCATGACCTCTTTAGCTATGACACCATCATCACCTTGGTGGTAAATATCACCTTGAATAGCCCATATTATGGTTGAATCTACCATTTGAAATGAACCTGCCTTCATTGAAATAACACCTTCATATATATACATTATTGTGTTGTCCTTATGACATTGCATTATTGTTTGGACTAGCATCCTGCAACATTGACAATGATTTCTTTGAAACTACCCTGTTATTCAATGAGCATAATGACTAACATATAAACATGTTGGTGTTGCACCTTTTCTTATCATAAATGATATACACTTGCTTGATTGCTTGAGTAAATCATAAAGAGTAAATTATCTGATGAAATATCTGTCAATGCTTCTATAAAACACCACAAAGCAACATGTTGGGATCAACCCTTGTGGGAGCCACATTTAACCCACATGCTGAAATTTGATAAAACAATAACATAGCTTTTCCTATATTTGCACATGAAACAAACAAGTTAGAAAAAACATGTGCATGTTTTAAGTGTGTTTGACGACTTTAATGGTTTATGGGACACCTAAAGTGTACATATCTTATTTAATGCATATGAAGATCAATATATATGTACATAGGTGAATGTTCATGTATGGTTTGAAAAATTTTATTGCTTAGAGAATTACTCTAATGCCATTGCGTTTTCCAGATGCAGGATTAGGAGCAGTAAAGAGCTAGGAAGGATAGAAGCAGCTCGGGGCAGCGACAAGACAAGACGACACACCCTGAACCAGTCATTCTCAAGCAATGACTAGTTTCCTTCCTTATATGCACATTTCTTTTACTTACTTATCCATGTATACACTTTTCTTTATTTGCATTGAATAAGTAAAGTCAATCTCACGGTTTCTGTGAGATGATGTACATTTTACATTCAATAAAGATTACTTTTTTTAGAAAAGATTTGAATCTTTCTTCTGCTACATGCACTGGTATGAATGCAGTAATTTTTAAAAATGCAATCTTTTTGGATTATTTCATTTATGCGCTTGAATGTAATGTAAGAATGATTTAAATGTAATGTAAGAATGATTCAAAAGTGATAACATGAATGACACCCTGACACTTATTGAAAACAAAACAAAAAAAAGGAAACTAACTAACTGTGCTGGAACAACACTTAGGGAATGCAACTGACATCTAAACCTACTCTATCCTATGCTAACCAACAAAGAAGTTGGTCAAACAAATCCATTGACATGATGACTAAAATAGCTACCCTTTCTTCTCAAAATACAATAGTTTACATTCTTAAGTACAACCAAACAAAAATGAGATACAAAGGAAAGCTCAATAAGATGATGCACTACCTCTTGGAAAAGATAAACAAGTTCACTCACCTCCCCAAACAGATCATATATAATGTTATTCAAAGGAGGGTAAGTGAATTGAACATACTCTTTTTTAGCCACCAATGCATCTTTGATACCATCTTTAGTCATATTTTCATGCTTGGTTATTTGTGCCTGTTTGGATTCCTTGTTGGCCAAGTATCTGATAGAACAGCCTCTTGCAAGGGAAAAACTAATTTTTTTATTACTGGACTCTTGATTGAGATCTGTTGTTTCAATTTCATCTTTCTGATTTAAATCATTTGGAAATATGGCATCAGGCTCTTGAGGACTTGGAAAATAATCAGTACTCAATATTTGAAGAGTAGTAACAAACATTTTCTCTTGTTCATCAAAAATTTCCTTTTCTAAAGAGGAAGGCACATGTCCAAATAGTGATATAGCCTCATCTAGTACACTTTAAATCAATCCAACAACCTCAAGCTCTTTTGTATTCCAGAAAGGAAGTTGCTCGCTAAGATTATGTGAATCAAATTCATGAGAAGCTTTCTGACCTGAAAGAGTGGACTTACCCCTTCCAAGATCAAATTCTTCCTGTGGCTCCAAATTTGGTTATGTTGTTTCAGTGATACAAATGGGGGTGCACATGGTTACTTCCACCTCTTTTTCCTATTTTTCTTGATAATCTTCCTCTAGGCATGAACAAAAAAGCTTGAATTCAGCTTAAAACATATCCTCTTCAAGATTTTCAATGCACTCTTGTGTGAGAGGAATGGTATTGAACTTAGGGAAACTCTCTTGAGGAGTTCTCTCCTCATCATCCTCAATAAAATATGGAAGATCTTCAAATGCAGCTATGAAATTATGGCTTACATCACCTAAACTGAGCACCTGTTCATTTTTTTCTTCATTGTTAACAAATCCAGGTAGTTGATCAAATAAATAAACCAAATTTTCCTCCACCTATGATGCTTTCTCCAATGGAAGCTCTTCACCTTGCATCCTTTCTACTCTACTTTCATCTGTCTATTAAACAACATTAGAATTTTTTTCAAATGAATCAAAATGCAAAGGGTTTAATGTAACCTTTGAACCATCAGTAACCTTTTTCTCCTTATGCGACTTCTTTGATTTGGCGACACAAATGGAACTACATGAAACCTCAGTTGTTAAAGTAGGATAAATATGCTCATTGGTAAGCTGATTATGAGGTGTTTCAGATTGTTCCTGGCCATGAATTAGCTGCTATGAAACTATGCTAGGCTGCAATTGATTATTTTCCTGATTCTTCAAAGGATGAAGGCTTCTGAAATTTGGAATTTCAAGCTTAAGGGATTGATCTGAAGAGTTGACTATTTCATTATGTCTAAAACTAGGAATCTCAACCTTAGGAGGATTTAAAGGTTGATTTAAAACTACAAGAGTTGTCTAGACTTGACTCCTTTGAACTTGGGTAGACAAAATTTTCGTTTGGGCAGTTATTTGCCTTTCAAGATTCTCTTCAAACTTCTTTCTACGAAACCCCTCTACTAGTTGGTCTTGATAATCTGCATAAGCTTGAGTACTTCACATCTGAGAAGACATAAGATTCATCTACTCCTCCTTAGTAACTATTTCTCTTTCAAGACTTTCTTTGTATTGTACTCTTTGTGTCATCCACTCTTGATCATAACCATAAGATTGATCAGCCAACTCTTGCTACTTCGAAATGATCTTTTTTTGCTTCTTGATATCAATGAACATCTTAGATATGCATGCAAGCACCTTACTAATATAAATGATCTTCATGTTGTGAAGAATTTGATTTAGATCCCATGTGTGGTCAACCTATTGGATCAGATCTAGTACATTCAGGTAAGGGTGTTCTTGAGGCTGATTATATGAATAATCATATGTAGGCTAATATGAAGGCTCATTGGGGCTGGGTGGGTAGTATTCATAGTGGGTATGCTGGTTTTCCTGAAAAAACATGGGATTTGCATGCTTAGCTTGAAAAGGTTGATAAGGATGTTGATAAGCAACATTCTCATAATAAGGTAGGTGATATGACATGTTAGCACCTTTGTCTACTTGAAACCAGCAATGATCTTTCCAGAGTCGCCAGGTATGTATAAAAAAAACTTGCCTCCAAAGGCAGAAAGTACTGTTGTACACACCAAACAACAGTAATGCATAGTATAAAAGGGACTGACACTATCAGTTCTATGTCCCACCGGATGTGCCAAAAACTATTATCAACTAGAATTACACCCTAGCTAAGCTGCACAACTTAGCATTCTAGAGGAACATGGAGACTTTTCCAGGCTGTGGGTCACCTATAATGGAAAAGAACCTCTAGAGAAGGTCGGCTTCCTATTGGTTATCACCTAAAACTACTCACTTGTTAGGAAAAGGGTAAGAAAGAGTACTTGAAATGAAACTTAACTCTACGGGTGATTCACCAAAATAATCTCAAGCACAATACTATTGTTTTTATACACAAGAGTGATCAACAATTAATCAAAAGCTTACACAACTCAAAAATTCATATGTTATTGCATTAGTGCTTCATAACTAGGTTAAAAATGTCAAGGACAATATCCAAAAGGAAGTAGAATAATAGTCTTCACAACTTAGACTCTACCCTGAACTATCTTAACACAAATTATAACCTACAATAGTTCATACAAACTGCATAAAGGAAAAGAAAAACAAGACAAAATCAAAGGGAAAACAACTTCACCATAAGATTTCATCAACTATTTCAAAAGATTTCACAATAATACAACAAATGATAAGGTAAAAAGATTATCTTATTAATCACGAAGGTGCTTCAACTTTTGTACATGCTTGTCAATGAGCTATAAAACATAGTGTATTTTCTGCAAAGGACTCCAAAAGTCACAAAACAAAAAAGTACCAAGTAAGAACTGATTACAATGAAGTCACATAAGTGACTTTATCACTTAACTCCCAACAAGATCCATCCAAAAAGGATCTAGAAACTCCAAGATCTCGTATGCCTCCAAAAAGCCTATTTTCAAGCAACCAAATTCCCTCCAAATAAGCTCTGAAAGGGGGAAAAAGTCAAGTTTGACTATGTCCAACATAATGACATTTCAAACTGCTCACAAAAGCTCCAAATTGCTCCAAAAAGCAAAAAGAGGCTCCTATATGCCCTCCACATGTTGGCAAACTACTCCAAACAACCCTATATGCTCGGTATGCCATCAATCTCCTTCACATCTCTCTTTAAAGGACTCCTTGAACAAATCTTCATAAGAGGAGTACATATCATATCTTTGCATGAGAATATATATATGATTTTAATGGTTTACAAGATCACCATGAAAATCATATACTTTAATTTTTTTCCCTCCAATGCAAAAATAAAATGAAATGGTTAAATTGACCATACATTTAAAAAATATATTAAAGACATTTAATTTGCATTTTATAAATAACATTATTTATAGTGATTTATTTTATCACTAAAATAAAGTTTTACAATTTATTTCAAATGCAAAAAATAAAAGCCAAAATGAAAGTCTTTATTGACTAAGTCTTTAGAAGTGTTTATGAAACACTTAAAAGAATTATAAGGCATATAAGATGCCACAACTTAGCATAGTGAATAATTTTTTTAAAAGCTAAGGCAAGAAGCTTTTCGACTCCACCAAACCTTCTTAGGGTTTCAAAGCCCTAAAATGAATGAAATTCATTCATTTTATTTTACTTTTCACTTTTTTTGGCTGAGAGGAGTGTCGCCAATAGGTTTTCATGGAGCTCTTGTAAATGGTTTCAATGGTAGGTTTTGAGCACAAAGTGGATTTTCTTTGCAATTTCTCACATCAAAAGGCGACACAGAGCTTAGGGTAAGCCTTTGTATGTATAATCTCTATGCAATCTTCATGCATTTTCTTGTAGATTTCATGCATTACTCATATTAATAGCTTGCATAATTTGATAAAAATATCATAGGTCGTGACTGCACTTCCACTTTTTGATGTAGGTAAATTGCTTGAAAAATCTGTTTTTCATTTGCATTTGTGATCTCAGGCCATGGGTTTCATCATTCCTATTTAAAATCTCTACACTTTCCAAGAGCTCGAATCTCTACCCTCCTTCGAATAAATTCATGTTTTCTTGAAATACCATAGCCATGACATTCACTCCATTTTCTTTTTCCTCACAATCTGTGACCATACGAGGGTTTCAAAAGGATCTCCCTCTTTTTCTCATGGAAGATTCTTACAAAACACTACCTGAAAACCCTTTGTTGTCTGATATCATTGGTCTTTCATAATGTCTCTATGATCTCCATGGAAGTTGTAGTCATGGCTCCATCTCCAGAAAATTTTTCATCGTATGATATACCTTGCATTGAATATATGGTAAAATTGATGTAACATAGTCACATAATAGCTATCCTTTGCTAGTATTGTTGCTACACTGTCACTATCCCTTGGTGATTACAAACATAGCCACACATTTCCATACTAATAAAAACACGTGTTCCCTCTATATCTCTCTGTGCATTATGCTCCTGGTGACAATATCCCTTATCATGGTGCTCAAGACCTTCCAACTGTCATGTTGGCATTAATCCTCCTACATGGAATTATTTAATGTATTTAATCACTTTGTTTTCCTGCACCACTGTTATGTGTTATTGAATCATGCCTTCACGATTGTTTTGCAACTTAATCTATTGTTTCCTTTAAAAATTATTCTCACTGTCTTCATGACCTGAAATTACCATCTTATGAATTGCCTTTTACATTGACTTCTCATTGAACTTTCAAGATCATTGTTCATAACATAATACCACTATCATGCAAGAAATCTTATTGTTATAAAACAATCAAGGCACTATTGGTTATCTCCATAAAGATCACGGTTATCTTGGTTGCACTATTGGGATGCTCTTCTTGTAGCTCATCATTTTTCAGGTCTGATGCAACTCCATTCAATAATACTTTGACACATCATGACCTCTTTAGATATGACACCATCATCACCTTGATGGTAAATATCACCTTGAATAGCCCATATTATGGTTGAATCTACCATTTTAAATGAACTTGCCTTCATTGAAATAACACCTTCATATATATACATTATTATGTTGTCCTTATGACATTGCATGACTATTTGGGCTAGCATCCTGCAACATTGACCATGATTTCTTTGAACTGCCTTGTTATTCAATGAGCATAATGGCTAACATATAAACATGTTGGTGTTGCACCTTTTCTTATCATAAATGATATACACTTTCTTGATTTCTTGATTAAATCATAAAGAGTAAATTATTTGATGAAATATCCTTCAATGCTTTTGTAAAGCACCACAAAGAAGCACAATGGGCTCAACCCTTGTGGGAGCCACATTTAACCCACATGTTGAAATTTGATAAAACAATAACATTGATTTTCTTGTATCTGCACATGAAACAAATAAGTTAGAAAAAATATGTGCATGTTTTAAGTGTGTTTGGTGACTTCAATGGTTTCTGGGACACCTACACTGTACATAGCTTATTTAATGCATATGGAGATCAGTAAATATGTGCATAGGTGAATGCTCATGTATGGTTTGAAACTTTTCATTGCTTAGATCATTTCTCTAATACCATTGCTTTTTCCAGATGTAGGACTAGGAGTGGTACAAAGCTAGGAAGGACACAAGAAGCTCGAGGCAGCAACAGGACAAGATGACACACCCTGAACCAACTATTCTCAGGCAATGATTGGTTTCCTTCCTTATATGCACATTTATTTTACTTATCCATGTATACAGTTTTTTTTATTTTCATTGAATAAGTAAAGTCAATCTCACGGCTTGTGTGAGATGATGTACATTTTACATTCAATAAAGATTACTTTGTTCAGAAAAGATTTGAATCTTTCTTTTGCTACATGCACTTGTATGAATGCAGTAATTTGTAAAAATGCAATCTTTTTTTATTATTTCATTTATGCGCTTGAATTTAATGTAAGAATTATTTAAATGTACCTTTTTCTTAGTTTTAAAAATCAACAAGCTCTACCTAATTGAGCTATAAGCAAAAATCTGGTAACAGGTATGTGACTAATCACTTGAAAAAATTGTATGCTTTGCTTGATTGGTTCATTGACTATGGTTACTCAGTTGTGGTTTTATTCATAAATTGGGGTTGTTGGTGATATGGTGTTTGAGTTTCAAAATCTACATGTTATCTTCTTTGTAATCTCAAGTTACAAATGCGATAATGATTTTGTATATTTCATTGTTTGGGATCTTGAGTTATGCGGTTTATGCATTAGCTATCCGTTGGTTGTAGTGGGATGACTTGGATGTGGACTATCTACATCCATGATATTTATTTAGAGTTGATGCAAAATTTGTTAATTGTCCTTTTTTGTGGTCATTTTTGTATTGGTATATTGCATTTATATGAGAGCATGGTTGATTATAGTACCTAGATAGTCAATTATGAGACTTGTTGCATGCTGAATATCTTCTTGTTGTGGAATCTTGCTTCTACTTTTGTGTTGTTGATATCACAGGTGAAATATTTCATTGTGTTAGATCCATGGATGATCTTCATTCAAAATATGGTTATCACAATATCATGGATATCTTGGTTACACTGTTTAGTGGGCGATTTTGATAGTGATGTTCTAATAATTTTATCTTCCTAGCATGGAGATCCTAGTTCTACTTATTCTTTGGAATTTTTTGTACTGTATTTTACTATTTGTGGACCATGGGTGATCTTCATTTACAAGATGGTGGTCATGATGTCTAGAGAGCATAATATCACATCTTAGTGGGATCTTTGGAAGTCATGTGGTTTCATCACTTTGTGATGAATGATCTTTTGTGGTGTTTGTTGGTGTCATGGAGGATATCTTAGATCATATTGCTATAGTGAGAGGTATTTGATTTTTTTTTATTGATAGGAAATGGTTAGCTACATGTGACTTGAGATGTTGACATCTTGTTTATCCATGGATGACTTTTGGAGTCTTTAGTTGAGGTGTCGAGTCTTTTTTAACTTGATTATTTTGATAGGTGATCCTTCGTTTAGAGAATAGTTGTTATCGTTTCATGATGTATTGATTCTAGATTAGAGTTTTGGAATGGTAGTGTTTCTCTTTAGACCAAGATATATTCATTAGAGAATGTGAACTCCTAGGAGGATATGTTAGATCATTATGTCATGATTGGGTTCTTGATTTCGTGGTTGGATCTTTGATATTAGTCTTGTTAGTTCTCTTGGTATTGAGTACATTGGTCATGTGCTTAGAATATTCATTAGAGTGTAGTGTTGCCTTTGTATTTTAGCATGGTTTGATAAATTGTAAATACTCATGGATACTTGGAGACTTAGGTGAGGCAATTTTTGAGATGGTGTCATGAAGGAGCTCTTAGAACCTATTGCTATAGTGAGATTTATTTGGAATTTTTAGTTTCATTGATAGGATATGGTTATCTTCATGTGATTGGAGATGTTGACATATTGGTTGGCCATGGATGACTTTTGAAGTTTTTGGTTGAGGTGTCGAGTCTTTTTCAACTTTATTCTTTTGATAGGTGATCCTTGGTTTAGAGAATGGTTGTTATTATGTCATGATGTACTCTTGATTATATGTTATAGTTTTTGAATTATAGAGTTTATCTTGAAACCAAGATATGTTCATTACAACATGTGATCTTCTAGGAGATGTTAGATCATGATGTCATGATTAGGTGCCTGATTCCATGGTTGGATCTTTGATTGTGATCATGTTAGTTCTCTTGGTATTGGACATGTTGGTCATTTTCTTAGAATCTATATTAGAATTTATTGTTGCATTTGGATTTTAGCATGGTTTGATCAGTTGTAAATACTCATGAATACTTGGAGACTTAGGTGAGGTAATTGTTGAGATGGTTACTCTTTGGAGGTTTCAACATAAATTTTGAGGAACCTTTACTTGGATATGGGTGCGACTTCATAGTAGACTTGAGAGGAGGTTTTTCTTGGATGAATTCTATGAGATGTGGTATATCCTGGTGGAGCAATATCGTTCCCCATACTTGCTCTACTCAATCTATTATCATTTGAAAGGATTTTATTTTGGGGTTGTGAAGGAGATCTTACTTAACACAACTTAACACTTTGAGGTGTTGACAAAAGGACATGATTATGTGATATAATTTATAGGTTTTATTTGTTTGTTCTATGGCTACTTCCTAGAGATCCATGTTCACGTGCTTTAGTGTGGTAGACTTGGGAGGGTTATGGTGACATGTTCTAGGAGATTATACAACAATTTATGTTGCATGTGTGGACCATTGTGATTGTTCTTTGTTAATATATGGTTTGAATATTATCCACACCTTTGGTGTAAGTTTCTATTGGTTGACTAGGCATACCATGATCTATTTTTTAGATTTGGCATTACCCATGCAGTGGGAGTTCTTGGATGTGTATGTTATTCATTGATAAGTTTAATATAGGGAGATTTTGATTGCATTGTATGGGTTGAATATGATATCATAATGAATTTTACTGATGTTTGGATGGATTAGCATCCGATATAGTTTCTACTTCCATTACTGTGGGTTTTTTAGTTGGATGTAAACAACTAGTGGTGGTTGTTGTTCTAACTATTTTGGAACATTTGTGTTTGATATTGTTTTGGAGGAAGTTTAGACTTCAAAGTTGTGCTTTGGTAACAGTAAGTCGAATATATTGGTGCTTCAATAAATCAAATGAGCACCATGGAGTTGTAACAAATTGTATCATTTTTTATCACTTGGATTTGATGTTTGTGTTTTTTGGATTGGTGCATCTCCACCTTGGCATGTTCCTTCTCTTCCATAGGTGGCATGTTGGAGGATCAAAGGAGTTCTTATTTGATATGATGGACGTCTTAGATATTATTGTAGGTATATTTTTAGATAATGGGAGCATGTTGGAGATTTATTGGTTTCATGGATGGCTATAATGATGTTTTTTCATTGTTTGGCTCCTCGTAATTGAAATCCTATCTTTTTATTGACTCTTGAAAGGTTTTTGGCATGTAGGAGAATGTTGGTAATTAATGTGTCTCAACCTTTGAAAATTCCTAATTTTGATTTAATTAATTAATTAATTTGCGCATATGCTTGTAATTTTATGTTCATCCCATGATATCACTTTGTCCGACCTACTTTGGTAAGGTGGCAACTTACATGGTAGATGACTAAGATGGCATGCATCTTAAATTGGTGGAAATAGGAATCCCACTTTGTGGACCCCACCATGTAGCATAATTTATGGCATGTTTCATAAGTTGTAAATGATTATAATTGATTATGATAGATTGTGTCATATGAAAAATTATGATAGCATAAGAGTTGGAAATAGAAATGACTATGGAAAATGGGAAGCTTTGTATGGAGGCATATTTCATGTCAAGTGGGACCATTTTCATGCATGCAAATACCTTGCATGTTGAGTCTGGACCCATTTTACATAAGAAAGTGAAGATAGGTACCTTACATATTCATCTTTTGGTTTGCATGCATGCAATGAAGAGGTTGATGGCATGTGGCGTTTTGAGGCATCCATCTTGCAACTCTATAAATATGGGTGTTTTATTGATGAGTGTAGAGAGGAGAATTATTCATTGTAGTGTTATGCTGTCGGATTTCCTCCAGAGAAGCAAGATGTAAATTTGCATGTTAGGACTTTGATCCTACAAGTGTATTGTAACATGTTTGTTGTTGCAAATTAATTCAATGGTTCGATGCTTTGGAGTGGAGTTTTTTACTCGAAAGAGTTTTCCCTACGTATATTGGTGTCTTCATTCTTTTATCTAGATCTTTCTTCTATTCTTCTTATTTCATGTTCTTAAAGTGTTGATTTACATCTTATTATGCTACCAAAATTTACTTAGATATGTAAAATAAATCATTTTCCTCTAAGGGTTAATGTGACAAGAAATCAATTATATCTATTTATGCTTTAAAGGCATAGTAGTATGTGCTTGTATCAAATTGTTGAATATTTGAAAAACAAAATATGAGATAATGAAATATGCATATTGGTGGTCCTATTATCTATCCCTTTTTAGATAATACCATCAAATCATCTAGGTATACTAAGATAATCTCATTCATCGGGTCCTTGAAGGCAATGTGCATTTCCCTATAAAATATTTCTCTAGCATTCGATAGTCCAAAAAGATTTTTTTGATATGAATACATGCCTTATTTGGTAGTGAATATTATTTTTTATTTATCCTCTTCTCTCACAAATATTTTATTGAGGCTAGAGAATTCATCCAACATTGAAAATGTGTCATAACTAGCCATTTTTTGTATAATTTGATCCATGGAGGGAAATAGATAGTGGTTGTTGAGGGATCTTCTATTCATGTCCCAAAAATACTCAAATAACACGGATTCTATATTTTATTCCTAATTCCTCTAGGATCAAATTGAAAATCCAAGTTGAATGCTTAATAGGTGATCTGTATAGGATCTAGACTAATTGCATTTGAATGCTTAATGTTTACAAATCATGGAAATCTAAATTACATAAACAAAATTAACACATCAACATGTGAATTAAGCGAAAATACAATTCATGCATACATTATTGAAATTATGCATTAAAAACTGAAGGTGAAAAGAATGAAATTAAGAAAGGAGAAGAGAGAGAGAGTGCAAACGATCTGATAACGGAGTTCGCCACAAACGTGACTACATCTCCGAGTCCGCTCCAATAGAGTGAGACCGATCCGATTAATCTCCAAAAATAGAATAACAATTGCACCAAGACCATCTCTTCAAGCACTTCGGCAACATAACAATACTCCGTCATACGAAAATGGCTCAAAAATCTCCACAAGTTCCCTCTTTCGTATCACCTGTTCTCCACACTGTCACCTGCATTCACTGAACTCCTAAGAGCTACATTTCCCCCTCTTTTTATACATGAAATATGCCTAATTAGGCCTAACCATCAAAATAAATGCTTAACCCCCCTTAACAATTCGTGCAACAACTATTTTGTCTTGTACAATCTTTTTGTTCAGTTGGTTAAGGCGAATTTTGGCCATATAGCCCCATTTGGTTAGGCTCAACCCACTCTCCTTAAACAAAGGCAAACAGACTCCTTAGTTTAGAGTATGTTGGTCGTCTACTGGTGCCTTTATATTTTGGATGCCAAGTGGTCGGCGGTTCAAACCCTGCCGGCCACGTTTTAAACCCAATCCGCCAACACTGGAAAGAACAAAATGAAACGGCCTCTCAGATATAATAGATAGCTATATTTGGTCCAACGGCCACCGATGGTTTCGGATCCCAACAAGTTGCGGGTTCGAGCCACGACGAGAATTTTGTTAAAAATTCCAACGGCGCGATGGCATAACCAATGACACGTGTCACCCTGTTGTTCGCCCATTCCTGTTGACGTGTCCGTTGACCAAGCTACAATGTGTTTGTTGACTGTGACGTACGGATGCCACGTGTCACATAATGATTGGTTTGTACAAGATTACTCAACTGCCATGTGTCATGTCAGGTTTTTCCACATCATCCGTATAGTACGGATTGACATGTCAGCATGATGACGTCATCAGTTGTACCCTCTAGTCGACCAAAATTTGACTGCCAATATCTTGAGCATACGTTGTCAGATTCCGATGAAACGAGCATTGCCGGAATCGTCTCAATGAACCCTTCGATTTGAAGCCACTTCCATTGATTTCCAAGATGATCATTTTTTCCGCCTTCTGGACAACCCTTGATGGCAGTTTGGCCCAAGGTTTGACTGGCCATAACTTGTGCAAACGGACTCGTTTTCGCTCCGTTCAAGTTGCGTTGGAATCAGGACGCTAAGATATTTCTTATGGTGCAGAAATCTAGAGATTTGGAGACACTTCAATTTCCACTGAAAATATCCACCGGATCAATAGGATAGATGATTTTTGATCTTACCAAATTGGAAAGCTCCTACTTAATTATCTAGGCTCAATATTCTAATTAACTATAAATTATTATGTATAATTAGATTTATCTTTGACTAGGTCTCTATTGTATGTTGCATCACTTCTTTATTATAGCTCGTTGATCCATCATAATCTTAGGCCATGACCTAGTCATAATTGCCACAAAGTTTGATAAGGTGTTCCTTTTCTTCTTGGGTGTAAACATTTTCCAATTTGATAGCTCTACCATGGGAAATCTCCATATCTTTGTAGTATTTCTTGCTAGTTAGGATTTTTGTTTCTCCTTGCAAGAATCATCTAGGTTGAATATTTCTTACAAAGTGACCATACCTCTAGGAAACTTTTTTTTTTTTTTTCTAGATGATTTGATATTCATAGGCCTCCTCAATCTTGGGGGTTAGCTTCTATAAACTCATCAAAATTATATATCAGGTCTACTATATGTTGGTCATTTTAAAATAAAATTGAGTGGGATTGATTATCAAGCACCATGGGTCTAATTACCACCTTGATACCATCTTTGTCCCTTAATAAGTATTTATCTAGCTTAAATTGGGAACCAATAAGGACCATTTTTTTTGGCACTCTCTATTTTTGGGAACACTTGAATATTGATAACATCAAAGGATTCTAAGAGATCCTACACATCTTTTCTTATGTGACTTCAATAAGGAATTTTTTTTCTACACATAGGGACCTTACATGCATGATCACTAGCCTAGAGTCAATGTAGATTTGTAGCATCTTGATACCTTTTTTCTTAGTGAACAAGAATCCCTAGAACAATGCCTCATACCTTGTACTATTGCAAGTGCATTGAATTGGGGCTTGAAGGAATGTTTATACATTTCCCTTAAGGGGAGATCAATTGAATATCAATATTGATGCTCATTCTACAACTAGCACCATCAAAGTATAGCTTTTATAGCTCGATACCATATTTTTCTTTCCTCACAATATCTAGTATATGTATATCTTTCTAATGGATTAGGTAGTAGTTGAGGCTAGTTTCTTCAAATAGTTGATTAGTTACACTCCCATGGGATAATTTCAAGCTAATGGATCCACTTTTAGTGGAAGTATTGGGCTTGAAAAAAAACCCAACAAGAATGGTTACCCATTTCATAAACAAGGGTACCCATTTAGGATTAGAATCCCAAAACTAAACTCCTTCCTGCATGAAATAGGTAATTGTTTTGATTTTTGAAATGGGTCCCTTTTTTAAATTAGTATGTATTTTAAAATAAATTAGGTACACAATTATATTTATAGCATATATTTATTCCTTTTTAGAACAGGTATGTGTTTTGGAGCATGTAAACAGTTCATAAAATTTGAAATTTGAAACCGACAATTTTTATTTTTTAGGATTGGAAACTCAACCTCAGCCTTGGACCTACAAGCATAATGTCATCAAAATAGCAAGAGAAGAACTCATTTTAGCAATACGGCTTATGATTTTTTCAATATTTTTTTGACGAAATTAAAATCAATTATAGATGACAATGTCTAGTTTTCAAATATGTAATATTTTTTATGATTAAATATATTTTTCTATTTATGAATTAATTTATGAGGAAAGTGGTTCATAAACTTGAAATGTTAAGTATTAGTATTTTTTTATAACTTAATTTTTACAGTTTTTTGAAAAAAGTATGTGATAAATCTAGACATCATTCAAAAATTATATGCGATAAATCTAGACATAATTCTTTACACAATGAAATAATAATAATTTTATGATTATTTTTTCTCAAATTATGTTTGTTGTACATGAGGGGTTTTCAAAAATAGCAATTAGGGACAATAAAAATTCATTAAAAATATATATTTTACAAAAATATTAAAAAATATCTTGGTCAAACTTCACCATAACACATCTTTTCTCAAAAGGAATTTGAAAATCACTTTTAATTGGGTCAAATCATGTTGGTCGTACACATGCATGATTTGGCCCTAAAAAAATGATTTATGTACATCCTATACACAATTAACTTATATAATTTGGGTATTGGAATACATTATATATTTGAAAACTAGACTCAAAATACTACAATTCTCATTATTCAGCCTTATTAAGATTCTATGTGTAAACTCTTCAAACTTTTACTCCAACTATGACAATTTATTTTTAGGAAAAGCATTTTCACTTTTTTACCAAAATGTGGACCCATTATCTTGCACTTACTCCATCTCATCTATGGATGACCGCCATGCATCATATTATTCTTTATGGGTCTCATTTAGAGTGTGCAATTCATCATGGTGCTCATGGTAAAAAGGCTTATCCTCAATCATAAATTATTGACTTGGATCACTATATATATGGTAAACTTGTTCTCAATATGGTACATGTACATAAGTTCTAAGGGGAGACTCATCCTAGTTCCATACTAGGTAGTAAGCAACATGTGGTTTTAGTCTAGGGTGAGGTATCCTCAAAAATTTGTAGTAAAATATCTAGATAGGTAGATGTTGAATGTGATGGGTACCTCTATTACACATATTTGATAAAGATTAAAGGGATAAGGAAATATTCTTCACAACTCTTAATGAACTGACTAGGATCCCATCTAGCTGCATAACACCCTTGTGTGTGGGTTCACAAGATAAACCAAGGGCTTTTGTAACCTTTATATGCATTACTAAGGTACAAGAGCCAAAGTTTACCATGTAATTAGTATTAACTTATCTTTATAAAGAAGCATTATATAGAAAAGTTTTGACTTGATCTTACTTACCTCATTTCTCATTATTTTAAAACTATAGGTGATGGTAAGATAGCTTCTGTATATTTGTGGGTGGCTTCCTTTGCTTGTTTGATGTTTTTTACTCTTCAAAGATTCCTCCAACATCTTCATCTTCTTGGGCATAGACATCACCTCTAAAGTGGCGCACTAACCATAGACTTCTTGAGTTGGTCCACAATATTGAATGAGTTCCAAATTTATGTTGCCTTAGGTTCTAATGTGCTTGGGGCCTCTCCACTACAGGATGTACTTCTTGTGTGCTCTCAATTGCGGCCTTGCTCCTTTAGTTTTCCCAAACTCTTTTAATTGGATGTCAATGGGTGCCAAAGGCCTTGAGGTGGATTTCATTGGCATGCAAAATACTAATGTTTCTTGTTCTTAAGGCTTCTCACATAGGAGGGTTCTAGGCTATTTTTTCTCTTCTACTACCTTTCTTTTTGTTGTCATCTAATAGTAAAATCTAGGTTGTATTCCTTGTGAAGGCATAATGGGTTCATGTTGAGCATATGATTCTCAGTTCTCCCAAATCACCAATGTTTCCTCCTAGTTGCTTGATTTCTCTAAACAAGATTCAACATTACAATACTAGTCATTATAGCTTATGTTATGGTTGACTTCTACTTGAAAGGTATCTTGAGATTGGATAATGGCAGGTATGCTGAAAAAGTGTGGAATGTAAAGTAGTGGCAATACTAGGGCTTATTTTCTTGAATGTTATTTTTTGTGTAACAACCAACTCTCTATTGGGATTATGAGGAATTCTCTATACTAAATAATTTTCTACGACTAATTTATTATGTTGCATTGGAGGATTTTTTCTTTATATGAAGGATTTTTTTGGTATGATTGATTATATGGTTGGTTTTTGTGGATTTTGATTACTTACGTATGGATTTATTTTCTCATTATGTTGGTGTCTATCTAGAGAAGTTCCCTCATTCGACGTTGTCTAAAGTCTCTCATCTCATCAAATCCAAATGGGGTTGATGGCTCAACAAAGTGATATTTATATTGAGATATGGTGGGGATTGGGTTCATGATAGGTAAAGGAATATGTTGCTTTGTAGGCATTGGTTAATATGATAGTTAAATATCTGGTAATAAAAGCATTGGGGGATGATGCACCAACCTTCCACTTTGGATTAGGTCATTTCCTATTGCTAGAGATATCTCATATGAATTTAAGAGACAATTCACTCCTTTATTCTTCATGACTATAGCTATCTTAGAGTCAATAAATTTTACATAATAAATATAAGGCATGCCTGATGGAGGGAAAAGTTTAATAGGAATGTGTTGCCATCTTTTTTTAGAATATAGTGTTGAATTCATTAAGAATTTTCATAGGCACTCTTTTCATAGTCATTAATTTCTCCAAAATTTATGAAGAGATGCCCTTTTCTTTGAATCTATTAAGGAACACCTAGCAAAGTTGGTCTTGGTTTAGCAATGAGAATTTGTGGTAGTGGCTAGTATTGGATTCAAGGGTCTTGACTTTGAAATATGTATCACGTAGCCTTAATACAATGTTTTAATCATCTATGATATGAACAATACAATTATTCACATTATATGTAGGTGTTCCATTAGAGTAACATGGTTCTTTCTCATGAAGTGAGGAAGAGAATGCATATTAGTATCCACTATGGATCTCTAGACCATAGGGGGCATGGAGGAATTAATGGTCCTCTAGTGTTCCATGCAGGATGTGCTCTAGGAGGTTGTTGTGCAAGTGTTTGTGGGATTTCTGCTTTTGGTTGCAAAGTGACATGGGGTCTTCTTCTAGAAATAAATGCAAGGGACAATATGAGTATATGCATATTAGCTCTAACTATATATTTTTTATAATCCCAAGGGTCATAAGATTTTATGGGTTGAAGGATATAGAGTCACCATGTAAAATACCAAAAATATTTGTCCAAGAATTTACCAATACTTAGCCAAGGGTGGTTTCAAATCATATAGCAAGTATTTTAATACTTTGAAGATATTTTGGTCTCATTAGGCATTCCAAAGACTATTGTTCTTGTTATAAAAATATTATGAGTTGATCAAACAATTCCCTATATAACCCCATGAGAGAAAATCATATATACAAGCTTACAAAATTACCATTATATAAAATAAAAGATATTCCAAAAGATAACACAAGATATACCCCATGAAAACCCTCAAGAGGGAAAACCTAGCCTCCCAAAGCATCCACACTCTATATTATTTGATAATAAAAACATTACAATACACTTACAAAGTCTCCATGAAAACTTTTGAAACATCAAGCTCCTCCAATGCATCCTTCATGTCTCCAAGCACGTACCCACACATCCCATGCCATACTTCATATATGCACTCGTTAGAAGAGAGCTCAATATAATGACAGTCCACTCAAACTAACCACTAGCCAATCTCAACCACTAAACATGTGCTTGCTTTTATAGAATCAAGCTCACAAAAATACAACCAAGTGGTAAGGTAAAACCATTAGTACACAAAACCATTGACCCTACCTTTACTTTTCAGTACTAAGTTTCCCAATATTAAATATTTTCCTATGTGCAACTCATGCATAAAATATCTAACCAATTTTACTTACAACTTTACAATTAGACCCAAACAAATATTTAACGTGGCTAAACACACTTAAAAATGCACCACAAATAAATATTCATTTTACATAATTAAATAATAATTTCTTGTGCAAGATATACAACACCCTATTCCTAACAATACTTGATCTAAAGGATTTTTGGGGGGACCAATGCATCATACACAACCAAGGAACATGGAAAGGATTGCATGCAACAATATAGGTCAACAAAGAGGGTGATGCATGCAAGAAAAACTCTATGATTAGAGGGTTGATTCCCTATCTATATAATGGCTAAACCTAAACTTATTTCTATTGTGGGAGGAAAAGAGAGAATTTTATATAAAGAAAATCAAATTAAAACAAAGGCTCAAGTCAAATAGACAAACTATTTTTACTGCTAAAGTGGAGCTTAATAGCTCTTAATATAATACTCAATAGGAAAATGCATATACAATGAAAACGGTAAATAGAAACAAGATCTAGATAATAATAGGTTGCTTCAAATTGATTCACTTATCAATTAACCATTATAGACACATCTTCATTAGAAACATATATAGAGGCTCCCCTTTATAGTAGAAAACTCAAAATCTCAACCATACAAATGTGATTCCCTTAGAATTTACCAACACACCGGTCTCTATAGCTTACTTTTGTGTAGCTCCATCCTCTTCTAAATGAAATGCAAGCTAGTATTTATATATTATTTTACCTAATCCCAAAATAATCTTTCCACCCAAATTACATTTGAAATTTAAAATAATAGAGAAGAGACACTTTTGTGATTTCAACACCTTAATTAATCCTATCAATGGTTGGGCACAATCACGATGTCCTATGTAACTAGTTATAAAATTCCACTACCTAATAATGCACTTTTTCAATTTTGTACGTGAAACTTCCCATCTTGGCAATGTAAAATTGATGACCATGGATTATTGGTGTTATTTATTTAATAAAATATGAATTTTGGATGT
Organism: Sequoiadendron giganteum; assembly: GCA_007115665.2. Lineage (NCBI taxonomy): Eukaryota > Viridiplantae > Streptophyta > Pinopsida > Cupressales > Cupressaceae > Sequoiadendron > Sequoiadendron giganteum. The sequence continues at coordinate 644,595,045 of CM021101.1, read as the reverse complement.
GGCTTAACCCACCACTTTACTACTCTCATTTTCTAGACCCTCTTAGTATGATGCAGGAAAGTCTTGAGTGCAAAAAATATGCTACTATGGTGTAAGGAGAAGCATTTCTATTCTATAGTAGTTATGTATCCTACAAACCATCAAAGAAGTATATCATTGGTAGATTAGATGGTCACACTAACTCTATAGAGGCAAGTGTTTTGTTTCTTCTAAGAATCCCCATGAGCACGCCATGTGACATCAATTGTCATAACTTAACCTAAACCAACAAAAGAAGTGTGGATTGCCATTAGTAACAAAAAGGTGCTTTTATCTTTATAATACAACCACACCACCACATGTCATGATGTTGAGACTTTTCAATATAGGCATTATTTTCCCTTTACCAATGTCTTGTGAACCATTAGATAAGATATGATCTAGATCATTGATTAATGCATCTTCATCGAGACTTAGAACCTTAACAAAATTGGTATAATGCAACATCAAAATACAAAAAAGGGAGAAGGTGGGGATATTCATGGATGTTGTGGGGCATTGTTATTGATTGTGTATTGAGGCAATATAATTTCTCGCCTATAATGAAGTATTCACTCCATGAGTGAAATAAATAACTAAAGAAAGAACATAAAAATAGAGAAATGAATAGAGAAATAAAGATGGAAAGATGGAAAGGGTAAGAGAAATAGATATCAAGATACACAAAAAGAGGAAAAGAAAAAGAAACAAAAATATAAAGATTGAGAAATATATAGATAAATAGAAAGAGATAAAGATGAAAAGGGGATAGAAATGAGAGATGAAAAGAGTGCATTAAAAATGAAAAAAAAGAGGGGAGAGATAAAAAGGAAAAAAGATAGAAATAAAAACAAAGAGAATAAATGGTAAATAGAAGCAAGAGAAAAATAGAAATATAAACAAAGGAAAAAAGGGATAAAAAAAAAAGAGAAATAAAATAAAATGAGTGAGTAATATTGAAAAAATATAAAAATAGAAAGAGAAAGAACATAGAAAGAGGTAAAATAAAAATGTGAAAGATGAAAAAAATGGAAAAGGTAGAGAGATGAGAGAAGAAAGAGAAACAAAATAAAATAGAAGAGATACAAATTTAAGAAAAATGAAGAGCAAAAGAAATATATAAAGAAAGAAAGAATAAAAGGGGAGAGAAAAAAATAAAGGAATATACAAACAAATAAAGAAAGAGAGAAAGAATGAATGATAGATTGAAAAAAAAAGATCAATAATAAAAGAAAGAGATAAAAATAGGAACATTGTACTAGAAAGAGAAAGAAAAAAAATAGAAACAAAAAGATAGAAAATAGGTAGACATAAATTTAAAGAGAGAATTAAAGAAAGATTAATAAAAAATAAAAAATAAATATAAAGATTTAAATAAATAAAGATTGAAATAAATAGAAAAAGAAAGTAAGAGAAATAAATAAACAAAGTTCAGAGAAAGAAAAAATAAACATTTAAGAGAAAAACATAATATAAGATTAGAGAGAAAAGGAACATCTAAATAAAACAAAAGAAAGATAAAAGAAAAAGAGACAAAGAGAGTATAAAAGAGATGAATAAAGATGGATAGGAGAAATGATAAGAAAGAGAAAAACAAATGAGGGAAATAAATCAAAATAAAAATTTAAAAAGAAAAGAAAGAAAAAAGAGATTTAAAAATATAAAAATAGAAAACAAAAGAGAAAGAAAGATAGTGTAAAAGAAAAAGAAAAACATAGAGAAAAAATTAAGAAAAGAGAAAGGCAAGTTAAACAAATAAGGAGTGAGAAGAAGAAAATTAAGAAAGAAACAAAAGAAAAAGATATAAATAAAGGAGAGAGAGAAAAAGAGATTGAATTAGAGAGAGAAAAAGAAATATATTAAATAGTATATGAAAAATGAAAAATAAAAATAAAGAGAGAAAAAGTAAGGATAAAACAAAATACATAAAAAGACAAAGGCGCAACATAAGAAAAAATAGAGACAAAATCTACTGAAGTAGATGTATAGGAGGGAATTTGCACCCCTTGTCTAAATTCCCCTTTTGCATCCCCTCACCTTAGAAAATCAAACCCGAAGACGTAATCCCACTTCACCCACCCGCCTTCCATCCACTTGGCACCTATTTTGTGCGTTGGTGGGGGAATATTTGTCAAGGACGCAAGCACGACACACAGACGTTTGTGTGGCACGTTGTCGTCCCTGACATATTCCTGCCTCTAGAGTCTGCAAGGACATTACACTCCTCATTGGGGAAAAATTGTAACACCTCTGTGTGACCAACTGACCTAAAAATGACTCCTCTTCAAATGCATCCATTTCACTATCACTTCATCCTCTTAGCAATTCTTCATCTTCTAGCAATCTATCACATTCTCTCAAGCATTTTTCATAACTCCATTGAGCATTGCAGCATCTTGTTACTCCAACTTCATCTTTGTGTGTGTTTCTCTACCATAGAAGTTGTGATTTTGGAGTCTTGCGAGACCTCCCTTCATCACTATTGCGGTTGTGTCGAATTTTCCAAGCTCGTTGCCTTGCATTCTCCCTTCACTGGCCTTGAGAGCCTTTGGGTGGAGGTGGTATTGCATAACTTTCCTTTTCTAGTTGTGGTTTGATAGAGTAGGATAATATATTTCGTAGTGTTCAATACTCTCTTTTCTTCTTTCCTTTATCGTACTTTCTACTTCGTGGATTTTTATGGTTGTCCGTGGAGGTGCAAACACCAAAGCGAGGGTTTAACTGAGGCAAACCCCTATACAACCCAAAAATTTTCCCTCTTGCTTGTGTGTAGGTGAACATGTGTGTGCAGCTTGTTGGCAAATTGGAGCTTTAGTGAGTTGATATTCATCACCCTCGTCTTCATCTACTTACTTTATCTTTTACATAGTTACTTTTCATACTTCATAATTCTATTTATTTCGTTAAAGATACTTAGCTAGGTAGTTAGTAGGCTTTTGGTGTTTTACATTGCATTTTACATTTTCTAGTCGTACGGATGCCTGTGCGTCATGTTGTTGTCCCAGACCCACACTACCATCCTTGGACAAACAGTTGTCTAAGGTGCACTCCAAAAACTAACTCATCTAGCCTCATTTAGACTTTTCAATCTGTGGAGTGACATAATCACTTGAGAGTGCTCTTCATTCTCGATTCTCATCTCAAACACCCATTAGCTTGAGGTAAGTTAGGGAAGCCCTCCACTCTTGGATCTCTGTGACCTAGAGCCTTGGTGTGGTTGGTCCTCCTCTCTTACATTTTTGGTGAACCCGACATGAACCATTTTTCTTCCGTTTAGCAGTGTTGAAGGGTCCGTTCCTCATATTCTAGGAGAGTTGTAGGTGTGAGATTTGTGAGGCGTTTTGCCTTACAACCCAACCTGCGACCCCTAGTAGGCATAGTTGGAAGGTTTTATAGGCATTGCGAAACAAAACCTTAGTTGGGTTACTGTCCAATTGTGAACCTTTGGGGGCTTTGTGAAAGTGTTGTTTAGTGTACGTGATGGCCTCCTTTCTACATTTGCCTATCCCTTCTACACAACTTGAGAGTATTACTCCTAGTATAAATTTCACCTCACATGACCTATTGATGGGTTTTAATAGAGAGATGTCTCCTCTTTACATCCCTGCACGAATCAACGAAAACATTGTGACAATTGTTCTTGTTGACCCGACATGTTAGGTGAATGTTATAATTGAGGAGATTATGTTGATCAATTTCTTGCATAAAGATGGGTACGACGCACCTAAAAGTACCATCCGTACAAATAATAGACTTTCCATACCTCCCCTTGGTAGTATCACCTTGTTGGTCCTTGTTGGACCTAAGTTAGTAAACATGCCCTTTGACATAATCCTAGGGTCCAAACTCTTCAAAGTGAAACTGGGTATCCCCTGGTTGGTCGATATGAATGTAGTTCCCTTGGTCGTGCATAAGTGTCTGAAGTTTATCCATGAGGGTTCAGTGCACGTAATCCATGACACCGACTATAAAAAACTGGTTGTGCATGGCATCTATTCCCTAGATCACTTTTGGCCTGCAACCGTTGGTCCGCTTCTGCCTAAGACGAACCTCTTGTACTAGACCTATGAGAAGTACAAGAAAGGGCGCTTAACGCCTAAGGTGAGATACTCTCCATCTCCCTATGTTGTCTTGCATAGGGCTTGTTTGAAAGATGACAGTGATGCCACCATGGCATGTAGAAGGGAAGAATAGAAGCACTCTCGAGGTTCCTCTTCCTCCTCTTCCATTGTCCCGCCTACCGCTTCCTCTCACCTTGATGTGGCATCATCAGATTCTACTCCTAAGTGGTTGATAGAGAATCCTATGGTGTCTGCTTGGCGAAAGCCCAAGTGTCTGGTGTTCGAGCTTCCCGTCTTACGTACGGCGCCTAGGCTCGTTCGATATGGTAAGGGGAAAGGTCCCTGTGGGTAATCCTTTTATGTCTCGGCCTCTGCGGCCTCCCACTACACCTACTCCTAAGGAAATGAATGGGAAGAGGCTCATCGTCGAGGCGCTAGAGCCAATTCCCCTCGCTATAGCTCCAACCTCTTCTCAATCTTTCTCTCATGCTTTCGTCTAGGAGTCTCTCCCTCCGTCGGAGACAGTCGTGATGCACACCCTGATGGTTGAGCAGGAGCCTTCTATCCCATCTTAGCTCCCGACCTTTGGCTCTCGGAGTCGTAGAAATCACCTTGTGCGTGAGCGCAAGCGTCAACGAAAGGATCTGGTGACTAAGAAGACCGCTTCGTAGAGGAAGTGGATTCAACCACCCTTGCTTGAGGGCCTCCCATTGTGTCATCTTCTTTTTTCCCCTCTGCTTCGATTCAATAAAATTCAATTATGCTTCTAGCTCTTGTTGTGAGAGTAAAAACCTCCAACCCTAAAAAGGTGCAGGTGTTTATTGCTCCTTCGATCGAGTTGCCGCACTTGATGTCCCTCCTAGACATCTCGCCATTCCCTAAACCTATGGACATGCCAAACACTTCGATGGTGTCCACCTCGATTTTCTCCTCCTCCTTCGTGCCTCTTGCCTTGTCTATGGGTATTTCACATCCTCGGATGAAACAAAAGGTGGAGGTTGGACCTTCCAACAATGGGAAGCGTAAGAGGAGTCCACCTTCTTTAGAGAGTGGTCTTGTGCTACTGTGTGTCATCCTAGTGACAAAGCAAGTTTCAGCTTCCCCTGAGTTTGTCACTGCTCTTGAGTCACTTGATGAGTCTAGTAGCGAATCTCAGGTTTCGCCTCCCTTGCCCATTGAGGTAACACATGGCACTCTTATGAAGTGAATGTTTAAATCTTTGGATGAGGTCTCAACCCTGTCGATGATCTTTGCTAAGTCGTTGACCTTTGCTCCACAAGAAATGAGTGGAGGAGACCTCAAAGAGTCTCCTTCCTTGGCTCTTGTTGTGGGGCAGTCAGAGGGTTCCCCCTTAACATTCCACCACTGCAAGCTCGTTTGCCTTCCTCGTATAATGATTTAGATTGGAAGCAGACGACCTCTTGGTCAATGAGTGTTAGGGGGTGCCTCTTCTTTACCTTTAGATTAGGTGTGTGTATGTGTGTTGTGTTCCCCCATTCTTGCGTTATGTGTTCCTAGATGATCCTCTTCACCCTCATAGGTGTTTGGACATAGGAGTGATTATGTGTCATAAAACTTCCTCTATTTGTGGCATCATTCTTCCTCTGTTATGTGTATTGATTTTTGACAAATTGGAGACGATGCAAAGTGTTGGGGGCATTTAGGCTTCCCTTCCATGTTGACCCAATTTTTATTTTTATTGTCTTCTTGTGCATTCTTCATATGGTCTGATATAGTAGGGGGCTAATGAAAATTCATTAATATACTATTACTATACTTATATATATTTATGAGCAACTTTGACCTCGAAATATCAGATCACCCCTATGCCCTTTGTCTGTGATGTTATTGTCTCTTTTTGCAATTTTGGTTATCTTTCTTTATTATTTGCATGAGTTGTGATGTTGTGGTATTCATGTGTTGTCCCTTGTGTGTGTGACAACATCACCACGGTGACATCTCGCTATGTCCCGCGGGCCACAACATCAATTTTTCACTCTTGATTTTCTCTCCTTAGGATGTCGCATGTCTCTGCGTTTAGCACACACCACCCTAAGGGGGGCCTATCATGCCAACTTTAAATTTTTAGAAAACGCATTTGAGAACCAACGAATCTTTTCTTGAAAATATTTGAAAACTTTTTCAAAAATCACATTCTCAATAAGGACCACCTAGCAAAACGTGTTTCCTTTGTCATGGGTTTGCAAAGAAAGAACTTGAAGAACTTTCCTCCAAGGGGGGAGTATCTTTTCTTCCGGGAGAAGCCTAGACCTTCCCTTCACAAGGGGGAAATTTCTTCCTTCCAAATTCCTTAATGAAGTGAACATATTTTGAAAGGATTTCTTGATGGTGAATTGATTTGCGAAAAAACATTCCTGCACTTTCAAATAATGTGTCCCTTGAGTGCACCCCTCTTCTTTTGAAGGGTTCCTGAGAGACCCCTTTGAAATATTTTCAATTTTTTGATTGTCTGTGTGACTGTCTTCTTGTTTGCCTACGTGGCTATTCTTTGCTCTCTAACATGTTGCTTTGTAGGTGCGTTTGTGAAGCCACATTCTAGTCCGACTCTATGGAATCCCCCTTACACTAGGCTTCCTTCATGAGAGATTACTTGGGGGAATGCCTTCGTTGCAGGTTCAAGGGCTTGTGAAGCACTTGCATCTTGCAGAATTTATCCATCGTTGGTCTGCAAGACTTCGGTGTGCTTTGTTCAACTTCATAGTTTCGCGAAGCTACGGAGTCCTTTTGTTTGAACCTCCTCAGGAGAGAGTACCTATGGAGTCCTTTGCCTGCCTTGCGCTTTTGAGTTCACCAGATTGCAGTTTGCTTCCTCGATGTCAGGTATACATTTCTAACTCTTCGATCTACTTTACTAAACACTCATTGATACTCATGCTTGCTAAAGTGGGGGAAAAATGTATGGGAGCAAATTTTCACCGCTTGTGTAAATTCCCCTTTTACATCCCCTCACCTTAGAAAATCAAATCCAAAGGAATAATCCCACATCACCCACTTGCCTTCCATCCACTTGGCACCTGTTTTGTGCGTAGATGGGGGAATATTTGTCAGGGACGCAAGTGCGACGCACGGACGTCTATGCGACACGTTGTCATCCCTGATATATTCCTACCTTTGGAGTTCGCAATGACGTTACACTCCTCATTGGGGTAGAATTGTATCGCCTTTGTGTGACCAATCAATCCGAAAACAGGTCCTTCTCTTCCATTTTGGTCTTCAAATGCATCCATTTCACTATCACTTCATCCTCTTAGCAATTCTTCATCTTCTAGCAATCTATCACATTCTCTCAAGCATTTTTCACAACTCCATTGAGCATTGCAACAACTTGTTACTCTCAACTTCATCTTTGTACGTGTTGCTCTACCATAGAAGTTGTGAGTTTGGAGTCTTGTGAGACCTCCCTTTGTCACTGCTACAGCCGTGTCGACTTTTCCAAGCTCATCGCTTTGCATTCTCCCTTCTTTGGCCTTGGGATCCTGGGTGGAGGTGGTATTGCATCACTTTCCTTTTCTCATTGTGGTTTGATAGAGTAACATAACATCTATCATAGTGTTCAATACTCTATTTTCTTCTTTCCTTTATTGTATTTTCTACTTTGTGGATATTTTGGTTGTCCGTGGAGGTGGAAACACCAAAGCAGTGGGTTGACTGAGGCAAACCCCTATAAAACCCAACATTTTCCCCCTTTTTTTTGTGTGTAGGAAAACGTGTGTGTGGAGCTTGTTGGCGAACTGGAGCTTTAGTGAGTTGATATTCATCACCCTCGTCTTCATCTACTTACTTTATCTTTTATGTGGTTACTTTTCATACTTCATAATTATGTTTATTTCATTAAAGATAGTTAACTAGGTAGTTAGTAGGCTTTTGGTGTTTTACACTGCATTTTACGTTTTCTGGTTGTACGAACGCCAACACGTCGCATTGTCGTCCTAGACCCGCACTACCATCCTCAGACAGAGAGTTGTATGAGGTGCAGTTTGAACTCCAGAAACCAACTCATCTAGCCCCATTTAGACTTTTGGATCTGTGGAATGATAGAAGCACTTGAGAGTGCTCTTCATTCTCAATTCTCATCCCAAACACCCATTAGCTTGAGGTAAGTTAAGGCAGCCCTTCATTCTCGACTCTCTGTGACTTGGAGCCTTGGTGTGGTTGGTCACCCTCTCTTACAGTAGAAATGAAAAAATGAAGAGATAAGGAACGAGAAAGGAATGTACAAAATAGGAATAAATAAAGATATACGAAAAGAAAAAAGAAAAAAGGGGGAGAAATATAGGAAAAGCCAAAAAATATAGATAAACATAGTAAAATAACGAGAAAGAGATGTTGAAATGATCAAAATAAATAGAGAGGAGAAATATAGAGAGAAATTGAAATGATAAAAGCAATAAAAAATACAAAGACTCTTTTAAAATGATAAAAAATAATAATATTGGGAAAGAAAGAAAAAAGAAAAAAGGAAAGAGAAGAGGATATGTGTGTGAGAGAGGGAGAGAATACTAGCACTACATAACCTCCATCTACATTTACAATGTTTGTGTGACCTTCGTCATAAGTACTCTTATATGTAACTCTTGGGTAACAGATTTACTTTTACACAAGAAAGAGAGTACTAACACTGCATGACCTACATCTAATTTTACAATATCCTTGTAACCTCCATCGTAAGCATTCGTATACGTAACTCTTGGGTAATATATTTTTTATAGACCTTACACATCATAGACTCTCATGCAATGTAACTTTAGTAATATTAATTACATTCTAAATGGCAAGATCAATCTTATATGAGGAGTCACAAGATTCATTTCTAATATAGTGTTCCATTCTACGAGAATCCAATAGTAAAATATTACTAAACAATATATACAACACACCTTCCTAATAAATATGAGGTTACTATTTTTAAGTGAATAATTTAATGATATCCTTCTAAATAAATTTTATCCAAATTTTGAAATATTTAAATCATTAATTTAATAAAAATAATAAGGTTTTTTATAATTTATTCGACATAATATTTGGTAGCTAGTCTTAAGTGGTGGATACAAATTTAATATTTGGGGAACATTTTGGGGGAAGTGATCACAAAATTTATAAAAAGTTTGTGGAATAAAATTAAATTATTATGAAAAATCATATTACAGAATATAAAAATATTATTTTGGATGATTAAAATTTTAGGAAAATTTAAATAGATAGGGAAATGGAATCCAAATCAAAATTAATTTAATATTGAAAAAAAAAATCAATTTTGTTTTTTAAGAATATATAAGATAAATTAAAAAAAAAGAAAAACTATATCTTAATTTAAATTCTTGTAAATATGTTGATTAAACACACAAGAAAAACATTATAGTAAAGAAATGTGTTATATATTCATTTAGACGAAGGAAATTAGAGACAATACTTTTGATATTTAATGTTTTCGATGAAGGAAAAACAGGTTTTGAAGGGACCCGAAACCCTTTACAAACAGATTTGAATGGATCTGGAACCCTCAACCGGAAGGTTGTCTAAACATAAAGACATGAAAGCACAGACAACCAAGGATAAAAAGGCAGCCAAGGCCAAAGAACCACAACCGACTACAAAGCTGCAAAAAAATAGCCAACAACCAACCAAAAATCAGCCCCCAAACAAGAACCATCAAGATTTGCATTTAGAATTACTCTTGTGGGAGTGGAGAGTCATGTCAAAAGGAGGCTTAGATAACTTTTTTTTCTTGCCTTTTATAGTAATCCAACCCTCTTCCACTTGTGCTTCCTTATCAAGCCAAGCCAGCTGACCATTATCCTAAAGAAGAATGCCTACAACCGATGTCTTAGAGATTTAATATGTGTTCCTCTCTGTAGGCGTGGCCATATCAGGAGAGCCACTCGAAATGATAGCTGGAGCACTATCACCAAAAGTGGCAGCCTTAGGCCCAATCTCTTTCTCTTTAGGGATTTCAACATTGTAGTCTTGCATAGCATCAACAATCCCACCATTTGAGACATCCGGAGAGGATGCCCCTAGGCCCTGTGATTCCAAAGCAACCACTGCAAAAAAATTCCTAGGTTACTCAAATTTCTTCTCAACCGTATAATGTTGTTGAGAAGCACCTTTCCACCATGTAGCCTTCATGGTTTTTTTCTCAAAACCACATTGTGCAACAACATGACCTGTTTTGAAACATTTTCTACATCGGAAGGGAATTTTTGATATTTAATGTTACAGTGATATATTTTATCAATTTCTAAAAATCATTAAGAAAATTTAAATAATTTTATTTTTAGTAGTATTTTCTATTTTAATTTGAAAATTCATATTTGTAAAATATGTATGTACCAATAATTTATATCATACAAATTATAATAAGATATAATATTATTCCCATTTCATGGGAAACCTAAGGATGATCCATTAAAAATGCAAGATTAACAGCAAAATGGATGTCTCTTAAAGATTGTTGGGTCAAGATGATTTTTTATTATGCTTCTTAGAGAAATCTAAGTATGTCGGTCGCTAGATGGATGGTTGGATCAAGATGAATTTTGATTATGCATCTTAGAAAAATCTAAGTATGTCAAGTGCTAGATGATATTAGGAATCATAAAGTGAAGTGCTTGGGACAATAATGAAAAAGCCACCTAATGACATTCATAGTGAAGTTGAGTTTTTGACAGTGCTTTATGACATTCAAGAAGGAATTAAACTTGGAATAAAGAAATTTAATAATTGAAGAAGATTTTGTCAATAATGGTAAATGCAATACGCAGTGGAAAGTGTCCAAACTAGAAATTAAACAACATATTGCAAAGTTATGGAAAGCTTCTAAAATTGTTCAATGCATTTAGTGTTGTCAATGTCTAAAGGGAAGAGAATGGGGAGGCAGATAAGCTCATCAACCTAGCAATCGATATGTATTGTGAGGTGGCAATGGCCAAGTTGGCATACATGAGGGAAGATTAATGAAAAAAATTCCCTTTTGGGACATGACCACACAATAACTTGATAAGGAGGCAGGTTGATATTTCGGGTTGGTTGCATTTGAATTGTAAGGATTGTACACTTTTATTACTTGCAAATGATGAATTATGTGTCATTTTTTGCATGGGGAGATTTATTAGCGACGATAGAAGTGTTTTAACTGAAAAAATGGATTCAACTATTTGCCTAACAACTAAAAAGAGGCAAATTGCCTTTAGGAGAAAAAATCCAGAGTTATGATTGAATAAAGTGTTCAAAACAAAATCTTTGGTGGTGTTGCAAGCAATGAGGATGGTGATGGAAAAACCTTGTTTACCTTTGGTGCATAGGCACAGAGTCAACATGGACATTGGTTATTGAACATTCAAGCAATGTTCATGTTGACTCTATGCCTATGCACCAAAGATAAACAGGTTTAATCAATGTCTTGGCCATAATCTCAATACAATCTTTCAATGTTCAATGGATTTGGGACAATTGAAAGACTACATTGAGATTATGACCAAAACATTGATTAAATTGAAATGACGAGGTCGTCTGAAAGTAGTGGACAATGCAATCATAAGGCTTGGGTTCCCTAATGACCAAGGTGTTTAGCCCTTATTTATCTTCAAATATACAATTTGCAAGTCCTATAGAGTAACAATTTTGGACTGTAAATTTTTTGGTTGTATATATTATGGTGTATGGCTCTTTTATGCCAATTCATTAATAATTAAAAAAATCACATTATAAAGTTTCATTAAAAGATTTTTATTCCATGTTGTAAATATAGATTATTTTATAAAGGTTTAATCATGAATAACTATTGTACCTTTAATTCACCATGTGCATTTAAATTTGTGAATCATTAGGCTTTCAAATATTGTATATTTCTATGTTATATTTATTAATTTTAGTACTTCAATTCTATTTACATTTTAAGTTGTAAATTTTGATTGAATATTAATAAAAATACAAAGATGTTATGTAAATTAAGATAAATAATTTAAAGGTTTTACTATAATAATATTGTATTTTATAATAAATTAACTTTATATTAAGACATTTGCTAATATACATATCTTCCTATATTATTAATTAAAATGCTTGTAAAATTATTAGAATGTTTATCATATCTAACACATACCTAACAACTAATTTTTTAGAGTATATAATGATATATTCATTTCTATTGTCGTGTTTTTTAATGGGAGTGATTATTTTGATTCCATAGATAATATAATATTTTGTTTACGTTTTGATTGATTGCTCATTGTGCAAACAAATGACACCACATAAAATAGAAATGTTTTTTTACAATATATAATGATATGCTCATTTCTATTGTCATGTTTTTTAATGGGAGTGATTATTTTGATTCCATATGTAATATAATATTTTGTTTATGTTTTGATTGATTGATCATTGTGCAAACAAATGACACCACATAAAATAGAGAACCGTATCTTAAAAGAAGAATGTTTCAAAAAATAATTATGTAAATGAAATATTTTTCTTAAGTATTTTTAGTGAAAATATTGTTTTTGTCAATTTCTAATCACTTAATGATCTATCCTTAAAAGGAACATTATTTTTAAGAAAATTTGTCACAAGTTTTTTTGAATATTTCTAATCACAGTCTATCCAAAAATGATATAGAAGAATAGCTATCAATCTCAAAAGATAAAGTGAACTAGTAAAATGTATGTCATGATAATAGTGGGCGATTACATAATTGTAAATGCTAATGATAAATTAGGTTGCATTTAAATGAAACAATCTTATAAGAATAAAATAGAACTAAAGATTCAAATATTTTCTGTATTTAGACAAAAATTAAATATTAATATTTGAAATTTATTTCAAAAACTTGATTATTTTAACCATGCTTCAACAATCATAATTGTAAGAATCATTGCAAACTTGGTGAAAAGATGGAAACCCAAGGTGATAAGCATTTGAACAAAAAATAAGCAAAAAAGAAATGCGCTCTTAGTGCAATTCTACAAAGTGGATTTTATACATCAAATATCCTCTCTATTAATATTTGATTACAATGTTGGAATTATTAAAAACGAAAACAAGGAACTACTTAAGACATTGATGAATCAAATATTACATGTTGGGATTATTAAAGTTTAAGTGCCTCGTCCATCTCTTATAATCGAAAGGATCAATTAAAACAAAGAGAACATCCTAAAGGTAAGGATGAGAACCAATTGAAAAAGAAGCACCAGTCATTTTGAATCCTACAGTTAGATGATTTTGTAGGCAATAGTTCAATACCTAATATTTCAATGGAGGAGATAAAAGCATAAATTGTTATCATAATTAGATGAAATGAAGTTAAATGTGAAGTGGGAAAGGATATTCTTATCACCTTGACAAATAGAGATTTAAGTCCATATAATTTTCTACCACAACAATTATTTTTTAGAAACAAAAAACCATATTTGGTTGTTTGTTCTGTTTAAATGTAAATAAAAAATGTACTCAAAAACCTAAACAAAACAGCCCAATGCACTTAGGCCTCGTGAGATAGGTTAAAAGTAAGAGTGAGTTAAAAAATCATTTGAAAAAGAAGCACTAGTCATTTTGAGTCCTACAGTTGAGATGATTTTGTAGGCAAGAGTTCAATACTCTAATATTTCAATGGAGGAGATAAAAGCATAAATTGTTATGCTAATTAGATGAAATGAAGTTAAATGTGAAGTAGGAAAGGATATTCTTGTCACCTTGACAAATAGAGATTTAAGTCCATATAATTTTCTATCACGAGACAATTTTTTTTAGAAACAAAAAACATATTTGGTTGTTTGTTCTGTTTAAAAGTAAATATAGAATGTTCTCAAAAACCTAAACAAAACAGACCAATGCACTTAGTCCTCGTGAGATAGGTTAAAAGTAAGAGTGAGAGTTAAAAATCATATAAAGTTAGAATATGCCTTCTAATTTACAAAAAATAAAGTGTAGATACGATATAAGTCACTAAGCAAATGCAAAGCATAGTTGCACCTACTGCTTGAATGATACAAACATCTCATGTCAAATGGTATGTTGAGTTGCAGACAAGTATTACAGAATCCAAACTTGCTTGAATCTAAGTTGTCAATTATGGTTAAAGTTTGTGGATACGATTTAAAAAAAGGGATTGGTTTTGTTTGTACAAAATTTTTTTTTTTTAAATCATTATGTGTGTTCGCCTGTGTGCATGCATGGGCGTGCGTGGGTGTGTGTGTCACGGGGGTCTAGGTGTAGTGCCCCCAACAAGGTTGAGAGGCCAAATGGTATAAAATGTTGGCCAAGAATGAAAGCGTTCATTCTACCAATAAATACAACTAAGATGAGATGAGCATTTATTCTATCAAATATTTCAATTCTGTGCTTACTAGATGACCAGGAATGCTGTCACGTTGCAAGAAACATGAGAAGTTGAGAAAGAGAACTTATTGTCGGCATCATGTAATGCCGAGGATAACATTGCAAAGATTTCTAGGGAAAATGACACAGCACTTTGTCAGTTGAGAACAGAAACATTAAACGAGAATCTCAAATGAATAAAACACAATTGAAGATTTGATCTAATAATTAACAAATACACCATGAAGGTCTCAGATAAACAAATCAAAAGTTTTGAATTAATAAAGATAATTTCATTAATATGACCAAATAATGGATATAAATAGTAGCTCGTAACGAAACAGAGCTCCAACACTGTTCAACCTTCCCATAAAATCGTTGTTGTTGGGTCCTTTCATAAAATATGCACTAATTATAACAGTTTCATATCTTAAAATACAGCATACAGAAGGCATAAGTAGTCTTGTTGGTTTGTTTATCTTTGCCTTGGAGACGCCTTTGGTGGGTCCAGATATAATTGGCAATCCCACTTTAAATAATATTTTCATAAACAAAATTCCTTGCGATTCATGTATCTTGTCACTTCAAACATAACCTGCAAAGCAGCTACTATCAGGATTCCTCCAAGCCACGTAACAAAGTCCATGATTCTTAACATTAAATCTTAAAAGAAGCTCCCTTATTAAAAGGCTTCTTGATTTTGTGACAAACTCCAATGCTTATTTTATCTATTGCCACAACCACAATGACATCATTCGCTTCTTGAAAGGAAATCCACAACAAGCTTATCTTTGCGAGCAGTACAAATAAGTTTGGTTTAAAATCTTTCAAATATCAATGCTCCTTTATATTGCCTGGGTCCTAATTTTGCTTTTATTTGAAACAGTGACAGAAGCATGTTATAAATATTGCCTCGAGACTCCTTACATTTTGATATGATATTTCCCGACTTCAATAACATAGACAGTGGCTTACAAATCTTATTAAAACAGCAGTTTTCAATGTGGTCTCAAGGAATGTGGTGACAGGTGAATTTTGCACAAAATGGGATTGATGAAAAAAATCAGGTATTTTACTATTTTAAAGAAAATTCAATCTGTAACTAGGGCCAAACTCAACAAATTTTGACTGCACATTCCCATAAACACCAATATTAGGGGCTAAGGAACAGGTTATGGTTCATAAAAAATAATCAGAAGCATCTTTTGATCAGATATTATTGTGACTGCTCTAACATATTTGCAGAAAGATGTGGCCACAGATTGATGGCATCTGAATTTTTTAACAAACGACTAAACAAGTTGATGTCTCACACATTCCAAGCAGTGTTGAATACCTCGAGAATACTTAGCATTAAGATTTGCAGTTTCATGCACAATAAATTACCAATTTTAATTTATTATTCTAATTTAAGGGAATCCCTCAATAATAATTGATATCACATTTAAAATGGTGTCTCGATACTATTTATACATGCTATGGTTACTGGTTTACTCTCGTAAAAAATCCAAATACCATGATTCTTGATCATTGCTGGTTTGTTCTTAAAACTTTCATTTATAGGAAGCAGTTTTTCATCCTTGCTCTTCTTCACCTTCTTCAAATAAGTACAAGTTGGGCTTCGCAAGCACTTCAGTTTCTAACCACAGTTTCATGTGGTATCTTAAGCGAATACATCAGTGAGGATGCAAAAGTCTGCCCTACAACTTGTTGCTCACAGGGCTTGAATTTTCAAAAGTTTATTTGTAAAGTATAAAAAAATTGGTGGCTCATTTTTGTCTATTCATGCATTTGATTTCATAACTCATGTTTCGTAGGTTTCTTCACAATTGTAGTTGAGTTATGATAGGTATTCCCTCAGAATCACGCAGGTAATAAGTTTATGATGACCAAAGCTTCTGAGTTGAAGGAATAGGAAATCAAATGCAATGAAGAGAAATATAAAAGGCATATAAAATGCAAAGAGAGACCCTGCTTTACATTGAAGTACATTTTTTAAAAACTGTAGTTATACTATCCGATCCTTTTTAGTAGCTACAATCAAAGAAGCTGAAGCATTTAGAGAAATTCTAAGAAAAATGTCAACATTCAGAGGGCCAGTTAATCAAACTAGATAAGCCCAACTTTTATTTGTGTAATGTTAATGAAGGTATCAAGATTTACCTTGCAGGGGTACAAGAAACAAATATGGGTTTCTACTTATCTTCTATCTGCATATCCCTTTGTTCCAGGAAGAAATATTGATTACTGTGAATGCAATTTTTTTTTAGTGTAGAAAGTTTGCAGCAGGGTAAAGAGAGAAATGGCTATCTCTAACTGGCAGAAATTTGCATATTAAAACCACTCTTCAAGCTATGCCTATCTACACGATGGCAGTGTTAAGTATGCCAGTAAAAGCATCAGATATAATATAATGTTTAGACTGATATGTAAATATGGGTATTTATTGCTTGTGATAATGATTGCATAACACATTAATCCTGTCTAATAAGTTAGATTACACAATGTAAGTTACAACTACAAATGTATCTTCCTCGTACAATAATAAATGCAATGTACACAAAGTTGTGTGTGCCACATAATTCTCCAATCTCAGTGTATTCATTCTTCTTACATTTGGTATTAGGGAAAGTTGTGACTAGAGAAGCAGGGAAGGGATAAGGTATGTTCCTAAAGGCAAAGAATTCAATATCGAGAGAAATTATATCTGGTGAAAGAAAATGAGAAGCTGACTAAGGATTTACTGTCTGATTTAACACACAATTGTATACCCTATTCACACCTATATTTAGGACCAAAGGTTAATGTAATAAGGGGCTGACTAAGAGTACTAAGTGCACCAACTGTTGCAGAACAGCAGCATGGACGGCAGAGCCAACTGTTGCAGAACATCAGCACAAAACAGCAGTGTGCAGAGCAGAGTAGTGTGGGCAGAACAGCAGTCTGAAGTATGGGCAGAGAAGAAGAAACACAGTGACAACCTATATAAGACCATGCATGGGCAGACAAGGGGAGAGGGCAGATGGGCATTAAGTTTTTATTTTTATTGTTTTGAGATGTAAGGGAAAGTGGGTTCCTGTCCCTTTATATAGATAACAAAGATTAAAACCCTTACATCACAAGAACTTGCCAAAACCAAGTCCCAACAACTTTCTTGTAACCTAACAGCAAAAAATATCCCTTTACCATAAAGAAAAGGCTCTAAGGCCTGAGTTGGCCTACTGGTCAAGAATTTGTGCTCTTGAAGGAGAGGTTGTGAATTCAAATCCTGCAGGGGGTGGGGTATGGACATGTCATATTCAGGCATAGTTAGGCCATATGATATAAGCCACCTATAGACTCAAACTAGGTTGCCTGGCATCATGGACTATAAAGGACCTTTCCTTTCCTTTCCTACCATGAGAGTGAAGCTTTATTTTACCATGATCTTTGCCCTTTGAAGATTTTTTTTTTAAACCATGGTCCAAATTTTTCAGAAGAACCAATGCTCGCCAGAGACTCTCCAAAAGAAGAAGACTCCCTAACTTTAGAGGTTTTAGGGGAGGCAATTTTCTCAGCCATAGAAATGGAGACCCATAAGGCTCTGAAGGGAGCAATCGAACAGGCATAGGATAAGAAGGAATAGAAGAAATTTTAGACTGAAAACAGGCATTGCAAGCTAAAGAAGAGCATTTATTTGGAGCAAACAGACCCTCTAAATTTTGAAGACAAAGATGCTGCCTTAGCAGCAGGGGAGCAGAGTTTAGTTGGAGAGCAAGGAACCTCAAAAGACGATGGCAGCTTTATAGAGGCTGAAGCCAAAGTATCTGACCAAGATCAAAAAATCATACTACTGGTTCAAATGCACCCTTTCCACTATCTAACCTGCCTTGAAGAATTACTATTCTTTGTTGAAACAAAGGCTTTAGAACAAACATGTGCTAAGTGACTAATAGCAAAACAAATTGCGCATCTAAATGCCATGTCTTTGTAATCCAACCATTGTTTCCATAATTTCTCACTTTGAACTCAATTACAACTGGTAAAAAATTGAAAACATTGAATTCTACCAAAATCTGCACAAAGGTAAACTGTGGGTGGAAATGAGAAGAATCTGGAACCACCAATGATCTTCCCAATGTGTTACCAATAGATAGGCTGGATGAACCCCAAAACTAAAATGGAAGATATGGTAAACAAACCCAAACCAGTGTCGTTGAAAAAGAAAATGAGGATAACAAGGATTCACACAATGGGTGACTTTATCCCAAGCAAAAAATAAACAATTTCAACTTATAAAGTGCAAGGTTTTGGATAACAAGAATTTGAACAGGAGAAAATTAGGGAAAAAGTATAAGATTCTCTATTTTCAAAAAGAGAAGGCAACACCAGTGAAGGGACTTTGTATGATGAGTTCATTATCTATGATGAGAGGCAAGCAATAGTTAGACATATAGTCCACCACAGATCAGTAGTCCATGATTCAGGATCACTCAATCCTCAAATAAAGCAGCTTCAACAGCAAAATCTTTGTCCACATTCCCTATGAGCTGTCAACAAGCTTCACAAGATCTAATGATACATAATGTCACTTCCAGTTTGCAGGGTCTCGATTTTTCAGAAGGTCCAAGGGGAGTGAACACAAAGTGGTAAAGGTGGAGCTCATCCTAAACACAGCATTAACTAAAATGCTATGAGAAGGCTAAGCAAAAATTCACTAGAGCAAAAGCTGTTAGAGGAGATGCTTGAAACCCATGTCACTAAAACAAATGCAATTGAGACTTTCTTGAAGAAAAGTAATCCAAATGCTTTTTCCTGGACACCTTTGATTTTTCAAGTTCAAGTTCAGCCAAGGATCTTTCTGCACAAATTTACTGGGTTCCCAATTCAAAAGCTTCAGAATGTCTCACTTACAGTGCAGCAATAACTGACATCAAGATTGACCTTCTTTCAAGAGCAACAACAATACTTTAAACATATATCATTTGGATTAGAGAAGAAGCCTGAATCCTATTGTGAACCTTGGATATATTGAAGATGCTTTTGTGCAAGGATTTAGGTTCTTCAAAATGGAGGAACAGGTTGACAAAAATGGAAATTTTTTATTGGTCCCAAAATCCATTAGTGACACATAGGAAAAGAGATTGAGGAATAGGGCAATCATGGAGTTCTTGATCCATTGGAGGAGGCCACACACAAAGTATGCCACTTGGGAGGGAACAAAGATACTTGAACATCCAACTTTGCATTGCTTATTCCAGGAAGTACACTTGTAATGTCCCCTTTTCACTAAGTCAACATGTGTGGGACTCACAAGTCCATTTCTATAATTCTCAGAGGATGAGAGATGATTGCTAGAGAGATATTACTCTAGTAAAAATTGGTTCCATTTATTTTTCCTTGGCATTTTTATGAGTTTTGGACCATTTCCAAACTTTTTGGAGGTTGGTTGGCAATAGAACCCTTGCCATTAGTCCCCTCATGGAGGATTTACCCTAAGGGCACTTTTTTACTATTAACATTGTTCATGCCCTAAGATATTTTAAAGTGTACATGTTTGTTACAAGTGCCTTACGAAAAGTTGTTTTTATTTCTTAGGGTTTTTGAAAGGCTATGGAGACAAGACCATGTCATGCAGCATCTCATTGCCTTCAGGTGTAAGTCAACTATTCATCATTCTTTATCTCAAGTTTTTCTAGCGAGTGGTTCTCAGGTTTTTTAGTAAGTGGTTCTCAAGTTATGCTTGAATTAATAATGAGAGGTCAAGGTTTGTTGGCTCTTTAGGCAATTTAATGTTCTTTACACTAGTGCCATGTTATTTGGTACTTTTATTAAGCAATATTAGTGTCATATCAAAAACTAATAATCTATATTATTTGACACTAAAGCTAGGTGCATAGTGTTTAGAGCATGCCAATGAATAATAAAGGGCAGCCAACATTGAGGGATCCATTCTATGCCCATTTCAGATATTTCCAGACCTAGAGTGGATAACTACAGCGAGTAGAGCGATTCAAGGACAAGAGCCCTTGGATCCAAACATTAGAAGACAAAACCATTATGGTTCTTGTGAGCAATCTCATCCAAGGATTGCATTGATCTAAAAGCATTATTTTTTAATTGGCAAACTCATTTTTGTGGTAGCTAGAACAGCATTATACAGCAGCATTAGTTCTGATTTGGGGAAAGATCTTCACCAAGTGCTTGATTTCTAATTAGTCCCACACTATTATTATTATTCTATTAATGCATTTTGGCGGATACTATTATTACTCTATTGATGTTTTCCAAAAGATTTTCGCAATAAAATACAGGTCCACTGCTATTGCTTGGGTTTATTTTGTTTATGTAGTGCATTATTCTTTTCCTCTTGGCATCATTCTCATTAGAAATTAAAAATTAAAAATTAAAAAAAATCGATCAAGGGCATCACACTAGTTGTGATAGCAAAGCCCATACCTCTCTTTAAAATGTTAAATGTTAAGAGTCAAGAGAGGGATATTCAAAAGATTAACTACTAATTTATTCTCCAAGTATTTGACTAGATCGTGGGACAATTTCATTAGGTTGATTGATTTATCCGAAGGGGTTAAAATTATAATTGTACTAATGGGGAGGAAAGGGTTCATGGAAGGTTTTGTCGAGTGGGGAGGTTTTCTAGGATAGCCTTGGAGTTTAGGTTAGCATTTTTGTCTACAAAAACTAAAGTGAGGCTAAATGCTAAGGGAATTGTAAAGACACTCAAATAAAGGGGCAAAATAGCACGTGGATTCATTCCAAGGGGCTTGAAGTAGCCTATTTGGGGAATTTCCTCCTCGTTGATGAGAGTGAGGGAGTGAGGGAAAGGTGTCCCATTTTGGTTCAAGGAGATCATTAATGAGAGACAATTCATTATTGTTTGTAAAAAATGAGCTTTCTCTATAGACATTGATATCATCTATACTAATATTTAAGTGATTAAAAGACAAATTTAATATTTCGTTGAATGTTAAAGGAATGTTACTATCAAAA
The DNA here is from genome assembly GCA_007115665.2 of Sequoiadendron giganteum. Classification (NCBI taxonomy): domain Eukaryota; kingdom Viridiplantae; phylum Streptophyta; class Pinopsida; order Cupressales; family Cupressaceae; genus Sequoiadendron; species Sequoiadendron giganteum. The sequence continues at coordinate 644,573,641 of CM021101.1, read as the reverse complement.
TAAATTAAACTATTTGTAGAGACAAAATCACTCTCATGTACAACTCATTAAGGTCAAGAGGATTACAGGCTTGGGGATTCCTACAATTTCATTTATCTTCAATGTCATTGAGAAATCCAACTTGGCAAGAAGATGAAGAGCTACAAATTAACAATCTACAAGGAAGCTTCTAGACTACATTTAATTGGACCATGAAAATACCTTGTACAGACAAGGATATGAGATTGAAATATATGGATCAACTTTATAGTACTAGTACAACATAACCATTTTATAGTTTTAAAAGGTCAGTTACTATAATGGTTATTTGCAAACAGCTCAAATTGTTTGAGGCCATTAATTCGATGAGATTTCCACTATTTCAAGGTACTTAAATGTTTACATTGTTTTAAGGTTTCATCAGTCTAGTCACTACAGTCAAGGGATGAGGTGATTGTACCTGGGGTTTGATCCCATGACCTGTAGGTATCTACTACAAAGCTTTTTTATGGAAGGTGAGTATAGGTTTGGTTGTTGATGCCTTGTGTTCACTATATTTCAACACTGCCTTGACCCTTCACAAGATCAATCTCTTGTAGTATAATTGTAACTAACATTATTTAAGGAATAATAATATATTTTAGGGTTTCCATATTATATCTCTACTCAACAAATTCTTTGTGCATCTCCTCAAATCAAACTCTTAGAAGCTCCTCAAGGTCCTTGTAAGCCAAATACATGTTTCCATGGCTTATAGCCATCGAGTAAGATCTCATAAATTAGCACTGGTCTAATATTTTTTCTCTCAATTTTAAAAATGGAAGTTCTCTTTCATAATATGAAGATATTCAAATGTATATCATTGTTTTAGTGTTGAACAATTCTATATAGTATTCAGGATTTGGACAAAGCTTCAATGCCATATGTTATCTTGGCCTCAATTATATCTCTAACTTGTTTGAACAATTAGTTTCTAACCTTTTGAATCTTGACCTTTTCCATATGTTATGGCCTCAATTATATCTCTAACTCGTTTGAATAATTAGTTTCTAACCTTTTGAATCTTGATCTTTAGCTAGGGATTATGGTTTAGCAACATTATGTCCAAAAAAATAATAACATAGTTATTATTATCTCTTCTTTGATTGTATTTGTTGTCTTATTTTTTTACTCTCTCTCTCCTATAGTTTTCTTCTTTTTTGTAACTATCTTTCTCTTTCTTTCATAATAATATTGGCCTCAAAAATATCTCTAACTCGTTTGAATAATTAGTTTCTAACCTTTTGAATCTTGATCTTAAGATAGGGATTATAGTTTAGCAACATTATGTCCAAAAAGATAATAACATAGTTATTATTATCTCTTCTTTGATTGTATTTGTTTGTCTTATTTTTTTACTCTCTCTCTCCCTAGAGGAGCTTCTACATGTTTGACTTGAGAAACTCTATGAATGATGCACAAAGAATTCATTAACTAAGAAACCCTAAAATATATTATTATTGCTTAAATAATACTGTGACTCTAAGTTACTGGTTCGGGTTCGGGTCACAAATTCGGTCGAAAAGAAAAATTGGGGTTGGGTTCGTTTTGGGTTTTCCATACGAAAACTTATAAAAAATATATATATATACATATTTACAATAGTAATTAAGTTCAAAATACCACACATAGCATCATATATTGTATGATAAACAAAACCACCATAAAAATAAAAAACATTAGAATGTCAATTAGTCAAACTCGAATGTCATGAAATATATTATACATTAAAATTAACTAAATTGCTGCATTTCTCCTTGTAGGTAAGCATCAAGGAAGATTGTCCAATTGGATGACAATATTATAGACGAAGACTTGTAGGGAAACTTGGAAACTTGGACTTGGAGAGTACATGGCAAATCAAATGAATTCAATGGGAGTTAGAGAGCAGTGCCCCTTGTGGGGTTTGGGGGCAACACCCCCAACGGGGTCAAGAGGCAATGCCCCTAGTGGGGGTTTGGGAGCAATGCCCCAACAAGGTCGAGGGGCAGCTACACAAACCTTCATAGCAAACATCATTTTAGGGTTAGGGGGCAAATTACACATTTTAAAGTTCAAAAAAGTCGAAAAAAATTAAAAAATGTCCAAAGACACCTTAGGTTTGCCTAGGTTCGATAGGGCTGGACCCGAACCTCGAACCACGGTTTGACCAGACTGGGACTAGGGGGAGAAGGCTGCTACGAACCGGTAACATAGTTGAGATTTAAAATTATGCCACAAGATATCGATCTAGTGGAGGCTCAAGGGAGTGAACACAACGCATTGAGCACCAAGCCTTCTAAATGAAACCTCACAATAGATTCCTATAGGCCACAGGATTCACTGTATTTGGATGAAAAAAAAAGTAAAATAGTATGAACTTTTTAAGTACTTTGAAGAAATGGAAACCTCAACAAATTAATGGCCTCTAACAATTTGAGTTATCTACAACTAATCATAATAATATCGGATTATTCAAAACTATAAAACGGTTATGTAATACTAGTACTATAAAGTATAAAGAATCAACCATCAACACTTCCCCGACTCTCTTTACCATGAGTAGTCTTGCCATTTCCTAAGGAATGTAATCTATTCAGCATTTATCATGTGGTGAGGCCACTACCTAGATAGCCAAAGTTTGCAATTCTAGATCAAATATTGATCCAAAGAAGAATTTAGTTCCATCCCCCATCTTTGAAGAGGTCTTGTGTGCCTTCTCTTCAAATAAGTTAAGAAACTACCATGGCCTCTACTATATCCGTTATTGGCAAAAGAAGACAACCCCTAGCCCTAACCATTTCTCTTCCTCTCAAGTTATGTCTCTACATCAATTTCTAACATGGGAGGAGCTTCAAGGCTTTCTACACTAGCTTGTTCTTCTGGTGACAAGATGGCTTTTCCTTTTTCTTCTACTTAGCCTCGCCTTTCCCCATACTTCAATACCCATGCAACCATCTTGAATTTGATAGCCTTTACAAACTGGTCATCAACCATAAACTCTTAGCAAGCTTTCATCTTGATAACACTAGTCTTCAATACTTACAATATTCATCAACTTCCTTCAATTTCCTAGATGACCAATTCATGCCCTCTTGAGTGCTAAGGAGATCTAATGGATTCATTTCTCTATTCTGAAGGAGGCACATTCTCCCCAATGATGCAGATTGAATTTCTAGCGTCTTATCAGATTGGCGAAATTCACAATTTCCTAGATGACCAATTCATGCCCTCTTGAGTGCTAAGGAGATCTAATGGATTCATTTCTCTATTCTGAAGGAGGCACATTCTCCCCAATGATGCAGATTGAATTTCGAGCGTCTTATCAGATTGGCGAAATTCACAGCCAACACCAATTTAAATCAATTTCAAAATACAATTACTTTCAATCCATTAAAATATCACAAACATACAACTTCTAATTGCATTCAATTTAAATGACATCGGAATTACAAAGGCAATTAAATTAGTTTTTATAAAATTCTTGCTCACTGGCTACAGGCATTTACAATCTGCAACTTTAATTTGTCTTTCAACTTCCACTTTCCTCTGTTCAGTTATCCCTCACACTTTTGTTCAATTCCTTATTTCCTCCAGCATTAATCTGCTCCTCTGTAGTTGTGTGACTGCAAATTCAACTCATGGTTAATATGCATATGTGACACTCCCTTCATTATTCTTCAGCACATGTTTGCCAGACTATATTGTGCAACCCCCTTTACTCTCCAATCTGTTGTATATTCTTCTTCCTGGCAATCACCACTTCGCTGCATATCAATTCATTATGTCTACTAGAAATTTCATTTTCCCAACTCACTCATACCATTCCATTCCCCCTTTGAAGAAATGGAAACCTCAACAAATTAATGGCCTCTAACAATTTGAGTTATCTACAACTAATCATAATAATATCGGATTATTCAAAACTATAAAACGGTTATGTAATACTAGTACTATAAAGTATAAAGAATCAACCATCAACACTTCCCCGACTCTCTTTACCATGAGTAGTCTTGCCATTTCCTAAGGAATGTAATCTATTCAACATTTATCATGTGGTGAGGCCACTACCTAGATAGCCAAAGTTTGCAATTCTAGATCAAATATTGATCCAAAGAAGAATTTAGTTCCATCCCCCATCTCTGAAGAGGTCTTGTGTGCCTTCTCTTCAAATAAGTTAAGAAACTACCATGGCCTCTACTATATCCGTTATTGGCAATAGAAGACAACCCCTAGCCCTAACCATTTCTCTTCCTCTCAAGTTATGTCTCTACATCAATTTATAACATGGGAGGAGCTTCAAGGCTTTCTACACTAGCTTGTTCCTCTGGTGACAAGATGGCTTTTCCTTTTTCTTCTACTTAGCCTCGCCTTTCCCCATACTTCAATACCCATGCAACCATCTTGAATTTGATAGCCTTTACAAACTGGTCATCAACCATAAACTCTTAGCAAGCTTTCATCTTGGTATCACCAGTCTTCAATACTTACAATATTCATCAACTTCCTTCAATTTCCTAGATGACCAATTCATGCCCTCTTGACTGCTAAGGAGATCCAATGGATTCATTTCTCTATTCTGAAGGAGGCACATTCTCCCCAGTGATGCAGATTGAATTTCGAGCGTCTTATCAGATTGGCGAAATTCACAGCCAACACCAATTTAAATCAATTTCAAAATTGCACTAAAACAATGATGGCCATACAATTACTTTCAATCCATTAAAATATCACAAACATACAACTTCTAATTGTATTCAATTTAAATGACATCGGAATTACAAAGGCAATTAAATTAGTTTTTATAAAATTCTTGCTCACTGGCTACAGGCATTTACAATCTGCAACTTTAATTTGTCTTTCAACTTCCACTTTTCTCTGTTCAGTTATCCCTCACACTTTTGTTCAATTCCTTATTTCCTCCAGCATTAATCTGCTCCTCTGTAGTTGTGTGACTGCAAATTCAACTCATGGTTAATATGCATATGTGACACTCCCTTCATTATTCTTCAGCACATGTTTGCCAGACTATATTGTGCAACCCCCTTTACTCTCCAATCTGTTGTATATTCTTCTTCCTGGCAATCACCACTTCGCTGCATATCAATTCATTATGTCTACTAGAAATTTCATTTTCCCAACTCACTCATACCATTCCATTCCCCCTTTGACTATGTGGCGAATATGTTAGTTTTGCTTTCCTGTGCTCTATCTTTTCCCAACCATGTCCCTTACTCTTCTTTGTTTTTATTTGGTTTTTTTTTCTCAAACACGAAATCTCATTTTTTTCTTGCAGCCACTTCTATTATCTCTTAGTCTACTTATTCCCTTGTGCGATCCCTTGTCTTCTTCAGCACACACAACTTAAATTTTTAATTGTGTGGCATATACTCTTTTATGTTGGTTCGTATAAAGACCTTCACGATATGCACTGATTTTCCTTGCCTCTCCCTACTCCATACGTGCCCCTCTGTCACCAATTTATTTGTTTTTTTTTAAATGAATCTATTCAATTTGCTCAATAGGCCAACAACTTATCAATTTTAATGATTTGGCAATGAAACAAAGTGGAGAAAATCATACTCAACAATTTGAACAGAAAATCAATTATTCCATGGCTAAAGTCGACATCCAGAAGTTTAGATAAAATTCATTTAAAAACATCGAACCTTCATAATTCATATCAGAAAATGACATTTGTCAAATGAAACGACAATAATATCGCTCTGCACTACCTCCACAAACCACAGATCAAAAATCAAATTTCACTCTGAAATTAAAACCAAAACTGCAACAACAAATCAAACTGAATTTATATTTTTGTGATGTGGATCGCCAGTTCGCCCAGATGCTCCTGCATCACCCAATCACCTCAATCATTGGATAATCAACCAAAGGCGGAGGATCAATTTGCATTGGCATATGCTCCCTCCTCTAAGATGATTCATGAGTTATTGATGATACAGGGGAGGGAGTTCTCAAAGGTCTTGCTACTCCCAATACTTGATACTTGAATTGAGGCACATGCTTGCTTTGGCTTGGGCTATTTAAGCATGACTACATAGATGTGTACATTATCAAGAGGTTCTTTCATTATTTTTATCTTTTCCTAAATGTGGGAAAGTGCTCCTAATAAATGGGATTCATTTATTGCTCTTCCTCTTGGCCAATATAATTTTTAACCATGCATCTCTTCTTAAGGTTTTCTCTATTTCATTTACACAACTCCTAATAAGATCTTCAATTTCAACATATTGATGTTTAAGTCTTAACAAGCCTTGAGATATTCTCACTCAATCAATGTACCTTTTAGGATCATAGTTTCTCCATGGAGTAGCCCTCAGTCAATTTATCAATGAAAGTGGTCACATCATTGAATCCATTTTTATCCAAGAGCTTAAAATCTTTAATTTCCATGGCTGATGCGAGGATTCTTTCCTTGCTATGATCTTTGAAATGTGGCTCACCTACAAAAAAAACTACCTTATTACTTCTAGAAGAACAATTACAAGAGTAACAATGCAAGGTAGTCTACAAACTGCAACTACAACTCCATATATCCTAAGAAGGTTGTGATCTTTATGAAAAAACCAATCACCACAATTATGACTCCATGTGCTAGGAGCTCCCATCTGTACAAGCCTAAGAAATTGCATAATTTCATTAGTTAGTTTGGGCCTTTCTTCACCCATTAATTTCTTCAGCAATAGGGCCAAAAAATAATCCTCAAAAATATTACATGATGCATGGTCATGATGAATAGACCATAACTACACTAGTTTAATCACTCCATCAGGACTATCTAGAAGAGTTAATTTCACCCCCAATCTGTCATTGCACTCACCCACCAACGCATACAAGAAAATATAGCACAAAACTGAAAATCTCTTGAATCTCTTAGGATGACTCATATTTTTGAATTCTATTTATTTCTACATGAATTTTCCTTGCAAGATATTCTCCAAAATCATATAGGATGTTTTGATGGAGATTTTGAATATCACAAAGATACACTAATGTTGTTGCAGATATTTTCAAGGCAGTGTTTTTCCCTATAACTTGGCTAAAGGTTTGATATGCATGTAATGTCCCCATTTTCGCGAGCATCAATTTTTGAGGACTAGCCTATCATTTGACCCTCGTAGGCTAACACTAATGGTTAGAGGGTCCTTCTTGGCAGTGATCAGGGTGCTTTCTCTTCTCCAGAACTCTGTTGATTCGGGTTTGGCCTTCATTTGGCTCAGTTTCACATACCTATTATTTATAGTAAGTCATTAAACCAAGGTTACTATTTATAGCAAGGCACCTGATTAGGATACATTGGCAGTGTCGATTCCGATATTCAACTGGTTTGGTGAAATAAGGTGTTTTGCCTAAGTTATAACGTTTAATTACTATTGAAGGTGACTTTAATAATAATTAATATTTTAATGTTACAATTTAACGTTATATTTGCACTTTATGACTTGAGGGGTCTTTAGTCATTAAAAGGGGGCCATTTTATAATTAATTGTTGAGGCACAAATATCAAGAAGATTATTTAATATTTCTAAAGTGTAAATATTATATTATTTAATGATTCAAAAGGTAAAAAGGAGGGAATCGACCTATTGAGGTTTATTTAAAGAGGCCAATGGAGAAATCAACTTATTCATTGAACATTTGATATTTTGTCTTGTATGATTTCTTGGGCGTTTGGAGAGGAGAAACCTAGGGTTTCTACAGTTCTAGAACGTGTCGGCATTGGAGAGGGTAGTTGCTTCATTGCATCAGCATTCTGAGGTTGTGAAACTACCAGCTGAAGGTGCTTACTGTTGGCTTCATTTAGGAGTCAAGTTTGTGCATATTTGAGAAGATTTAATCAAGGGTTTGACAAGACTTCATCAAGGAAGAACTATACACATTGAAGCTGCATTTTATATCATCTGGCACATCTTTCTAGAGGTCGTACTACTGTACCTGCAGCAGCCGTACCATTCCCAATCAAGGCGTGGTTACCTCCAGTCGAGGCACTTTGTTAAATGTTCACAAACCACCTCCATTGTGGGCGCCTATTCTTCTAAAGGTGTTTGGTGAGCATTTTGAGGTGGAGAAAACATTCAAGGAGGTCGGTCGTACAATTCTACAGCCACAGGTGTTACCCTCTCAGCCTTGGCATGTTCTATCTAGGGCAGAACGCCTAGAGTCTTGAGCTTCCTTCATCAGTATTGGTGGCGTCTAGCATCTTGGGAGCCTTTAGCGCGATTTTCACGATGGAGAAGTTGATATTAGAGGCTAGTCGTACAATCCATGGAGTTACCAGCTTGCTGCTACAAATTCCAGAATTTCATTAGGCTGAAGGCATGTTTACCTGTGAGTTCAGAAATTGTAACTCCCAGATTTTTTGGGTATTGTTGTTTTAGATAATAGGGATTATTTTACGAACTGGGTTGTCAATATATTGTGAAAATACAGAGTACTTAAGCAGGTATAAAAATCTGGAATTTTCAGCTGTTTATCCCCAATGCAATTTCAGTTTTAAGTAATAAAAATATTATTGCAACATCTCTTGTTTTGCTGCATCAAACATTGCCAAAATATTGCAAACCCATCAAAATAAACATTCTATCACACAGTAGTTTGGTTTGCAAGGGTTAGAACCGGTTGGGGTTCTTACAATGCATCTTGGAAATAAGGTTGGAATCACATTGCATCAAGCGGTTTGTTTCATAAATAGGAATGATTCTTTCATTGGACTTACATTCCCAAAGGCTGACCTATGATGTGGCAACTTTACACCCCTAAAAGTATTTCTATTTATCTTGTATTGAAAAGCTAAATTCCTCAATTTCAACTCTACATTAGCTTCTAGCACTTACAACAAAAACCTTTTGAATAGTATCTCTATTTAATGCAAATATAAGCTTCCCATTTGCAAACCTCATTTCTCTAGTCTTCTCATTATAGCACTTACAAGCCCATTCTACGATTTCCAAAGCAAGGAAGCAATTGGGCAGAACTACTTTTCCCATGTCTAATTTCCATGCATTGCACACTGGGATTAATCCCACTTGTTTATGCTGCTAAGAACAATTTCCTTCTAGGTTTTAGGGTAATATGGTCTCTAATATCACCCTTGATGTCCTAAAAGTGTTTTATTTATACCTCTCCTTTGCCAGTTAATTTTTTATATTTACCTGCCCAGAGAAGTTGTATCTCAGCAGGGTCATTGGTGCAATTCAAAATGACTTCTAAGGTTTTAAGAATGAAATTTTAATTGCCAATTGATGTACAACAATTACTATATAATGGACAAAGCTGCATAATTATCTTCAAACTGGCAAACAACCTTAATGTTCATTAAATTTTCAATAGCTATCTAGGGAAACAGCATTGGCAAACTCAAAATATTAAGACTGTAAAGGAGAAATTATGCACTTACCCAATACAAATTGCTCAGGTTCCTTTGATCACAAGTGTGGAAACTCAATTTTAAGTGCTCTAATTTAGCCAGGGCATGTTTTCACTTGCATATCATTTCACAAAATGAGGAAATATGAGAAATATATTGAATTTATTGTATTATAGCTTGGAACATCATCCCGTTGCTTTTAAATTCAAATCCTAATCATATCAGCTAACAAGTCTGAACTATGATCCTAATCAACAACCAAGATCTTTCATCCTTTGAAATCAATGGCTTTAGCACATCTATAGATGGTAAAAGTGCTTCAAAATTTCATTTAACAATCAATAGAAATTCTCAAAAGAATGACAAGTGGCACAATTTTTTGCATCTTATTAGAAGATCAATAGCTTCAGAAAAGCGGAAGATTGTTTGAGAGGCCTAGCCAACCATCTATAGGTCCATAGAAGTTAACCGAATTGAGACATGTAGCACATCCTTCAAAGAAACTATGGTCCAAATTTGTAATGGAAAATCCATAGATATATAAAAATAATATGCCCCCATTTGTAGAACATATTGGGCCCATTGCTAGCTACACCAACATATGACACACGGCAAAATCATATTTGCTTCTATTGATCTAAACTTCCTAGAAGGTCCCACGAGGCTATCTTGTGATCCATAGAAATCAATCACATTATGCCATTAGTCCTTATATAAAGTTACTTGGCCACATCACTAAACCTATTAAGTACCATCCGTAATCAATTGTCAAGATCTCCTTCCTCCTAAATCAACGTCTTCGAAGGATTTGTGTATGACAAATCACTCACCATCTTGATCTACTGATCTATAGAAGTTGACCAAGGCATGCCACATGGCATCATCTACTACATTTTACCAAAGGGACAAAGAGATCAACAACTTCACGAGATCGAAAAACTAGTGGAGGGACCCACTTAGCTACTTGCAAATATATAGAAGCCATTTAAATTACGCCATGTAGCTTTGAATTCTTCCACCAAAAGGGACCCACCATCGATTGCCAAATACACTTCTTTAGACAAGATTAACCATAACATGATCCAATAAGAAGACGTATCATCATCCTATTGCTAAAAGTTCCAAGTTGGGTGCACCTACTTGGATGACATGTACAACTTCTATATATCTAACGATGAACCTTTGATTGTCGCAATCAAATTATAGACCCATAGAAACTAGTTGACAATCAACGAAAGATAAACAAACATAGAACAACGGCAGTCTTTTTAGTAAGTAAACAACTTAATGCTAAGAAATAGGCTACTTGACAAACATCAATCTCATCTTTAGACTTATAGCATCAAGGTCACCATGGACCTTTATCAAAATATGTCATGGGATCAACAATGTTCAAGGCAAACATAGGTCAAAAGATAAATTCGCAACTTTAAGCTTTGGAAGTCAATAAAAATGATACACAAGACCACCATCATTGACATCTCAGATCACTGATCAACAAACTAGTCACAAATTTCTTTTGTAATGCCATAATTTATATTTACCACAAGCTTCTAAAGGTTCTTTTAATTTTTCTTACATATGCTTCAAAGATTTCAAGAGGGATTTTTATTGCGCTACATGTGAAAGATAAAAATTGTGGGTTAGTGTCAAGTCTCGTTTCCAGTCAATCTAAGTTTGTACATATTAGGTCTATTCTTGTGTCTTCCCGGTTTTCATCTCTTGTGTGTTTTCCCCCTTCCCAAGTATATTTTTTTCCTCCAACTCCATTCTTCGTTTCTTCCTATTAGACTTTCGGACTTTCCCTTACCAACATGCCCATTGCTTGACCCGCAACAACTCGTCCTAGAAGTTTAAGTCTTGTGATATAGCCAACCCCTAAGCCGTGATATTTTTTCCTAAGCTTCTTCCCCTCCTAACTTCTCAACACGTCATATTGTCTCCAATAATCTATTTTTTGGCGCCATCACTTTCAAAGTGGAATATTTTTCGCCCATGATCACTATTCAAATTTGAAGTAGTGGGTGCACATGGTGGCTATCCTATTATGTTGTGGAGGATATAAAAGAGTGAATGTTTTCATTTGAGATCACCATCTATATTTGACCAAATTCCTTTTAGAATCCGCTTTGTGCAATTGTGTTTGAGCATGTGAATCCTTAGAAGAAAACCTTTGTGATTTCAGAGGGCGATCTCATATAAAGTTCACATTTGAACTTCATTGAACACAAACTCTAGCCACAATGTATTGATTTGATCTAACATTGCTATTGATATGGGTTGCATGTTGTTGCAAAATCATTTGAATGTAATGGTCATTATTGTAATATAAAAGAGAGTATGAATTACATATGTGTTTGTTGTTCATTATAATATTTTTGGGAGTTACATTGCCATTATTGATTGAAGTCGATGATGTATTAATAGTAACTTAGATCTGAGTTGTTGAAGGTTGGATTGAATAATAGGGCCAAATAGTGTTATTCAACTAAAAAGTGTTTGTGGAATGATAAGAATCAGATTTCCATTATTGTTTTGGCCAAGACATTATAGTGGTATCAAAGCTAGTGACCTTGTCAATTTCTATGTTGAGAATTCAACTTTGCATGTTTTAGTTTTATCCAATACAGTGACGGAGCAATCAGATATCACCTAAGGGAGATCACGAAAAAAATACGATTTGTTAAGAGTTCAAAAACTCAATTGTCTCCTATAGAACCTATTGCATTGTGTAGCAGGATGGAAAAAAGAGAAAGAATCAATGCAAATGACAACCTAGAGGGTCAAGCTGAAAGAAAGTTTGATCTAACGATTGATATGATGGCACAGTTGTATCACAAGATGGACAGCAATATGAATACCCCTAGATAACCAACAAGTGAAGCGAGTGCTTCTAAGGGTAATAATCTAGATGCCACTCAAAGCCACACACAAAGGACTTTTTGTTTCAACTGCAAAACCAAACCAACCTATCTTTTTGACTATGGTGGAGGCTCCAAAATCTGAAACCCAAAACTCACTATTTGATGATATTAGGGCTTGTCATGCAAAATGCCAAACTCTTCTTGAGGAAATCCGAAGTGATTTGTCACTCACCAATTATATGAAGAAGTCCCAAAATGGTTATAGATTTGAGCCTAGGCCACAAACTCTCAACAAGACATGCAACAAACTTTGGGGAATTTGACACTTTCTCACTATGATGGATCTCATGGATGTTGAACTTGTGTGACACATAAATGTCCCTTAGACCAATGACCAAAGATGAAGCAGCCAAGTTTGACACCTTGCATTTGAAAGGTACTACACATGAGTGCTAGAATCATGGTCTAATAACTCAAGGTCACAAATCCATCACCTCATATGATAAATTCTACAAATTTTTGATTAAGTGATTTGATTGGAAGGATCCTAAAGTTTACTTCAAAGACTTGACTCAGCTCAAATAGCGTAACTTGAACCACAAAGTGAAGAACCTAAACAACAGATTGGTGAAAATAAAGATCAACCAAAAGAGGAACAGGTCATCTCGAGAGGCACTCTTGCCATGCTCTCTAGTACTCCAAGGCACAACCCCTTTTGCATTTGTGGGGTCCTGTGGGTTCAAAGGGTGACTGTAATCATTGACATCGATGCCACTCAAAATTTCATTGATGAGGAACTCGTGGCCAAGCAAGGTCCCAAGATAGAGGACTTTGAAGGATCCAATGTTATGGTAGTTGACAATTTCACCATCTAATGCAATAGAAATTTCTCGCAGTTGAATTTTCATCTAGGAGAATATGATATGAAGGATGACTTCTATGTTGTCAACATAGAAGACATGGATATGGTCCTAGGTATCTGATGGCTACACTCATTAGGAAAGGTCACACAAAACTTCCAAACCATGAAACTAAAGTTTCAATTGGAGGGAAAAGAAGTGGTACTACAAGGAATGACAAATAAAGTGCCAAGGATTGTATCAACTAAGAGAATGGAGAGGATTTTGTCACGGGCAAGCCACATGGGCAGCTAAGTGTTTGGTGACTGTAACCAAACCCATCGAAGGAAAGAAGACATACCATGTGGATCAACAAAGCCTTTTGGACCTGCATAGTAAAGTATTCAACAACATTCCCCCAAGGAGACCACCAACCACAAGCTTTGAGCACATCATTGAGTTGGAGGAGGGCACTAAACCTGTCATCACTACTCCCTATCACCACCCTAGGAGACATAAGGAAAAAATTGAAAAGGGCATTAAAGAATTGTTGGAAATGGGGCACATTAGACCTAGCTCAAGTCCCTTTGCTTCCTCTATAATTTTGGTGGAAGAAGAAAGATGGCATGATGCGAATGTGCATCAATATAGAGCAGTAAACAACTTGACTACCAAGAACCTATGTTGTCGATTCTGAAATTGGTCCTAGTACAGGTTCATGGATCCAGTTCATGGATTCAGCTAAAAACTTGAGGTTGGGTTTGTTTTAGGTTCATCCATTCAAAAAACATGTAAAAATCATACATATATATATGCATCCTAGAAGCATGAATTAAGATTAGAATATCACATAGCATCATATAAAGTTATAAACAACAAAACAACCATAAACTTGAATGTCATTTAAATCATGCATGATAAATATTCATCATTCAAACATCAAATATCATCATCATTGACATGATAGATGGTGTAGGAACATTAGATGAACCACAAACAATGCCAGTGGCACTGACAGTACCACTTGCACTAAACATGTGTTGGCTTTTGGAATCCTCATATGCAATATGAGAGGAAGTGGAAGCATCCAAGTCAATATGCTTTGGCTCTGTATCCCACAACTTTGTGTCCCCTTCCTTGCAAACATGTTGTTTGTGCAAAAGGAGACACAAGTTGGAATGCACATATACTAAGTTCTCCACTCTTTTTGAGTGCAATTTATCATGCTTTATTGAGTAGATGAAAGAATATGTGCTCCAATTCCTCTCACATGCAGATGAACTAGCAATCTATGAAGACAAAGTAAACAATTATACATTATAAAAAAATAAAAATAACAAAAAATAAAAAACTATAAATGAAATTGAAATTGAAAGTTGAAACTTTACGGACAAAAAAATAAAAAACTTATTAAACTTACTTGTGATAAATTTTGATTGCGAGGCATTGCAGGTGTTGAAAGAATTCGCCATGGAAGTACCACTAACTATGAGCACCCTTCTTAAACCTATCACAAAGAGCCTCAACATTTTTACCATTTGAGTGCACAAAATCAATGAACTCACTCGTGACTATATCTCGCAATCATGTTTCAAAGAAGAGTCTACGAAATGCTGCCTTGTACCCTTCACCCACTTCAATATCTCTATATAGGGGAAGCCTTCTCGGCACAGAAAGAATCTCAACATTGTAGTATTTTGGAATCAATGTTAAGGCAAGATGTAATGGAATGGTCATTTTGTTCCATCTTTCTTCAACAATTGCATGCACTTGTTTGAAGAAAGTCTCTTCAAGGTCTTGCTCTTTCACATTTATGATGCTCTTCATCTTCTCAATCGTTGATTTGATGCCATCATATATCTCTCCAATGCAAGGCTTCTCCATGTCAATATAGCGAATCATGCTTAGAATGGACTCGATGAAACTAAGGAGATACTCCACACAATCCCACCAAGAGTCATCTAATATCATTTGCTTAATTTTTGTTGCCCTATCAGAGTTGATTTGCCACCATATAGACCAATTTTGGCTAATCCCATGCTAGAAAGTGCCTCTCTGAATTTCATAAGTTGTTTCAAGATGATTGTGTTAGAGGCAAAATGGGTCTTTGCAACCATTTAAAAATAAAAAATCAAATAATTAAAATTTAAAAACAAACTTTATAGGAGAATTAGAAAATACTTCACTTACCTTCAATAGCTCCAATTTTGAAAATGATTCGAAAATGCCTTGAGACATGTAGTGGTTGGTGATGAACATTTGGATGTCCTCAACCTTTGCATGCAACTCTCTAATCCAATCAATTTTATTCCCAATATTTTGTAGCATAAGATTGAGAGAGTGGACTACACAAGGTGTCCAAAAGATATGTGAATATCGTTCCTCAACCAGCAAACCAACAGCTCTATAATTCTTTGTGTTGTCCGTTATGACTTTAACAACATTACAAGGTCCCACTTCCTCAATGGATGCGATGAGAATACCAGCAATAAATTCGCCATACTTCACCTGCCCCTCACAATCCACAACTCTCAAAAACATTGCCCCTTCAAAGGACACTGCTATGACATTGATCAAGGACCAATTTTTTGCATCTTTCCACCCATCTGAAACAATGGACACACCTATCTCAACCCATGAATCCCTTATAGGCTGCAATGAATCTTCAACGTGCTTGACCTCTTTTTCCAATTAGATGCCACACAACTTCTCATAACCTAGGCCCTTGTACCTTTTTGGAGCTTCATTAACTTTTTTCAACATCTCTTTCCCATACATGGAGAGCGAACAACATTAAAAGCCAATCCATTTGCATAAATACATCTTGCTACATGTTGGTCAGCAAAGTCTCGACTCTCATTTTGAAATGCACTTTCCAAAGGTCCCTTTGGTTTTTTGTTTGTAATAGGTTGTTCACTTTGAAGATGAGGAGTGGCCAAAAATGGATGGTTTTCTACCAGAACACAGGGACTAGATGGGGGCTGCATTCCCTTTAATGTTTTTTTTATTAAGGGGTGACTTGATTTATGGCCTACCTGTTCATTTGTTTGTTCTTGTTCCATAATATATCCTATCAATGTCTCTAATGGCACAACTACACCATCCTTTCCAGTGCAAGGTTTGATGTCTTGCCCAGGTATTCCACACAAATACGCTTTCACCTGACTATATGAACTAGAATATCTAACATCACACCCATTGCAAATCCAAATGTAACCCCCACCACCCGGAACCTCTTATATCATTTGAACATATTTTCATAGAGAAGAATCGAGATCTATTTTGAATTTTAGTTGACTCGTGGGGCTAGAACTAGTTGCCATTGTGATTCCTATGGCAAGAAATTTTGTAAACAACACATTCAAAACAAAAAGAAAAAATAGATATACAAAACCTAGCTCTTTTAAATTTTTGATACATTCTTAGAAGAATGGAAAAAATGTAGATAAACAAAGTAAAGAATTTGTTTCATGTTCGTAAAACAAAAATGGAGAAATAAATTTGAAAAAAAACTTACCCCTTTGCAAAAAATTCCTTCTATGATCTTCTTGGTAACTAATGAACACTTGTTGATCCAACAAGCAAAAAGGAATGTTCAACCTCTTGGAAAGATATTTGTTGTTTGCAAAAGAAATGAAATAAATTGGACTTGCTTTGGTGTTTTATGTATTTTGCAAGTCACTTTTGGGGCTGAGGGCGCCTAGCCAAATCAGCTCCAAAAAGGCAATTAAAAAATAAAGAATGCATAAAATATTCCTACATCCACCGCTGGAGGGATGGGTTCCTTGTGGGTTCACCGGGATTCACCCCAAACTAATCGGGCAACATTTTATCGCCCCCTGCCAAGAACCACAGGCAAAATGAACTAGTCCGGTTCAAATTGGACCCGAATCCGACCAAGCACCCAAAGGACCTCATAACACAATCAAGAACTGATTACCCATTCCCAAGATTGATGAATTGATAGATGAGCTTCACAAAATAATCTATTTCTCAAAAATAGATCTCAAATTAGGCTATCATCAAACCAAAGTCCAAGAGGATGATATTCACATAACGGCTTTACAATGTCACTACGGGCATTTTGAGTTTCTAGTCATGCCATTTGGTTTGACAAACACTCCAACAACTTTCCAATCATGCATGAATCAGATTTTCTGCAAGCAACTAAGAAATTTAGTCCTTGTCTTCTTCGATGACATTTTGATCTATAGTAAAACATGTGAGGAGCACCCACGCCACATTGGTGAAGTGTTTTGAATTTTGGAAGCACAAACATTGTTTGCCAAGGAGTCAAACTATGAGTTCACTATGACATAGATCTTGTATCTAGGTCATATCATTAGCACAAAGAGAGTGCAAGTGGACATGGAGAACATCAATGCAATTTAGGATTGGCCTCCCTCGAGGACCTTAACACAACTATGAGATTTTTCAGCCTTTGCAACTACCATAGGTGATTTGTTAAGGGTGGAAGGTTATTTGATAAAATTATGTTGCTAATCAATAGAAGACTCGGTTCAAGTGGCTCTACTTGGGGGAGTATTATTACAACACCACCTACCACATGTCAATCAAGATGACACCATTCATGTCCTTGTACGAGTATGAAGCTCAAAGCTTCATTGATCTCATTATGGTGAATAGCAAGGTACTGAGAGCAAGTGATGTGATCAAACACAACCAAGACATTTTGAAGTCATTCAAGAATAATCTCAAACAAGCTCAAAACCAATAGAAGATGTATGCAAACCATCATAGGATCGAGAGAACATTTGAGATCGTAGACATGGTTATTGTCACATTGCAGCCATACAAACAACTTCCTTGAAGGCAAGTGGATTAGAAAAGTGCAAACTATGTTCCTATGAGCCTTATAGAATTCTGAGAAGGATTGGCAAAGTGGCCTATGAGTTGGAGCTGATGAGGGAAGTAAGATATAAAACGTTCTTAACATGTTTGGCCTTAAAAAGGCACTAGGTAAACATATAGAACCCTCAGATGAGTTGCCTCCAATTGATAAAGATGGCAAATTGTTTTTGATTCCCTAAGTAGTCATGGATGTAAAGGAGAGGAAGCTAAGAAACAGAAGCACCAAAGAGTATCTAATTAAATGGAAAGATCTTTCAATGGAGGATGCAACATGGGAAGGTCCACATCTATTGGAATACCCAAACTTGCAATTATTTGAAGACAAGCAATTTTGAGCAAGGCGGACTTGTCATGTCCTATTTCCAGTCAATCTAAGTCTATACATATTAGGTTTATACTTGTATCTTTCCTAATTATGTTTGCTATGTGTTTTTCCTTCTTTAGTATGTTTTTTTTCTTCCAACTCCACTCTTCCCTTCTTTCTATCAAACTTTTGAGCTTTCCCTTATTGGCATGCCCATTGCTCAACCTTTGAAGTCTCGTCCTATAAGTTTGAGTCTTTGATAAGGCCAACTCCTGATCTCTAAATACTTCTTCCTATGTTTCCATTCCCCTCCTAACTTCCCAACATGCATCATATTGTTTCCAGTAGTCTATTTTTTGGCACCATCACTTTCAAAGTGGAAAATTACCCACTCATGATCACTATTCAAATTTAAAGTTGTGGGTATACATGTTGGCCAGCCTATTCTATTTGTGGAGGATATAAAAGAGCGAATATTTTCATCCACGATCATCATCTAAATTTAACCAAATTCCTTTTGAAATCTATTTTGAGAACTTGTGTTTGAGCATGGGAATCCTTGGATGAAAACCTTAGTGATTTTGAAGGGAAATCTCATACAAAGTTTGCATTTAAGCTTCATTGGACACAAACCCCAGTCGCATTATATTGATTTGATTCTCTATTTCTATTGGTATCAATTGCATGTTGTTGCGAAATATTTGAATGTAATACAATCGTTATTGTAAAAGGAAAGAAAGTTGAAATTAAATCTATATTTGTTGTACATTATAATAAGATCAAGTGTTATGTTGCCATTGTTGATCTAAGTTGTTCATGTATTAACAGTAATTTAAATCTGAGTTGATTAAGATCTGTTTAAATAATACGGCCTGATAGTGTTGTTATTCAACTAATAAGTGTTTGTGGAAAGTTAAGAATTATATTTGCATTATTGTTTAGGCTAGGACATGACAATTAAGCTTCTAGAGGTTCCTTTAGTTTTTATTAAATGTGATTCAAAGATTTCAATACAATTTTTTTTTGTGCTAAATGTGAAAGATAAAATTTGTGGGATGGGATTTTGTCTTGGGTTGTGTCTTCCTTTGGACTGACCTTGTTTGCTACCTAATGAAGAAGTTTTTCTATTAAGACTCTAGTCGATCTTATAATAAGATAGAGAAGAATTAGACAATAGAAAGAAGAGCACATAACACAACATATACGTGGTGACACACTTTTAGATAAAAAAAAAATCACCACTAAAATGAAGATTTCAATATTATCTATATCAAAGCTTACAATACAATGAGAAAATCCCCAGAAATTATGTAGCCTCTATGTCAACAATTTGATAGTGTGTTGATGGCTAACTAACACTAGAACCCATAATGCCTACCATACTATCTAAAGTCAATGCCAAACCTCTATGCGAAGCCCTCAATATATAGGCAAGGAAGACCTAGGAAACCACCCATAGTTTCCTCAAAAAATAAGTAAATAACATGAGCCCAAAATTGGTGCCCAAATCCATGGTCAAAATCCTTCACACATGTGAGACCTCTTGAAATAGAATGTAACTCCCATGCTTGTGTAAAATATGTAGTCCAAGGTACCTTTTCCAAGTCCACTTTGTAACCTCCATCTTACATTATAGATGCTCTTACAAAGTCTTACACTGACAAAGAATGGTAGATCCCTTACCAATATTATGTCCTATCTATAATGGGGCATCCTATTCTCCATATGATAAGATTTTTGTACTTTTCCACAGTCCAAAGTGACATACAAAAAATGGCATGTGCCATTGAGTATCACTTCATATGGAACATCCATACTCACATATAGCCCCATTTAAATATGTATTTAATGGCTACGAACATTTGGACCATGCAATGTTTACAATAACAACTAGTCCTAACAAAAAGTGGCAATGTACAATTAATTATTGATGAAAAATGAGCCTTTTGGACAAAGAATGACTGCACCATCATTACCAATGCATTGACTAATAGGAAAAGTAAGGACAATGTGCATCGATGTCTTACGGAAGATAAAAACATTGATTATTTATGTGGTGTTTGGAAATAAATTTAGTAAATGCAAGTGAATAAAATGTGGTGCAAGTCAGTTACCAACAATGCAGCATATTATATTGTTGTAGGTAGACTACTAATGGAAAGGTTCCCCTACCATTTTTGCACTCTTTGTTCACCCCATTGTATTGATTTAATGCTAGATGATACCTGCAAAATGGAGTGCATCAAGCCAACTATGGAGCGTAAGCACAACATTCAAAAATATATTTATAAGTATAACCATGCTTATGTAATCTCTTTAATTAGAGAGTTCACAAATAACAAGGAGTTGGTCTGACTTGGTTTAACCCATTTTGTGACTACATTCATCACCTTGTATCCTTTGCTACAAACAAAAGCTCTTTGAAATGAATCTTTGTTAGTGGGCAATTTTACGAGTCTCTCCTACTCAAAAACAAATTTTGGGGTTGATGTTGTAGAGTAAGTATTTGATGAGACAGAATTTTGAATTCCAACAGGATTGTAGATATAAGTAGTTTTTTCATTTCTTTTTTAGTATTTTAACTTTTTCTTTTTCAATCATTTAAGATTTAAGTGTAGGGTTAATGAGCCATTTGTTCCTCTTCTTCGTATAGACAAAATGAAAGGGCCTACATAGATGAGGGCATAGACCAAGCTAATAAGAATATAAGACTTTTCTATGACCAAGATAGAAGTGGCATGTGATATGTTTACAATGATCAAGCTAAAGGGAGTGAACTTCTTGATTAATATTTGTTTATTATCTACGACAAGGGTTGTGACTACAAATATATATTATGACAGGATAATGAATGATAATGGAAGGAGGTCAGTAATAAACCTCTTTGGGATTTCAGTAAATAGCATTAAATAAAACTTCATAGGCCACTTCATGCTTGTATGTACTTTTCCAGCCTAGCATTCAAATTCCTTGATATCTTCAAGACTAGTGAGGATCTTATGGGAGGGCTCTACACAAACATAGAGGGTATAGGCCATGTCTGCAATTCAAAATTAAGATCTACAAACAAGCACTAGGTAATCCATTTTATTTAGAAATTTCAAAGTCAACAAGAATATCTAGGTTGGATAAAATTGCTATAAATTTTAAAGTGCTTTCTACAAAACTTTGATTTTAATTTTTGGTTTCATTTGTTGCTATTGATTATTGAAATTTAGTTATTTTTAAATAAACTTGATGTATTTAACAATTTAAATGTTCATTACAAATACATAGCGAAAAAAATTTGGTATAAGGGTGTTAATTTTCTAGAGGATTGTTTATTAAGCATTAAGCCAACATTGCAATGCTTTGGTTTGTAAGAGCAATTAGAGTATTTTTTAGCACACACTAAGAACTATAATAAGCATAGTTCCATGGATTTTCTTGATGGGGGATGGAGGTATGGATTTTAGAGACGAGGGGACCAATGGCCTAAGTTTGGGTATGCCTAAGGGATGGCGGCAAGGCAGTGGTGGGCGGAAGGGTGGCAGTAAAATACCTATAGTACTTGAATAAAAAGTTATTAAAAGATTTAGAAGGAATAAGTATAAAGTTTACAAACGAAACTTTGGCAAACTAGTAAAACTACTAAATAATAAAGTTCTAAACTTAAACACATTGCATTGATTCCATTAAAACATTTGAATTTTGAAGTGAACATTAACAATGCAAATGTCGGGTTTTAAATTTATATTTATATTCAAAATTTCATAATGATGATTACATTGACAAATGTTCAAAATAACAAAATGGAGTGAAGTGAGGCATCTAATCATCCCCAAACTCCTCATCAATAGAATTGTTGGACCCCACATGGTCAAGCTCCTCCAAACCAATACCAACCAACCCTATTTGTGCAACAACATCATCAACCTATGTTGGCTCCTCTAGCTCTACATCCCACCTCGATGTTGGACTCTCCTTGTATGTGTCTTGCAGTCACTATGTATAGCCACAAGCTTCTCTGCTCTCCTAGAGTTAAGCATGTGTCTCTTAAGGGAGTGGATGAAGTCACAGTAGACCAATTCCTCTCAACAACAAAAGAACTATAACTCTGAGATAGCAAGCGAATGGTTAGAGAGTTAGTCAAAGAAGTTGGCCCATGCATGGCCCACCGAAAAATTGGGTCCTCCTATGCCATAATTTCCCTATCCATCTTGGCCTCCTTAGAATAACCCCTAAGAGTTGCAAATTTTGTCCACTTACAACAAATTATGTCGCCCTCTAAAGAATCACCTCGACATCCTATATGGATGTCACTCTACCAAGCCTTTACACATACCACTTAGGGTTCAATGCATAGGCAACCATGTCCAAGAGAGTGTTGATCTTGTCCTATCTCTAATGAATAATTGGTTGAATATGTTTGTTGTAGAATTGCAATGTGCAGTCCTCTCACAAGGCACCCTTCATTTGGTCAAGCATAGAATCAATGCACTCATACACCTCTGCAAGGCTAGGTGCATTGGCATCCCCATATCTAATCACTTAGAAGTCTGGAGTAATTATGGAGACCATGTTTTGCATCACCCAAAAAAACATCACTCTTAACCACATCCTTAACCCTCTTCCACTGCTCTCTTGGACTTAGGCCACTAATTTCACTCTATTGTCATAACCATTAATTATAATGCCTCTTGCAACTCAAGCATCCTCTCCAAGAGAATGAAATACAATGAATATTTGGTCTCTACAAGTTACAAAACTCCTTAGAGAAGGTCCTGAAGAGTGCATGTGAAGTGTGGTGGTTGCAGATAAACATTTGCACATCTCTAGTATCATTGACAATTGCTTTGATTCAATCAATCTTTCCCATGCCCTCGAGTGCATTATTCATGGCATGCACACAAGGAATCAACCAAATATATCTATAAGCTGCCTCAATTAACTTCCCTATAGCTTTGCACACATGGGCCACATTTTGTGGCCCAACCTACTCTATAGCATCTTTGAGGATTTGAAAATGAAAATTAGCATCCTTGTGATGCCCTAAACAATCAACTTCCTTAAGAAAATAAGGGCCCTCTAAACATGTAACCATCACATTGATGAGTAGACAACGCCTAATGTTTATCCACCCATCCATGACTATGTTGTATCCACTTGTGACTTTAAGATTCCTTCATTTTCTCCATTAATGTATTTATCTTGGAATAGTTCTTATCTAAGATTGTAGTCCTCAATTTTGTCTCCCCTAGTGGCACACATGATGGCCCTGCCCTTACTATTTTTGCCACCACCTCATTATAATAAAGAGAGCGAGTCACATGGAATGGAATGCCATTGGCAAACAAGAATTCGCCAATGGCATCATTTGCCTCATCCTTCAATTGCACATTAAAGAATTGTGTTGGTGGATTAGGAGCATCACTTGTCATCTTGTTTTTCCTCCTAGCCTTTGTTGCTCTTAAAGTAGAAAAAAATGGCATATGTGCAATTGGCCTTTGGAAGTAGTAGAAGTAGAACTTTGTCTTTGATGATCCCTCGACCTTAAAGACAAAGAAGGAGATGCAGGTTCATTGTCTTCACTACCTGGGTCCTAGACCACTCCATAACTAACATATTTGAGCCCTATAGTATTTCTACCAACGTCTCACATACTTCTACACCTTTTCCTCAAATACGAAGGAGGTGGGCATTAACTCTTGTAATGCTGCCCTGAAATTCAAGCTTACAAAAGTGGCACTTCCACAACCCGGTGCCCCCAAATGCCCTAAGTTGGATTTGTAAATTTGTTGCAAATTGTCCTAGAGGAGACTTAAGGATCAAAGTGCCCTCAGAAAATTTTGCCAATGCTTTGGAAGGGTAATCAGTATTTGCACTCACAATGGAAATAGTGGTATGGGTTTCATAGCCACTGCTTTCTGCTTCTGCATTTCAATCATGATCAAGTGCATAATTGGATTTAGTTTCAGCATCATCTTCAACTTGTTGAAGCTCAAGCTCAACCTCATCCTCACTCATGCCATGAGAACTCATAGTTACATTGCAATAAACAATATAAAATTTATAAGTTTATAATTTCAAAATTAAAATTCAAACTATGCATAATGCAAGGGATTAAGACACAAAGATTTTGTTTTTGGTTTTCTTACTTCAGGTCGCACAAAGCAGAGGGTATACAAATAGGAAACTTTGTTCTTAATATTTGTCAACCAAAGATTTCACTTTTGTTTTTCTTACTTCAAGTCATATGAAGCAGAGCCCCAAGGATATACAAAAGTTATAATCCTAGCTTGAAAAAATAAAAATTTGAACATTTAAAACTTTTTTTAACTTAAAATATGAAAGCGTGCTATTGTATAATTAAAAAAAATATAACAAAATTCAAAACTAAACTGATAACTATTCAATTTAAACTTAAAAAATTTAAATTGAAGTTTGCAACTTGGTATATGAATTTTATCAATGTTGATGACAATATACAGCCATGTCTATGGATTCTATCAACATAAATGACAATATATAGCCATGTCTATGGATTATATCAACATAAACCATGAAACTAATTAAAATTTTAAAAATCAGTCATAGAAGCATGTTTCTTACTTGAAAAGTGCTAGTTTCAACCACTTCAGTTGGCAACTTGGTGTCACTCCTCTTCTTGCTCATTAACTCTTTTACACTTCACTCACTCTTTCCCCTTGCACTTGCAGCTCTCCCTCTCACACTCACAACTATCAGCTTCTTGTTGATTTGTTTTTGAGTTGAAATGAGGATATAAGACAATTTTATAGAGTTTGTGGGGTTTGAATGGGGCCCATAGGCCATTAGGTGTCAGCATTGGACACAAAGTTAAAAAGAAAATTGTTTTTTTTTTAAATTAACTTTTAGGCCATTTGGCCACAAGAGACGTTCAAAAGACTCCTAGGAATCCCTCATACATCTCAAGGACATCCTCGACGTCCCATAGATGGCGGCACTAGGGGTAGGGCGATGAGGGGGCATCCCCTCCAAGTCATTGTCTTGAAAATGCAAGGATTTTGAAGAGGGGCTGATCTAGAGCACTCTGGAGCTGTTGGCACAAGAAAGGATGGAAAATATTGAAAATAGATTTTTTCAATATTTCCTATGTTTTTGTAAATTGCATTTTCGGAGATCTTCAAAGCAGAATTTGGGGTCGAGACTGTCGTCGGTCCGTTAAATGGAATAGCATAAGCATTGGATTTAAGGGACTGCAATTAGATCTCTTTGAGATCTTTCCAATGAGGTAGAGAAGTCCTCAATCCAGCAACCAAGCTGAAAGTTAGGACCCCACCAAGTTGGGGTACCTAAATTCACATGTTTTTTTATGGTTGTTGTTGACATTCCTTAGTTTGTCTATATTCATGATATTTTGAATAAAGCAATGACTTTGAAGGCGTACAACTCCCATTTTATGAGTTTGCCATATTGTCGAGCAATAACAATATCATAGGTTTTCCTCTACACTAGATATTGTAATTTGAATTCACACTCAAATTCGCATCAAGGGCACATCCCTATGGAACACTAATAATAAGTTGTCAATACAAAGGTTGAATGATCTTGTGTTAGTTCATTGCAACATGTCCCTACCACAAGAAGATTAGTGGCTAATGAAGAATTAGCCTCATTGGATTTAACAAATACAAGGATAAACAAGGATGCATCCTAAGGGGTCTCCCAACCATCCTCATACCCATCACTTTTGGGGGACACGTCAAAACATCCCTAGACTAACCTCAATATCACTTGCTTATCTAAAAACGTCTCAGAGTTGTCCTCATACCTGTCATCTAAGTCACAAGTTTCGCCAAATTTCAGCCATGAAGTTTAAAATTAAGCAAACTTGAAAAAAACCCTGGAAATTTGTTCTAGTTTGCCGAAAAAATTCGTACAACACAAGGCTAAAATATTTCTTTTAAATCGAGTCCTTAGGTGGAAACTGAGTGTTTATAATCTACACCGCCTATGATTTACCATACAATTTTCGCAATATAAGTTTATGATACAAACTCAAATCTGACATGCATGTGCTTTTCCTTCCATTCTCAATCGCGCGTAGTATATTTATGGATTAATCCACTTCATCCATCTAAACATGTGGTTCAACGATCGATTTTCTTGCACAAGAACAACCACCATTTTTATCGGACCCTCTACCTTTATCTCCATACCAATATGAGGCATCTAAAAATCACCTTGCAACTCTTGTAAAGTGACGGAAATCTAATAAATAAACAAGTTTGTGACCAGAGACTAATAAAAAGAAAGCCAAGGCATAGAAGAGAAAGGATATACCATTTAAGTGGATGATAATGTCAACAATATTTTGAGTTCTCTATCTTCTTCCTCGCCAGGAATAAATTGGCTTCCCTGACTTTGCCTTCATGTAACTATATTTTTGGTGTGTTACTAAAATGAAAGAGAAAAGGATTTTCCATTTTTTTGCTATTTTAATGATTTCTTATAAAGTATAATCAATTTAAAATAATGATGCAAATTAATAATGACATTTTTTTCCTATTCCCAATCATGGACTATTTGTATCACAAACATCTAGCTTGAACCACTAGTTTTCGATTAGGTTTTGTTCTTAGGGTTGTGATTGCTTTTATTTTAATTTTTGTTTAAAATAAAATTTGATTTCTTTATATTTTTGTTTTTTAAATAATTTCAATTTGTTTTTAATTTTCTTTTGTACTCGATATATTAAAATTTTAAATTTTAAAATGTTTAAATTAGATTTTAAGTATAATATAATTATTATTTGATATATAAAATTTAATATATTTATAATGTTAAAATTTCCAAAAACCTCACTGTAATATAGCTAAACATTGGAAATAGTGGTTCACGAAAATAATGCAGATTTTGGCGTTGAGAAAGTTGTTGTCCGAATAGCCTTCAAACACATTATAAGGTTTGTCACTCAAACCCTTGGCCCTATCCCTATCACATCAAATAGCACAATGCCAACAACTTGGGGAAAAAATGCCACGAATGACATCAAATGTCAAAATGCAAGGATGCATGTCCAATTGATCCATTGTAATTTAACAACATTTGCTAATGGCTCCCTCTGACTAACTTGATTCAACGCCTAAAGACATTATGGGCACCTTCAAGCTTTTCTCCTGCCCTAAAAGATGGGCTACAATCAAGGTTAATGAACCTTTGAGGGCTAGAATGTGTGTAAACTTTGTATTACATTCACTCTTTATGAAAGAACGAGAATCAAACAATTGCATGTCACTAAATGTGTGAACACACCACATCAATGGTGAAAATTGTGCAACCAAGCAACCAGATAAAAACTCTTGATCAAACAGGATTTGCGGAAAACAAGCCATTAAAACCTAAATCGAAATTTATTCATCCTTGACACAATTGATGCTATCGTGTCGCCATCGAAACCCAAATTGAAATAAACTTATCTTTGATATGGCTAAGTTGAAAGCATATATATATATATATATATTCACATTATTTCCATTCTAAAAATAAATTAGGCTTTGAACGTGTTTATACATAGAAGCCCTTGTACTATTATTTACATTTGAATTAAACCCTAAATTAAACCATCTATTTTTTCAAAAACCCTCAAAATGGTGAAATTTGCTTATCGTCCTTAATGTGTTGAGATAGCAAAAAAGCCTAAGCCGGAATCTCCACTGGGATGAAATGGTAGTACCGCTTCAGAAAGCTATATCCAACCATGGCTCGTAACTGTTGTCTCCCATGCCAAACAGGAAAAGTAAAACTCAACACCAAGATGTCTAGGATGAGGTATTCCTCACCAAATCTAGTGATCGCTAAAGCCCCCAAGCTAATCCGGATTGATCACCTACTGAGTCATTGATGCCACAACTTCCATTCAAAAATGTAAAGCTTCTCGAAATCGAGGAATCCCTGACCCAAAACCAGCTTCAATGCTTTGAGTGTCAAAAAATAGCTATCCTTCAACAAACCTTAAGGCGTTGATCTATGATAAGGTCAAAAAATGATAACTGATACTTACTGGAGGTAAGATATATGGGTGCATCCATCCTTAACAGCTCTAGACACTTCGTCTTGAAGGGTTTGTAACAAAAGGGTAAATTTGAATGCTAGTCGATATCATGCACAAAGAAGCATTTGAATAACTCATTATGGGGCTTCTTTGAATAACTCATTTTGGGACTTCTGATGGCCTCACTCATGTTGACTGACCGAATCATGATCGACCCGATCTAAGAAACCATAAGGAAAATACGTGTTGAAATGACTATTAAAGCCAAAAGGAGGCAATATACTTGAAAGAGTGAATGCACTCATTAATTGATTGTAGAACAAAGTTTGTAGGAAATCAATTATAGTCATATCGTGGGATACACACCACACTCAACCTACTTCACCTGCCACCTCCAAGTGCATAACGTGGCCATACACTAATGATGTGGTGACATTGGACGTCCGCACATGTTTTGTGTGACTTTTGTGGTCACGTTACCCGTAAGGTAACATCTTACCCATTTAACAAAAAAATTATTTAAAATAAATATTTAAATTTTTATATTATAATAATATAATGTTTTTAAATTTACTATAATGTATTCAAAGTTAACATAATATTGTTTTATTTTTATCTGTTTATTATCTATTATTTTAAAAAAAAATCAAATTTATAAAAGGTGAATTTAATGAGGAATTTTTTTCCCTTGTCAAATTTCATCCAAATTTTATTCTTGTCAAACTCAAACTCAAACACAAACCTGAACCTTGTGACATAGCTTATTGTGTTTCAAGGACATGTGGAAAATGTCTCTAGACAATTCCCGATATCCTTTGCCTATT
The DNA here is from genome assembly GCA_007115665.2 of Sequoiadendron giganteum. NCBI lineage: Eukaryota > Viridiplantae > Streptophyta > Pinopsida > Cupressales > Cupressaceae > Sequoiadendron > Sequoiadendron giganteum. The sequence goes on along the minus strand of CM021101.1, from coordinate 644,544,535 downwards.
AGAAATGTCTCAAAAACATCCAAGGACAATTGGTCATAATAAAAAAAAAAACAAAACAAAGCATTTGAAACCGCAGCAAATGACTGGAAAAAATTTGTTTCCTTCTCAATGAATTCAACATTTGGTAGGCAGTTACATGTCAGAATATTCAAAGATAAAATAATATTGAGATGAGAGAAAGGACCAAGCTTACAACAATGTTGAAGAAGGAAGATACAAACCTGCAACAAGGAACATTAGAAAAACCTCTGATGAAAAGCAAAGTTTTGAAAGGCAAAACAAAAAAACTTTAATGCTTCAAAAGATTCTAGGTCTTACATAACTCAATTTTACCCCAACAAAAAAGAAAAAAGAATCTTACATGAATCAAGTAGATCTAATAATCAGTTGACTTGTGCAGAGACTTGCACATCCACATGCATATTTTGTGGAGGAAAATTAATTCTAACATAAGAAAACAAAAAATGATGAGAAATAATGTTGTGGAGACTCAAACTCAAAAAAAAAAAAAATTGTGCAGATAAAGATAAGCCATAGCAGCAGCGGTTCTAGTTGCTATATGTTTTTCAGATTTTCTATATTTTGTCACTTTGTAGTTGTAGCCTTCCAACCCTTTGTGGTATACACACATTGCCAATGAAAACAATGAATTTTGTTACTTTGTATGTCAACTCTCATGTGGGTTTTCAATTTAGCTCTAATGATATGTATTATGGTTATATCATAAGTATGGTGAATGCCTTGTGATATGGATAGTTGAAACTGTCTATATTTTTTAATTTTCCCTACTTTTCACTTGCCATCCCCAAAAAAAGGCCTCCCATCCCTTACCATCCCCATCTCAAAAACGTCATGGAACATATAACGAATATGACCTCGAGATTTGAGTAGATTATTGAGGATGACTACCTTGTATTTACAAAGGAGGATCAAGCATGGGCTAATCAGGCTAATCAGAAGGCGAAGCTTGTAGGTCCTGTTGAATATTTTGTCATTGATGTCAAGGTGCTTGCTTGCTTGAGCTGGTTGGTTGTTTGCTTGAGCTACTTGTTTGGGTGCTTGGGCTGGTTGCTTGCTTTCTTGAGCTGGTTGCCTACTTGGTTGAGCTACCTGCCTGTGTGTTTGAGCTGCTTGTCTACTTACTTCATCAGTATCTCTTGCCATGTCAGATGCTAAGTCAAATGCTATGCCAAATAAGCGTTGAAAGAGCTTGACCTTGAATGCCTTCAACAAAAGAAGTGGGCTTAAATATTAAGTTCGATGTAAAGGAGGGACTCTTAATGTGGCAGCGATACATTTAATTGGAGTTTTCTAATTAGGATACAAACTACTATTAAGAGAGATTATGGTCGACGTCCTACTAAATGAAACCGCCTTGTTTGAAGGAAGATATTATTGAAGCTTCTGAAGATTGCTATGCCTTTTTTTCTAAGGCTATCAAATTGTTTGTTTTCTGATGGATTCAATTTGAATTATCCTCTTTGTAGCAACGGTTTTGTAGTTTATGATGAAGACAGCTTCAGATGTTTATTTGCTGCATCAGCTTTGTCAGAATATTTGAGGCGGCTTAATAATTTCTATTTTTTTTAGTGGCGATGATTTGAAGACTTTGTTCAGGGCTATTATATTTGAAATCAAATTTATTGATTCTGTTTCATCTTCAGCCAATCAATTTTATGAAGCTGTGGACAACTATGAATGCATGTAGACCATTTAGTATATTGTAATTCTTTTATTCGCCTATTTCTGAGACAGGTGGCTTTGATATTTTTGTTAAGGCTTTTGTTGTTGAGTTCTGTCTTTAGCACCATCACTATTTTGGAGGCTGCGAAAATGTGAAGGTCTTTTGTAGTCTTATCAAGGTGTGGACTTTAATCTTCAAGAGGATATGATACACTCATATATTCACTATGTTTAATCTTTGCCGTTTTATATATGCACAAGCTGTGATAACTATGTTATTCGCATACCTTTCATAGAGCAATTATTATTGTTCTGTGCCTTGTATGGGTATGGGTGTTATCACATTTCTTTGAGTAAGGGAGTATGGTATGCTCGCGAGATTTTATATATGGCGGACTTTGTTTTTGAGAAATGTTAGACTTCAGATTGTTTTGGAACATTTCATTTTATGCTGAAGGTGAGATTAAAACTCTATCCATATTTTTGTTGAAGCGTTGAAGGAAGCTTGTGAGTGCATGATATGGGAAGGCCTCCATGGTATTGACAGTATTGCAGAATCACATCTTTGCTGATGTAAATCTAGTCGATCTTGTGAATGGGATTGAGACACAGGTATTTGAGATGGTTGATATTCTCTCTCTGGCGTTAGATTCAGTAGCTCTCAATCTGTGTTGTGTGCTGGTGTGAAGGCCATTGACATTGTCTCAATTCTATTGGAATGGATAAGGAGTGTGCTGTGTGAAAAGGGGCTGTTCAGAATGCAGCAACATTGAGTGTCTGGGTGTGTGTGAGCATTATCATGAGTATATGCTTTCGACTTTGTATGTTCAATGTCATTACTTCTATTTTCTATTGGGACAGGCTGTATGTTTTTGAGTTCTGGGTGTGCAGCAATTTTCTGAGCTGTATTTGAGGAGGTGTAATCAGTCAGCAGTAGCATTATCAATCCCCATTTAATTATCTGCAGCAGCTGTATTAAGGTGCTGGACGAAATTTCTTAAGTAATATCAGTGCTCGAGTGTGTCAACGTAGAGCCTAGTTTAAGTTTGTAATCAGATTGAAGCTGTGTTCAGTTTGAGATTAAGTGCAGGTTGAAAGAAGTTATGTGTTCTGTATCAAGAATTCTGAGTCTGAAGTTGGTGCTTCAGCAACACTAGAGTTGGTGCTTCAGTTGATCGGAGTTGGTGCTTCGAGGGAGAGTTGGTGCCCATTGTTGATAATAAAAGCAATATCTTGCCGTGGTTTTTTACCCAAAAGGGTTTTCCACGTGACAAACGGTGTTCATCTTGTTCATGAATGTGCTTACTGTTTTGATTTCAGATTCATGTGGTTTTAAGTTTTAAAGTTTTTTGACACTGATTCACCACCCCCCCACTCCCCTCTCCCATCCCCCTCTAGTATTTCCAGTGTGCTCTTCAGTTCCAAGGTAGAAGGAGCAAGTGCATGCAGCCAAAGACAAACAAGTTGTTGACATTGATCTTGTTGTTACCTCTTTGGCAAGTGGAATGATAAAGCTATTTCCATGAAGCACACAAAGCATTGGAAGGTTCAACATCATGCATCTAGTGTTGGCAAGAGTGGCTCCTTCCAACCTTATTTTGATTTTTTTATGTTTTTGATTAACTACCTAAATTGGATTTTTAATCTACCTTTAGTGCACATGAGAAAAAATAATGAATATAAGAGAATTTTTTCCTTCATATCAGCTTTCAAGTTTCAAGTTCAACATTCAATATCACATGATTTACTTACTTCTTGGTGGATATATATATGGTAGACATAATTGATTATTATTCTGTATATTTAAAGTTGATTTGATATGGAATGCATAATAATAAATTTTCTCTTAATTTTTATTTTGTTTTGGTGATTTTAACTTTGTTTTCACTGAGTTTTTTTAACAAGTAGGCTCAGAGTCAAAAATCAACTTGCCCAGGTTTTGCTGAATCTGAATCTCAAAAATTTGAATTCAATAAATTAATCATTTAACTCGGTATAAATAAGGAAAAACTTTTCGTAGAAGATACAAAATCTAAAAGGAAATTGCAGCAAAATATATCACTTCTACATAGCCCGTATGAGAAAAACAAATGCAAAACACAATGCAAAAATATATCAAAGTACATCCACAAGATAACATTAGATGTACCCTGGGAAAATCCTTTCAAAGGTAAGAAACTAGCCTCCGAAAACTCCCACTCAACTCAAATGTATTATAGTAAGAACAAGATTATAATACACTTACAAAGTCTCCATGCAAAGCTTTGAAACATCAAGCAACTCAATTGCATTCCTCCATATGAACAAGCAAATGAGAACCATGTGGCCAAACATCCCAATCCATGCCTCTTGTAATCACATATGCAACCTACAAGAGATGCTCAACCAACCTCTAGCCAACAAGCCAACCTCAAAAGTTACTCATGTATTTGCTCTTATAGAACAAGCTTGCATAAAACCACTTAGTGGTATTACATAAACCATGTGTCTCAAAACCATGAACTCACTAAACCATGACCCCAAAATTACATATTGGGCATGAAGTGATTCCCACATCAAATATTTATCCCAATGTGACTCCCACATTAAATATTTAACTAATGTCCCATACAACATGCAAGTGTCTTGAATGCCTATTCCATGTGGTATCTACATCTCTAGATGCACCACAATTAAATGTTTTACATTATTAACATTATTATTATCAAGCAAGGTTTACAACACACCTTTCCCAACAAAATCAAAGTGAATAATCTCAAAGATATTATTGAGTTTCAAATTTTGGTACTAAACACTCATCAAACAAAACTTTTAACTTATTATTAAATATAATCAAAATGTACATATACACCACAAGTCATTAATTATCATGTATTTAGTTTGGTTACTCCAGGGCATTACAACAAACAAAGATGTGGCAGAACCCAACAGCCTGTAAAACTCACATCGTTGATCCGCTGCAGCCAATCGTCCAGTGAAAATCCAATTAAATATGGATCCAAAATAATTTTGCCTTCATGATTATTATGCTGAACCTGAAAATTCCAAATAATCTTACAAATGCTAATTTGGAAGGATGAAAAATGCAGATGCCAAAACACAATCATGAATGTGCCAATAGGAATCTATAACTATATTGTACAAACATGAAACCAAGCACATTCTGCTTATGTATAATTCAAATTTGAAATGGAACAAACAACAAACTTCATACATTACCTAGATATTTTCCAGTAAATTCTAGTTTACTTAGTCCTCGTCACTCTCACTAACAACCACCCTTCTGCGCTGGGCAGGCTTACGCAGTGGTGACTCCTCCAAAGGAGATTCATCTCTCTCTCGTCTCTTTCTTCTATCTCCTTCCCTTTCATCCTCCTGCACAAAACAGTTAAATTGAAATTTAGTGCTACATAAACAATAAGACAATATTAATAATTTAATACAACTGAAACTTGCCATTTGCATGTAGTGTACTTGCTTTAAATGCAAACAACAATAACCAAACCCATGCATTGTCAAAATTAGAGGGAACATGCAGTTCCAAAACTGAAAGAAGCTGCTGATACAATTTTATCATTTTCCAAGTAAAAAAGTAAGGTACTTCCATACCTCAGACTCCTCTTCTTCACCCTCCTGCACTTCATCCTCCTCTTCCTCTTGTTCCTCAAGCTCCTCTTCTTCAGCCTCCTGCTCCTCAACATCATCTTGAACAGGTTCTTCCTCATCCTCAAGTCCCTCACTCTCATATTCAGATGCCTCTCTTTCGCTCTCATCTGACATGGCTTCCTCAGCTTCACGTCTAGAAGGTCGCACAGGACGCCTATCCCTAGAATATTTAGGTGGACGCTCTCTTGAAGGTGGTTGCTGCATTAAATTCAAAATCATGATGAATAATACAATACGATATTAATTTCACATAAAAGATCTACAAAATACTATAGTAAGATAAAATAAGAAGCATAAGAATCTATATTATCTAGTTGATGAGCATATAATGCAACTAACATCTTGTATACAAAGATAAAAGATCTACATGATAGTATAACAAGACAATAATATAATATTATAATATGACAAAGTCACAAAAATAGAAACATGAGAATCTGTAATATCTTGTTCATCGGTATATAATGTCTCTACTGTGTTGTACATAAAGAATGCTGCCATTGCCTGCAGTGCTTAGATCTACTTCGTTCCAGTAAAAGAAGAAACTTGTGCTCTTACTGTATCACATGAAAATTCACTAGCCTATCAGAAAGCGAATTTTCAGTCCACAATACCTTTTTAGCATTGATTATCCGTCTCTCAGCTCTGCCTTCTGCTTCTAATTCCTCTTGGAAGCGACGAGCATGCACTCTTCGGTTCTCAGTATATCCATCCACTTCATCTTCCTAATGAACAAAATACAGAATATTACTCTCACAACTCTGGAGATAATAAATATGCAAGAAACAGCCACACATACTAAGATAATCTTTCAGTGGAAATTCTCTTTAATCGGATTTCCATCTACAAATTATACACCTCTGCGTTTACTGAAAAACACATTTCAATTAATATCAAAAAGCATGAAAAATATATTTTAACTACAGAAACACTTTAAAACTTGATACATATGAGACTGCATATCCTTGGTTTCAAAATGTTCAAAACAAAAAGGCAGTCTACTCATATTGTTCACTAACTCAATCTCACATAATTGAGACATGCCTGAATTCCAAATCAAAATCAAAATCAAAGCCTTAATCAAATAACAAGTCACCTCCAGTGCTTCCTCCAAATATCCTGGGGAAAGCTGTGGCTCCCTCTCACGAACAGGTGCATATTTGCGGCTGATTTTCTCCTGCTTTCGATGAAGATCTTCTCTGCTTCTGATTCTTTGCTCCAAAGCCTGCAAAAGTATCCAAGATTTAGCTAGCAGACAAAAATATATTCTAAGATTTCTACTAGTTTTTTATTCCTTACTCGTTTCTTCAAAGTTCATTGGATTAAGATTATTTTACATTTATGCATGATTTTGATTATCTTGAAGAAGTTACAGATTTTCAATTACATTTAAAAATTGGAAACAGGTTACCTCATACAATACACATTAAATGAAAAACAGTTTAATACCTTTTCCTTTTCCTCCTTCTCCCTCTCCGGATCTGTGTTTGTTATAACATTTTTCACTTTATAACTCTTCTTATGTCGAGAATCAACAAGAGCAGTCAACAACTTGTGTGACTTTGAAGATAAAGAAGATGGCATAAATCTCATCTTATGCTGTAGCCGCCCTTGAGATTGCAGAATTCCCTGATCAAAAAGGATATTAGCAGAAAATCAAAATATTTAAAACCAACCATATCTCATCCCTCCCATATCTTCACACCTTGAACAGATAGCTTCTTTCAAAGAATCTAAAAATCTGTGTTTAATGACAAATATGCATAAGATCATTTGTTGAAAATTTGAAATAATACACCATATTTTAACTGGAATTCATAATTCAACCATAGCTTCACAAAAACGGACTTGGAGGTATATTAAAATCATTTCTCAAAGTGGAAAATATGCTAATATGCTACTTGGAAATGTTTACAAATTTTAATCTCAAATTTAAAAAAGTTTTTAAATCAACATACCTTTCCATGGCGTAAAAATAGATGAGCATTATCACGTCTTGCATCTTGAACAGATATATCAAGCACTTCATTTCCAATAAGCAATTGCATACTGCCATCTGACCACCTCACAAAGCGGGCATTGCTTTCAGCCTGCAGTTACAAAGATCAAGCATCAATTTAACCACAGATATATTCATTACTGGTTTCAAAGAAAAACCACAATAAATTTGTACCTATACAAGGAAAACAATTCCTTAGATAACAATCCATTCTACTTATTATTTAATTATGCTTTTTAAATGTTCAAGGCAGAATTTAAGTACCCAACTCAGAAATATCAAGCAGTATAGGATAGGACATAAACAAAGCTTGCATAGATTAAAAAGTACAGGTTATGTCATCATTCATTTCAATAACAGATATATATATGCAAAAAAATAAAAAATATGTAGAACTGTAAATACATTTGATAGTATGATACTTCATCAATCATCACAGAATCATTGATCAATGGTAGTGATAAAGATAAATGTCAATTGATAGTTCAAAATTTCCATATTATGTCATATATCATAAATGTCTAGAGTCACGATTCAAAAGAAAATCATTACAATTACAAAATTGAAATAAATACGATCAAAAGTTTGTATAATTGTCTTCAATCTTCATCAATCATCAAAAGGATCTAGATAAAGGTCATCGCTTGGTTCAACACCATTTGAACCACAAGTAAATGCATTGCCACTCGTACTAGGTGCATCATGTGTACGAGTCTCATCATCATCATCTATAGTGACTCGAGCAAGATCTGCAATAGATGCATCCAAGTTGGCACACTTAGGGGTTATGTCCCAATGCTTCATTGAACCTTCCTTGTACTCATCTTGCTTATGTGATAGAAGACACCAAGTTGGAATGGACATAAGCCAAGCAATTACGCATCACTAAGTGGATAAAGGAGTATGTACTCCAATTCCGTTCAGCCAAAGAAGAACTTGCAACCTGTTGAAATTGGAGAGAAAACCAAAACAACTTAAAATTTAAAAATAAAAAATGCAAAATAAAGTAAAGAATGGTAAGTACTAAAGCCTACAATACAAATGTTAAATAACAAAAAATAAAAATTACTTACTTGTGATAGAATCTTGATTGTAAGAGGCTGGAGAAACAAATAATCTTACCCATGGAGGTACCACCATGTACGAGCATCTACAGAATATCGGTCTTGAAGAGCACAAATACTATGATTCCGTCCTAAGATGAACATACCAAACTCTTTCCTAATATTTTCCACTACTTATGGATCTGAGAAGAGTTTTTGAATGTTCGCTTGTACCCATTAGCAACATCACTATCTATATGGTGGAGTTTTCCTTGGCAAAGCAAGTATTTGTGCATTATAATATTTGGGAGACAATGCAGATGCAAGGAGATGCATTGGTCTGATCATCTTGTTCCAGTGGTGCTGAATGATTTTTTCAACACTTCAAAAAAATGTTTTTTTAGGGTCATTCTCTTTTTGTGCTATTATGACCTTTATTTTTTCTATCATGGAGTCAATGCCATCATAGATTTCCCCCAAACATGGTCGATCTATATCAGCAAACCCAATCATACTCATGATTGTCTCGGTGAAACTCAAGACATAGTCCACACGCGCCCACCAATTGTCATCTAGGATCAATGACTTGACCTTCTAGGTCCTCTCTAAACTTGATTGCTTCCAAATACTCCATTGGTTGCTAATAACCATGGAACGCAATGCCTCTTGCACCTTCACAAATTGTCTCAAAACGATTGTGTGTAATACAAATCGGGTCTTAGCAACCTAGGATCGTGTAAAACATAAGTTAATAACAAATTAAAATATATTATGTAAGTATACATGGCATAAATAAAATTAAAAAATAAATTAAATAATTAAATAAAATTTACCTTCAACAATTCCAAATTTGAGAAAGTCCTGAAAATGCTTTGTGCAATATGGTGGTTTGTCACAAACATTTGGATCTCCTCACCCTCTTAGTATATAGCTTTCACCTACTCTATTTGAGTGCCAATTGCTTGCATCACCAAATTAAGGGAGTGTATGATGCATGGTGTCCAAAAAATGTGTTCATACCTTCCCTCAACAAAAGCACCTGCAGCCCTGCAATTTTTTTCACTATCCGTAACGATTTGAACAACATTTTCAGGACCCACCATCTCTATGGACTCAATGAGGATTTTAGAAATAAATTTTGCATACTTGATTTGCCCCTCACAATCAACTGCCTTCAAAAACATTGCCCCTTTGGGGGACACTGCAATAACATTTATTAAAGGTCGGTTTTTGCAATCTTTCCATCCATCAAAACAATAGATACTCCTGTTTCAATCCAAGAATCCCTAATTGGTTTGAATGATGTCTCTACAAAAAAAAATCTCTTGCTAATAAGGTGATGTGCACCTTTTCATACTTAGGACTTGCAAAACCAAAAGGTGCACTAAGTTAGTTTTAGGATCAGAAATGAAATAAGCAGAAAGGCAACACATGAATAGAAAACACAACAAGATACCCTAGGAAAACCCTCCTCCTCGAGGGAGAAAAACCCAGCAAAATATATCCCTTGTATATTGAATAAATAAGAGCATAAATCTGCTTTACAAGTCTGGCCTTACTCAAGGTAGAAATAGTATAATGAATAATAGCATCACTCCTTGATGCTAAGTACAAATAGATATGCTTCCCCTTGAAGTCTGATTTGCTGCTACATAGGCGAACTTTTGCTGCTTGCTTGATGCCAATTATTATGAATTCAATTGAACAATGAATGAATGAACACCACCTTGTATATATACCAAACAAGGTGACTCTTCACTTAGGTCGGCCTCCTTTAGAAGAAATATAAAATAACAATTGCAATATCTAGGCAGACCTGCCTTTAATTAAGGAGAAAAGTATCTCCTGAAGCTACCAAACACTAACACTCCCTCTTAGCTAGGGAGATATTTTCCAAATATCTACATCATGGAGTCTCTCAACATGACACCCACAATGGCTACACCCATTTGTGGAAGGCTCAAAGGTTCATCACGAAGTCTCTCGACGTGATGTCATCATGGAGTCTCTCAACATGACGTCCACCATGGCTATTCCCATGTGTGGAAAGAAACACGCATACAAGTGCCCATCACGGAATCTCTCAACGCGATGTCGTCATGGAATCTCTTAACATGACGTCCACCATGGCTACTCCCATGTGTGGAAAACACAAGTACAAAGGGTTCATCACAGAGTCTCTCAACGTGATGTTGTCATGGAGTCTCTCAACATGATGTCCACCATGGCTACTCCCATGTGTGGAAAGAACCACATCTCCTTCTCAGAGATGGACAAGGGCTCGCACCTCATATTTCTCCATCTCGGAGAAAGATACACTACAAGGGCTTTCACCTCATACTTCTCCGTCACAGAGAAATATACACTACAAAGGCTTTCACCTCATACTTCTCCATCACAGAGAAATATACACTACAAGGGCTTTCACATCATACTTCTCCGTCACAAAGAAATATACATTACAAGGGCTTCGACTTCATACTTCTCTGTCACAAAGAAATATACATTACAAGGGCTTTCACCTCATACTTCTCTGTCACAGAGAAATATACATTGCAATAGATCTTCATGATGATGTGACTCCCTCTTAAGCTCCAAGTACTTGCATCAACCTCCTAACCTCCTCGTCCAAGGTTGCCTTTGTTGGTTTGTCAAACTCCCTCTGAATGTTAATTCCTCCTCTTCGAAGAAGTTGATCACAATGACAATCTATATGGGTTCTTCCTCTTCAAGAGATGTCTCCAGCCACCAACTCAGTCCCATGGCTGTAAGTTGTGTCTCCATTCTTCAGCCTATGTGACTTGTTCACAGGATGCATCAAACTCTTCTTCTCTTGAATACAATCTCTTATGCTTCTCAGTCTGTCCTAAAAGCATTTTAGAGAGTTTAATAATAGTTCATAGAACTCAACTATCCCGAAGAAAATACCAATGCTAGAAGCATACATGATTCACTATCCCAATGTTATAGCATGAATTAATAACTACATAAAAATTCATGAACATTAAACATGAAATACTTATCTCATTGAAATCAGAATCTCCTTAAGTGTTGCACTTAAACACTTTTCAGGTCTGCACTGGATCCAGTGACCCCTCACCAGAGATGAATTGAAATGCTCGATACAGTATGAGCCAAGTCCTCAACTATGGCGAATGTGAGTTGACTTTTGTAATCACTTCCCTTTGTTCACGGTTCCTCTTAAGATCTCCCTTGTCATCAATGGATTCCAAATCCTCTCCATGTCACTCCCATATACTCCAGCACCCAATACGCAAGAAGCAGTAATACAAAGAATGAAAGTATAAGATCAGAATAACTCAACACAATGCTTGTCGAATCACCGGCATGTAATAAATGCCAATAATATTCCCCTTAAGGCTTCAAATTCATCCACTTAGCAGCTCGACCCCTTAGTAATTGGCATAGCCCCCAAATATGAATTCGTGACAACTATAAAGGATAGTACAACGGCCTTAGAAGCTGGACGGTAAAGCTTGGAACCGTTATCTCTTCACAAATCAAATGCCAACCCTTCTTTGGTTATTCCTACGACCTTTGACCATGCCTTAAATATTATGGGTACCTTAATATGGTGCAACGATTCTCCCAAGGAATAATTAAATACTCTCAACCTAGCAACGATTCTTCTATTCAACGCTAATATGTGATATCGATCCCAATAGAAATAAACAGGTGACTTTGTCTGCACATGAAAATCTTCCCTTTTGACTTTGATTAGATGTGAATCTCCTTGGGGAAATCATGGCATAATGAATCGGCCAGTATTTGTCTTTATACTGTCAGACCCGAGTTTAAAGCAAGGCTCCCTTACTCACGATGGCAAGAACAAGACACGGGTCTTCCAAAAATGATGCGCGAACTACTAATTTGGAAAATGCGACTATCAATCAAGAAATTGGACAGCCTCAACAGACTTCCCATCACCCTTCTAATAGCATACATATGCTCTTGGTCGCGTCAACAAACACCAATCATTGCCAATGTCATGTATATGGGATACGATAAAGAACATTAATACTGTCTATTGGACGCTCAGATTGCATTAGACACCTGTAGAATCTAGTCTTCACTAGGTCAATAGACTCCTTATGGAGATAGACGTTTCATAAATATTGGCGATGGTGGATGTCATCGCCAGAGATAACAATTAACAGCGTTTTCAAAAGTGTCCACGCAACCTTCGATAAGAACAACTCCAAATGCCCACTCACACCTTTCCTTAACGCCAGCAAGGATGCAATCATTGATACCACTAATAGTCACGTCTTCAAAGGATTTTGAAATTCCGAAACACAAAACATGATAGTGAATAAACTCAATGGTCATTCAAATAGCTCGATAAATCCAACCACATCATCTTCAAACTCTTCCAATAAACCCAAATATGCTAGAGCATATAATTTCTTCATTTACCAGTGTGAGACAAACACCCAGGCAACACCCGACAGGACAATACAAGCCATCAATGGCCGATTACACACAATATAGAGTATTCGATGATGAATAGATTTCAATACGTAATGGTGTATACATAAATACTCTCGTCTGATAATACAACAGAGAAATGTCGCTCAATGATGATCCTTCGGTATGCATATCCAAATATATTATCGAACTCTTAAGAAGGTAGCAACAATTCTATGCCCGGTATTCTTTCTAGACAGCTCTATCTTCCAACGCCAATGATAAAGATGTCAATACCCGATATTGAAATGTACACGCCTAGGTATTGCTTCACAAATATCCACCAACTAAGCATCAAAATATCTTCCCTTATCTTGTTTAGACAAATTTGATGAACCCGCTTCGATACCATGTTAGTTTTAGGAGCAGAACTGAAATAAGAAAAAAGACAACACATGAATAGAAAACACAACAAGATACCCTGGGAAAACCCTCCTTCTCTAGGGAGAAAAACCCAACAAAATATATCCCTTGTATATTGAATAAATAAGAGCAAAAATCTGCTTTGCAAGTCTGGCCTTACTCAAGGCAGAAATAGTATAATGAATAATAGAATCACTCCTTGATGCTAAGTACAAATAGATATGCTTCCCCTTGAAGTCTGATCTGCTGCTACATAGGCAAACTTCTACTGCTTGCTTGATGCCAATTATTATGAATTCAATTGATCAATGAATGAATGAACACCACCTTGTATATATACCAAACAAGGTGACTCTTCAATTAGGTCAGCCTCCTTTAGAAGAAATATAAAATAACAATTGCAATATGTAGGCTGACCTGCCTTTAATTAAGGAGAAAAATATCTCCTGAAGCTACCAAACACTAACATACTATTGATTGTCGCCACCATTTCCCACCAATATGGTGCTCTCACCAAGTTGAAAGGAAGACGATTGGCATGAATGCAACATGCAACTTTTGCCTCTGCAATGTCTCTTGCTTCAATTTGAAATGCTTTATCCAAAGGGCCTCTTTTGCGGGAAGGAGTGGGATTTTCTACTTGGATAGAGGGTGTCTCCAAGAAAGGATGTTGAGAGGCCAATACTGAATCTGTAGGTAAAGTCATTAATGTTCTCTTTGCTAAAGGATTAGATCTTAATTTTGCTCTTTCACTCATAGCATCATCTTGTTCTTGTTCTCTAATAAATGCCATAATTTTTCCATTGGCAATCCCTTCTTATTTCACCCTTCACATATTCTAATCTTTTCCCACTTTGTGCACATAAGTGAGCTTTCACTTGACTATACGAGCTCTTAAATTGGACTCCGCACTCACCAAAATCCCAAATGAATGAGATGCTTGATCAATTTTGAATTTTTTGTTTGCATCAATACCCATTGAACTTGAACTTGTGGCCATTTCATATAGATTATAATTTGATTTTGCTGTTATAAGAAATTACAACACTTTAAATTACAAAATAAATAAATAAATACAACCCTACAATATATATATAATTTATAAATATAAACTAATGAAAGTTCAAAATGAACACCAAAAAACATTGAAACAAATTGCAAAACTTGTTTCTTCTTTTCTAAAAAAAAAATTAAGAATCATCAGACTCGAAACAATTTGTTAAAAAACTAAAAAATCAATTAAAATGCTTACCTTAGATGATTAGATCTCCTTTGTGCAAGCTATCCTCGACCCTTTGGCACCCTTTGATCGATCTCCTTCGAAAAACCAGCAACCCTTCAAAATAGAAAAATGGAAAAATATGCTTGATGAATGTGTGTTTGAGAGCAATGAAATGTTGAATGGCTTTAGATGGCGTTTTGAGGGTTTATGGCACTTTTTAGGTAAGTTTTTATGTTTTTGCATTCATTTTTGGCACCCCCTAGGTGCTAGCACCTACGGGAGCACCCCAGACACCCCGAGTTCCTTGTGGGTCCGCGGGTGCTCCCCAAAGCGCTCTTGGACTGGGCCACTCCCATAACGAATACAGGGACCAGAACCAGGAACCCGGTAAGACAGCAAAAAATTAATCAGAACTTAGAAAACTCTTTTAGACAAACACGTTTCACCAGAAAATAAGAAAAATAGCAATAGGGTTCCTATTGTGGCTACCCAATTGTAGCAAAGATTTGACACTTAATCAGTATCACTGCAGATTCAATTTGACATAGTTTAAAATGTTAAATAGTTTGAATTTTTTAGCACACATCCTAAACAGGGAAAGACTCCACAAGCATGGTGAAAATCAGTCATTCAAGCCAATCTTGCATCTCCAATTAACCATCACTCCTAATGCCTAATGGTAACAATCAATTTCATATCCAATCCTCAAATTCTAAAATCTAAATCTCAATCATGTAATCAACTTCATCTAAATCATTTCCTTCAGTTGTTCAGATAGAGTTTCCACAATAAGCTCCAACCAGATTTGTCCTAAGTTACCGATTCGTTTTTGGATTCGGGTACGAGTACGGGTACGGGTACAGGTACGCGAATCCGGTACGGGATTCGGCAAAAAAAAAAATTGGGGTTGGGTACAGCTTGGATTCGGCAATACAAAAAACATATAAAAATCAGAAATATATACATATTTGCAGCAGTAATTGAGTTTAGAATACACCACCATATTAATAGTCTAATAACATAGCAAAAATACATCACCACTTTCATAGTCAAATATTAAAATATTAGTGATACTCAAAAGTCGAATGTCATGATATAAAATTATAAATTAAAGTTCAAACATAAAAATGTCAAGTGTTTACAATCAGCCATTATTGATCATTGATCAATCTGAATCATATGGGTCATCAAAAAAAGCAGCATCATCAGCATCATTAGATGTGTTTGGAGGCAAAAATTAGGGTTGGAATGAATATTTTATTACTTAGAAATCAACTTTTGGTCCAAAAAAGAAAAAAATTGAAAAAAAACACACTTTTTCTGCTGGATTCGCCTCAAATTCGCCTCGGATTCACCTGGGTGTATCCTGGACGAATCCGCAGAGGCACAGCGAATCCACAGTCAAAATTCTGCATCCTGTCCGAATCGAACCCGAATTGAACCCGAATTTCGAATCCGATACGAATCGTATCGTATCCGAAGGCTAGGAGTGTCGAATCAGTAACTTAGGATTTGTCATTCCCATTTCTCAATAACAGTTTTTCATGAAGTAAAAAGATGATTGTGTGGAAAACATGATAGTTTTTGTATTTTTAAATCATGCATTAACTATAACATTATGGAAAAATATATGAATATGAAAGAGTAAAATGACTGCATTCAGAAAAAAAAATTATATCTAAAGATTATTAAAGTAGGTAAATATAAATAAAAAATGCATTATTTAACATTCAAAAGAGCTAAGGTTAGGAGCTGATAAATTGACTCAGAACTAAAACATTAAAAACAGAAACAATGCAAGCAAAAGTAGAGGGGGAAAATTTGTAAACCATAGCATTAATTTTTAAGTGAAAATATAGATATCCATGTGACAGAAGGAACACTCAAGGAAGGCTGGGAGCAAAAAATGCCACTGCTGAAACTAATGATTGGAGGCTGGAAATCAATGTCTGCAGCAGATATAGAAGAATCAGAAACAACATCATTCACCAATGCAAAAAAGAACATAGGATCTAAAACATTTCATGTGAAAATATCCTAGGCTAATGGGAAAATGTTCGGAAATTGTAGGAGGAAAAAGATACTTGCTTATGAACCTCTCCTAACAACTAACAGAATGTTCACTTTTTCCTAAATATGATCTAATCTGGCCAAAAATTTGATCGTCATGTACACTTTGAACATTGCCACTTACCCAGGTGAAGAATTGATAAATCTCCGTGGAAGCTTGCCTTGTATCAATAAAGTAAAGAGATACAACAAAACAACAGCATACTAGATGGCCTTCTAATCCTGTTATGACGATTTACAATCAGTGTTTGTCATGTCCCCGAATAAATCAAATTGTTTTGGAGGGAAAATTATAAAAGTGTTTTTAAACACTATTAAATAATAATAATATAATATTAAATAATTAATAAATAATACATTTAAATTATTGTTAAATAGCATTTAAATTAATTAGTTTGGCCGACTCTATTACACAAGTAATTGGTAAATTATTCAATATACTAACAATGAGCAATGTGCTCAATAAATAGTTTACAAAATATACAAAAATCAGGATGTTTCTAAAAAGAAACTCCAGATAAGATCAGAGGCGATCTTATCCAAATAATTTACAATAAAGTACAATATTGAGCATTAATAAATAAATAATAAATATTATTTTAATACCCTCCCTTAATGCTCAATCTATCAACTACACCAAGATGCCCCTTGAATTTTACAAACTTATTTGGACTAAGCGACTTGGTGAGAATATCCGTTGTCTGCTCCTCTGTCGGAACATACAACAACTGAACTGATCCGTCTTCAACAAGCTTCTGAATGAAGTGACGATGAGTTTCCACATGCTTGGTTCTTTCATGGAAGACTGGTTTCTTGGCAAGTTTGAGAACTCCCTGATTATCACAGAACAAGGGAGTCGAACCTGCTTGAGATATTTGCATATCCGCAAGCATTCGGCGAAGCCAAACTGCCTCACAAGCTGCCTTAACTACTCCTCAATACTTTGCTTCTATCGAGGAGAAAGCCACTGCCTACTGCTTCTTACTAGTCCATGTGACTGCACCAGATCCCAAACTGAACACACACCCAGAGATTGATTTCCTATCATCAACTGAACCTACCCAATCTAGGTCTGTGAAACCACTGAGTCTAGAATCTTGACTCCTAGTGTACAAAAGTCCATAATCAGAAGTGCCCTTGACATAACACAACACATGCTTCACTGCTACCCAATGATCAACCTTGGGAGTTGTCATGAAGCGTGAAATGTAGCTCGCTACAAAACTGAGGTCAAGTCTAGTGGCGGTGAGATAGAGGCTACCCACTAGTTGCCTGAACAATGATTCATCTTCTACAGGTGAGTCTGACTTAGTTGACAACTTAAGCCCTTTTTCCATGGGTGTGGAGGCAGGTTTGCAATCCTGCATTCGGAACTTATCTAGTAGACTTCGAGCATATTTGGACTGGGAGATGAAGATACTGCTCTCGATCTGCCAAACCTCAACACCTAAATAGTAATGCAAAAGTCCCAGATCTGTCGTGTCAAATGTGTTGCACAAATCCAATTTGATCTCAACGATCAAATGTGTCGAGCTACTAGTAATGATCAAGTCATCCACATAGACAACGAGAATAAGAATATCACTACCAATATGTTTGACATACAGATTAGAATCAGATGGACTCCTCTGAAAGCCATGATCTGTGAGGTACTTGTCAATCTTGGTGCACCAATCCCGAGGAGCCTATTTCAGGCCATAGAGTTCTTTTACCAATTTGCACACCTTGTGTTCTTGACCGACAACCTTGAACCCTGGAGGTTGCGTCATGTAGACTTCTTCCTTCAACTCACCGTTGAGGAAAGCACTCTTAACATCCATCTGATGGACTTTCCAACCAAACTGGGCTGCTAAGGCAAGGACGAGCCTAATGGTACTCATCTTGGTTGTAGGAGCAAAGGTCTCCTCATAGTCAATGCCTTCCTTCTGTGAGAACCCTCGAGCAACGAGACAAGTTTTGTACTTGTCAAGGGTTCCGTCAACTTTGTATTTCATCTTATACACCCATTTGCAGCTAATGGGCTTCTTCCCCGGAGGAAGATCAAAAAGGACCCAAGTGTGATTCTTCTGAAGACTCTAGTATTCCTCCATAGCCTTTTCCCACTCAGGAATTCCTTTAGCCTCTGAATATTTCTGAGGCTCATAGACACTGTGAATGTTGGCCATGAGAGAAAAATTGTATGTTGTTGTTTGCTCTTGTTTATGGATGATCTCCCCTCAATTAGCTCATCATCATGAAGATCTTGAATAGTCTTAGCCCACCATTTAGGCCTGTGAGGAGAAGTGCCAACATCAGATGCAACAGGAGGATTTGGAACTGATTGTGGATCTAGAACAGGTTCAGCAGGTAGAAAACCAATATCATCCAGAGAAAAATCAGGTTGAGCATCATCAAAGACAGAGTCTTCGTCATCCCTCCCATCAGGTGAACCTAATAGAAGACGGACACCCAAATCAAAAGCCTTCAAAGGTTGATCCTCAGAATGCTGCATAGATGAGGAAATGTGAAAAGGCCCTCATTCTTCATCAAAGACAACATCCCGACTGAAGACAAGACAATCGATGTCTACGTCAATTAGTTGGTAAGCCTTATGGTTGTCGCTGTACCCTGTGAACATAAGTTTTTTACTCTTGGAATCCAACTTAGAGCGCTTGGCATCTGGAATCCATACATATGCCAAAAAGCCAAAGATTTCCAAATGGTTGATCCTGGGTTTTTTACCAGTCCAAGCTTCCTCAAGAGTCTTTCCCTTAACAACATGAGTAGGTGACCGATTAAGGAGATAGACTGCAATGAAAACGGCTTTTTCCCAAAATTTGTTAGGAACACTTATGTGTTGCAACATGGAGCGGGCCATCTCAACAATTGTACGATTGCGCCACTCTACAACACCGTTTTGCTGAGGAGTGTAGGGTGTGGTTAACTGGCATTTAATCCCATGTGTATCATAGAAGTTGGAGAATGCAGTAGAACAAAATTCCCCCAATTATCTAACCTAAGAGTGATTATGCAAGAACCAGACTCTTTTTCTACTAAGGCCTTAAACTTCTGAACTACATTAAACACATCTGATTTTTGTCTAAGAAAATACACCCACATTTTTCTACTGAAATCATCAACAAATAGCAAGAAATATCTACAACCAGTAACAGAAAGAGTATTCATAGGCCCACAAATATCAACATCAACTAATTGCAGTACCTTAGAAGCCTACCATGAGTCACCATCTGAAAATGGTGTTTTGTGCTGCTTCCCAACCTGACAAGCTCCACACACACCGTGATGCTGAGTCTGGATATCAGGTAAGCTAGCTACAAGTCCCTCCCAAGCTAGCTGAGAGAGATAATGCACATTTAAGTGCCCATACCGCTGGTGCCAAACACTGGTGATAGCAGAAGTTTTGGTTGCCATGGCTAACTCCGAAGAATCACCTGTATCCACAAGTCTATAAAGATCATGATTCTCGATGCCAACAGCTACAGTAGTGCAAGTTTCCCGATCAACAATAACATTTGTGCACACTGAAAACCACATCTAATTGAGGAGAATGTCGCATGATCTGATTGACTGAGATAAGGTTTAGTTCCATGCCAAGAACGTAGTACACATTGAGGAAAAGGAGATTCCTCCCACCAGACTGAATCTGAACAGTGCCCTTACCGACAACTGTGTACTCTTCACCCCCTCCAAACATAACTGAGTCAGTGAACGAGAAGTTTGTGAACCAATCACGCCGATGAGTAAAATGACGCAAAGCACCTGAATCAATGTACCAGGCAAAAGACTTTACATGGTTTGCGGGCCTTTTTGCCATAAAAGCATAAAAGGTTGATTCCTTCTACTCAGAGTGCTCAACAACATTAGCTTTCTGCTGAGACCCTCCCTCCTTCTGTTCAGAAGCCAAACGAAGACGACAATCCTTCTTCATGTGACCATACTTGTGACAGTAATTGCACTGAATGTTCTTTTTCTTAGGGCTGCTCGGAGGTTGACTAGAGCCTTTCCGCTGTGAAGGCTAACCTTTCCCTTTCTTCTTAGGCTAGGTTTTAGCTGCAAAGGCTTGCTCTGTAGAGGATGAGGATGCACTGCTACCAAACTGTTGTTTCCAGCGATCCTACTGCAAGAGGATAGTACAAAGCTCCATAAACTTCTGGTCAACACTAGCAGACGTAATGTTGAGAGTCTCTATGAAATGTTCATAAGGCTTAGGTAGACTTTTCAGAGTGATTACGACCATGTCTTCCTCCTCCATTTTTCGACCAATAGCCTCCAATTGATCTCGGATCTCTTGGATTTCGTTCAGGTGCGCCTGCAAAGTTGTCTTCTCATCCATCATGATAGAAAACAACATGTTTTTCAAGAAGAATGCACGGCTTTTGTCTAAAGTTTCATGCAAACCCTTCAGATGGTCCCAAATCTCCTTTGTTGATTTTCCAAGTGGAATCTGAGGTAGCTAACCATCTCTAACTGAAAGCTTAATAAGCATCACCGCTTCACGATTCTACTCATCAAACTTCTCCTGAGCTTTATCCGTAGTGGTGAGTCGAGTAACATTGTCGAAAATCATCTAATCAAGGTAGCGATATTCAAAGATGGTCATCATCCGCTGCTTCCAAGTGTTATAATTTTTGTCGTTGAATCTTTGAAAGCCTTCCAACATAATGTTGGTCAAACTCGCCATCTTCACGCTTTTCAAGGCACAAAAAAAAAGGAACTAAGAAGACATTGAAGCACAAAACCCAAGGCACAAATTCCAATGCAAAAACTAAGGTAGATTTTGGTACAAACTTTGAAAAGTACAAAGTACATTTGGCACAAAAAATGAGGCATGAAAAATGAGGTACCCAGAAAAATCCAAAGACAACCCAATTGACATCTCGAAAAACCCACCAAGAATTTGCAATCAATAAAAAAAATTGACTTGATCTGAAGGGTCAAAACCCTAGTCGAAAATTTCAAAAGCCCTAGGCGGGCATGAAAGCAAAAAAATTGCACAGAAATTCTGGAAAATGATGAAACCCTAGCCGCACAGGCCCAAAACGAAGACCGATGCTCTCAGAAATCCTGCCAAGGAGCCGTCGATCAAACAAAATGCAGATTTTCAAGTCCAGGAAAGAGCAAAAACATGTTTGAAAACGCATTCGGATTTTGCACAAAAAATCCTTCAAATCGCAGGCAAAAGATCATAGGAAAACGTGACCAAGAGATCTTCTAATCATGCCCATATATAGAGAAAAATAAAACGCAACCTTCAACACAGAAAATCATGGCCACGAGTTGCAGAAGAAGCCTGAAATGGAAGACGAAAAATCATGCCAAGAGATCACAAAATCGAGTGACAAGAAGAGACAAGTCGCGTCAAAAAGAGTTTTTTAGAATCCGCACCATGAAACCCTCGATTTTAACCTATGATTTTTACTTCTGCAAACCCTTGATTTGTCAAGCAAAATAATACCCACGATTTTCAATATTCAAAAAATTCAACACGAATTTTTATTGAAAGTTTTTCAAAGACAAATTCTAGCTCTGATACCATATTACGCAAGTAATTGGTAAATTATTCGATATATTAACAATGAGCAATGTGCTCAATAAATAGTTTACAAAATATACAAAAATCAGGAAGTTTCTAAAAAGAAACTCCAGATAAAATCAGAGACGATCTTATCTAAATAATTTACAATAAAGTACAATATTGAGCATTAATAAATAAATAATAAATATTATTTTAATACACTCCCTTGAGCTTGGTGCCTAAGATTAATATTTGAATTCTCTAGTCGACGTCTTTGTGTTGGTAATCTAATTAGTATTTAAGAAGGTTTGTTGCTTTTGTTTGAGGCATCGAATGATGACATAGAGATTGACCACGTAGCTCGTCTCGACCTGGTAGGACGTAGTCCCTGCCAATGGTTTTGTGTCTTTGTTCATCCAATTCATCCATTTTCTAATCTGTTATATTCGTATTCACGGGTTTGATAGTTGCACACAGGTCACCATTGGAGTCGCAGCAGAGTTAGAGATCTGGCTGATTGGCCTATGCATCTATCGATTGAGCTCATCTCTATCGTGTACATCGACCTCATGTAGCCACAGCAACAAGGAATCGGAGTATTTAGCATTGAGGCGGACTCACATAGAAGACGGTGGTAGCATCACAATTGCGGAACTCACACGACCATTGCATAGCGACAACTTCATTCATCGCCTCTTGATTGGCCCCGAGCCATCGATCATTGACGCTTGGCTTAACTCATTGCTTCGAACTGCTCAAATCCCCTGATCTAGGAATAGTGGCATGGGAAATCTTAAGATGTCGAGCACATAATACTTCCATTGCATCCACCAGAAGATCGAGTGTATGACATCATGGGAGGTGCAAAGCTATTAGTAGTTCGCGAGATCATATGAAGCAGTCAGATTCGAGCCTCATAGTCGCAACTGGCATCCGCCTATCAAATCATCTACTTCTTAAGTTTGAACGACAATATTCCTGCCATAGCTTCTGGCGTTCATCATATTCAGAAGTCGCCACTGTTGCATGGTTGGACCTGTAGGAACAATATGTAATATTCATTGAATACCAATCTATTATGCTTGCTCTGCATTTTGTATTGGATGTCCAATCTGGCTCTATAGCCAATACTTTATAGTTTTCAATTCTCAGCACAGTGTGTAGTTCGATTACTAAAATCTGTGAGTATTATCTTCATCATTACTTCTAAGCTAGTGTACTTTGTTGCCTTAATTCTATTTTCTGGAAGTGTCATTATGTGCAAGCATACTACAGTGTTTGGGAGCAACTAAAACCAACTTTGCTCAAGCATGGACCTTGATGAAATGGGAGTTCATAGCTCTCTCCAATCATTTCCAATTCTAGCAAATGGAACATGACCCCTAAATGGTCAACAAGCACTATCATAGTATCGAGGACCTATCTTAGATATATCTTACCCATCATAGGTATCTTTTAGTTCATAATATCAGTAGCATCACAGTGCAATTTGCATTGCACTTTTAAGTAAATTATGTTCAACAAATGAAAAGGGGAAACCAAATATCTGACTGATCAATTGGCTATGCATAGTCCATCACAATTAAGATACCAGTATTGTTGATGTGCAGCGTCTGGATGACTACTTCCAAATGCACGTCATACAGAGATAAAATTTAAATATAGCCTCTCAGCTATTTAAATTTATTCATGATCGATTGATTATTAATGAGGAGGTGCCTCATCTTATATTTATATTATTAATAATTAATGGTTAATTGTTAATAGAGGCCAATTTGAAGAATTCGTCATTTAATGAAAAGGCACGATTTATTAAGAAGGCTGACCTACATGAAGAGGCATATTATTATTTGTAATTATCCTTTTCTTTTGTGGCCGACCTAGATCTTGAAGAGATGGGACCTCTCTAATTGATATGTATTTATATGAGGTCATTTCCACTCATTTGGACATCAATTAAGTTCATTTCTCATATTCGCACTTGGAGAAGAAGTTCAGACGTGTGCAGCAGGCCTTCATTTTGTAGCAGCAGGTCTTCATTCTGTAGAGGCAGGTCTTCATTCTGTAGCAGCAGATCGTCATTCTGTAGCAGCAGCTTGAGCTCAAGGAGAAACATATTCATTTGTATCTTGCATCTAAGAGAGGTGCTATTATCTATTGTATAAAATCGGCATTGTGTTGTGCCTAAGTTGTAAGCAGATTTATGCTCTTACTCTAATCAATATATAAAAGATATATTGGCTGGGTTTTTCTCCCTCAGGTTGCAGGGTTTTCCCAGGGTATCTTGTTGTGTTAATTGTCTTATGTGCTGCATTTTCTGATTGCTTTCAGTTTGAATTATCTGATCATGAAAAATTAACAAATATAAGCAATTCCACAGCTCCACAGATCCACAGTATTAAAGCTATAAAATTTCCCGCTAATACATGAAATGAAGATAAAATGTACAAAACTATGTGGTTGGGCCAAAATTAGAAGCCACGGTCACATTGAAACCCCCGTGTCCAAGGTCCCAATTTTTCTTTGCCACTGTTCAAATGATCGATGTTGTATTTACACGAGAAGCGAAAGCTTCAATAAATAGATTTACAAAGGCAACATTAACAGAAGACGAAAAAAATAGAAACTAACTAAAAACGACTAGATGACCATTAAGTAAACAAATAGAAAGATATTATACTAATATCCTCCCTTAATGGTCATCGTTCTAACTACCCAGAGAAATAACAGAGAAGGCTACCCCCTTCTTCTCAGAACACTTCTGCAACAAAAGACAAGAGCCTACCACTGACTCTGCCACTTGAGATGAGTCTACCACCAACCCTCCCAGAAACTGCAGAACTTCTGGAAATGACCAAAACTGATCACAAAACATCCAACCTGATGTTGGGTAAAAAAATTGTCCCTCCCTATAACTAGAGACACACCAAGAACAACTACCACGATTTTGAGGAAAAATTAGCAAACCGTCCAAACTTTTGCAGATGACAATGATGCCCTAGAACAGACTACAACAAACCACAATTTTTGAGGAAAAAAATAGCAAAACCCTGAAACTGAAGTTTTACAAAGCATCGTTTTTTCAAAAAAAACGGTAAAAACCCACAAAGGAATCCCACGCAACTCTACAAATTATAGAAGCCCAGAAACAAGTAGCTGGCACAAAATCCAAAACACAGATCAGCATACATAACATTGTTTTAAGGAAAAACAATAAAACCTTTCCAGAAACCAGAGAGCCCTCCCGAACTACGAAAACCCTAACTAGGCCATAGAGGAGCAAACCCTTAATTTTTGGGGAAAAAATTATAAACCCTCCCATGATTTTTTCAGGCAAAAAATCATAAAACCAAACAAAAAATTTTAAGGGTCAAAATTATGAAAACCATGAGAATTATGAGAAAAAAATTATTAAAAAACCCATCATAATTTTTTTCAGGGAAAAAAATATTAAAAACCCACCATAATTTTTTTCAGGGAAAAAGTAGTAAAAACCCATCCGAACATCAATCAACAAAAACCAACAAACCGATGTTGTCTCTAGACTGCAATCTGCCTCCAAATCTTGAGAGAAAACACACACAGTATGTAGAGGTTGCATGAAACTGATGCCTTCACAAGAAAAAACGCAGGCTGTTGATGCTTCACTCAGAAAATGTCAAGATTTCTCCCAGAAAACATGAACAGAACGCGTCAAAAGCTATGAACAAAACATGCCAGAAAAAATGAAGAAATCGTGCTAGATAAAATGAAAAAATCATGCTAGAAAATAGCATTTTTAAGAACACCCAGAACAAAACTGACGCACCCAAAAAACCTTCAAAAAATGCAGAAGAAGGTCGCACGTCAGGAAAAGGCAGAGAAACACGACCACAAAGAGCTAAAAATCACGACTACAACCAAAGAAAAAACACGTCCACACACAGTTAGAAATCGCGTCTAACAGAACCATGAGCAAATACACAATTTAAAATTGCGTCAGTCTCTTTTTACAAAGCCACAAACTGCAAATAAACGCCCAAAAATGGATGCGAAAGGCAGATAATGGAGCGGATCTTTTGCAGAGCTACGCCCAGAAACGCAACTTCTAAAACGGACAAAGAACCCTCCACGAATTTGCAATAGGAGGGTCGTGATTTTCAGTGAGGAAATACTCACGAAAATTTCAAACAAGAACCCTCGATTTCTAGCAGAAAGAGAGTCGCAATTTTTGGGCAACACAGATCCCATGAAAAAACCCTTTGAATTTTTTTATTTTTCAGAAAAAAAATTCACGAATATTTTTAAAAAAAATCAAATCACCTACTCTAATACCATGTTCAAATAATCGATGTTGTATTTACACGAGAAGCGAAAGCTTCAATAAATAGATTTACAAAGACGTTTCTAAAAGAAACAAACGTTAACAGAAAACGAAAATAGAAACTAAAAACGACTAGATGACCATCAACTAAACAAATAGAAAGATATTATACTAATACCACATCTCCATTGGACAGACATTAATTTGTTCCCTCAACCACAGTTCCATACGTAAGGATTATAGAGCTCTCTTATTCATGTTGTGAGCCCACCCCCTGTCAATAATGCAAGCACCTGCATCCCCCTCAAATGAGATACAAACTGTGTGGGCGCACATTCTAATCCAACTTCAACCCCTGCTATAGAAGAAGAACTACATGATTTTTAGGCCCAAGCTTGGCTCCACTAAGGCCTCTAATTTATTGAATCTCTCCTCGTAACACTGATTTACTTGTTCTTGTGTTGACCCAGTATCTAACAAGTAATTGACCATTTAGTCAATGTCATAAAAGGGATTCATGGGAATCAAAACCTCTAGATGAGTTTTACACCAAAACTGGCAAATAGAGATTCCGCCATCATTAAAAACTTAAAACTATGGGTTGTCCTTATAGCCAAACCATCCACAGGGAATGCGCTCCACGAGTGAGTTCCTGATTCAAGCTTTTTAAAGTCAAGCTAGAGCTCTGACTCAACATTCAGAATAAATGCAACAGCTCTATCCCAATTCGGACACAGTCTGTTAGCATCTTGTGGTAATTAGTAAACTTTGTCAAAGGCTTCATGCCCTGCCATCACTTCAAAATTTAAAAAGTAGATTTCATCAGATCCCCTCTCAACTTCAGCTTAGAGGCATATATGAACAAAATATTCTAACCATATTACATGAACTAAGTATGCAGTAAGTCAATTGAGTGTTACACCACAGTAGATTCCTTAAGCTATAACAATGTGATGTAAATTTACTGCTAAGTAAATACCACTGGTACTCACTACTGGTTAAGCATGTTGGCAATTATTTCAAATAAATCTTAAAAATGTGATTAATCTGTCTCTATTGTTAGTAAGAGAGATAAAAAGGATCCTATACAGAACTAGTTATGCGATGACAGCATTTATTCCCCTTTGAAAAGTGAATAGTACTAAAAATTAGTCACTTACGCAGGTAAGTTAGTCTATTAATGTGATGATGAAAAGTAGATTTTAAAACTTGAAGTAGCATATGCATAGCCTTGTGCATAACAGAGATGTTAAATAGGCAACTCTGCATGAGAGACAAACTTTATCATGGATTTACTCTGGAAATTGAAGTCCATGGAAAATATCCCCCATTAACTAGGTGATCGAAAAAAAGTTCCTTCGAAAAAAGGTGCATTAGATACCTCTAAGGACTGAGAATGTCAATGATGAAAGTTTTGTTAAGGGGGCTTAGTTCTTTTTCGGTAGTAAATTGAACAATGAAGTGGAAGCACTGGCAGTCTTGGAAGGGATTAGATTGGCAATTGCCATTGATTTCAATCTTGAGGTCAAAGGTGACTCTCTATTGATTAAAGATGGTTTAAAGAATAATGATTTTACATCATTGGAAATTAAAAAAGCATTATTGAGTGAATTCTTCTTCTTAAAGTCCATTTCAAATTTCTTGAGTTTAGACATTGCTTGAGGGAAGGCAATGTGGTGGCGGATTGGCTTGCAAATGCAGGATTGAAACAGCTATCCCCTTCTCTTCTAAGATCAGTGTCCTTTCAGAAGAGTGGGACTTGGGCCCATGGTTAGTGAGGGATTCCTCCTCTAGCAATGAACCAATAAATCCAAAACTTAGATCTCCTGCCTTGATTTAATGAATAATCATTAATTAAAATGGAGTGAATGTGTCAGCTTTTCACTTGTGTGTGAAGCCTTTCTGTTCTGACGGATAGAAGTTCTTGGCTTGTGCACAACACCTTTAAATTTTTATCAACCGTTTCGCAGCAGACATTTTGGTTTGTGTACTGCTGTTTTGCTTTGTGCAGGTGTTGCCACTTATCTGGAGTATTCAGCCTGCCCAAATGAAAGGCAGTTTCAAGAGAGATGTGCAATATGCTGGAGCAGTACCAGATTGCTGAATCAGGAAAACATTTTGTATTCCTGGGTTATCTACACTGCATATGATAAAAGAAATTCTGAGTGTTGATGAACTGTAATTCCAGGTTGTAATGAACCCGTGCTTTAATTACAGAGGATTTTTTCAACAAATTAGAGGCTTAAAAACAAACAGATTCAGCACTACTGCCAAGAATTGCCACTTTGCATGAAAGAATTGAAAATGGTTATTTGGGAGGGATGTTTGGAGATATACTGTGTGCGGCAAGTCTCCATCATTGCAAAAAGTGGTGCATCAAGAGCTGTTAAGACTATGGACAAGGAACCAGACATCCTGAAATCCGTTGAGGAGGATAATGCCCCAAGGTCATCTTGATATTTCATTATGTTTATATTTTCTAGGTGGTAGTAGTTTAGGGGATTTGGTCATATCTTGCCTTTTCTTCCTAGGTTACCGAATCGTCACCCTCTCCTGAGCGATTCCCGTTTGGAATCGTTTCGGGTACTAAAACAGAATCGGATCGCTCTAGAATCGGACAGGAATCGGCAAATGCTCTGTGGGTTCGATTCCAAAAACACAAACGTGATTCCTGACGTTTTTCAGATGACGTGGCAACTCAAACGCTTTTTTGACCTTTTTTGACAGTTTTTTCATCCAGCGTTTGACTTTTCCCTCGATTTCTATGAATTTTAGGGCGAAATTACTTGTCGAAGACGCAGATTTGGCGTGTGAATTGTATCTTGCAGATTACGAGACTCAAAAATGCAGAAAGAAAACGCCAAAGAGTTTGACGGATAAAAAAGAACGCAGAGAAACGAAAGGGAAACGACAGGCACGCGAGCAGAGAAAGATAGGAAGGGAAACAACAGGCACGCGGGCAGAAAGGGAATAGGAGGGTGCACGGCAGAGAGGAAACAGGAGGGCGCGCAGCAGAGAAAGAACACGCACGCGCGCGCGACCATGTAGGGGTTTCAAGTTTTTATTTTTGTATTGTTTTAAATTTACACACTAAAATGTAAATTTTAAAATTTATATTAGTTAGTATATAATAAAATTTATAATAGTCAATATATATATTATATTTATTATTTAAAATATAATTTTATATATTAATTATTTAATATTTTGTGATTTGTCATATTTAAAAATTTAACTTTTACTATGAATAAATAATTATTATAATTTAACTTTTATTTATAGTTTTTATTTTTTGATTCTTATATAAATAATTATTATATTAAATTATTAATAAATAATATAATAGTAATATATGTAATTTTTAAAATATAATATTCATATATTATATTATATAATTTATAAATTTTAGAATTATTTTATTGTTTAGAAATTAAAATCTTAGATTTGTACAATTTAGATTTAAAAAATTTAGATTTAAAAAATTAATAATTTATACAATTTAAGATTTTAAAAAATTATAATTTATACAATTTAGATCTAAAAAAATTATAATTTATTGCTTAGATTTATATATTCTCTTAACAATTTTTAAATTTAAAATTTCTAATTGCGGGTTTAGAGATTGTTTCTATTTTCTAAATATCATGGCAAACAGTTCAGCTTCCATCGGTAATACTAATCCCTCATTCAAGTTTGATCCAGCTTCACCGCTATGGAGACATGTAGAAATAGTAGAGCAAGTTCCAGGTGGGGGGACATGTGTTTGGATATGCCCTGGGTGTGAAACGAAATACACTAGTTCTTATAGCCGGGTGAAAGCGCATTTGTGTGGAGTTACTGGGAAAGGAATTAAACCATGTCCAGGAAAAAATAAAATACCTATAACACCTGAGAAAATAGCAGAATATATTGCAGAGCAAGAGGAAGCAGATGCAAGGGTTCAAAAAAAAATGGGGCATCCATCAAGTACAGGAAAGGGGGTACCATCTACTTCATCTCAAACACATATTGGTCGTCCTGACATTGTAGTAGAAAGCCATCCCTTTTTGAGAGTAAATGAAGTTGAAAATGTCAATGAGGGTAGTGTTTCGAAGAGAGCAAAGGGACCATTGGAGAAGGCATTTAATAATGATGCAAGACAACTTGCTGACCAAGCCATTGGAAGATGCCTCTATGCAAATGGCATCTCTTTCAATGTTGTTAGATCACCTTATTGGCAAGACATGATCAAAAAAGCAAATGAAGCTCCAAAGGGGTACACAAGCCCAGGTTATGAGAAGGTGCGCACCACTATATTGGCAAAGGAGGTAAAACATGTAGAAGATGCATTATATCCCATCAAAGCCTCATGGAAAGAAACAGGTGTGTCTATTATTTCTGATGGATGGAAAGATGCAAGAAATAGACCATTGATTAATTTGATTGCAGTGTGCCCTAAAGGGGCAATGTTTCTAAAGGCTGTGGATTGTGAGGGGCACGTAAAGGATGCACAATTTATTGTTGACATCCTTATACAATGCATTAATGAAGTGGGGCCTCAAAATGTTGTCCAAGTTGTAATGGACAATGCAAAGAATTGTAGAGTTGCTGGTATGATAGTTGAGTCACGATTTGAACATATATTTTGGACACCTTGTGTCGTCCATTCCCTCAACCTCATGCTACAGAAGTTGGGTACAAAAATAGATTGGATCAAACAAATCTATGTTGAAGTTGAAGAGATCCAAATGTTCGTAACAAATCACCACATGTTGCAAGCTATCTCTAGATCATTCTCGCGACTAGAACTACTGAAGGTAACTCAAACTTCAAACATTGCATTTTTTTAATGTTACTTTTTACTTCAATAATTTATTTAGAATACATATAGATATATATATATATTTTTTTTTAATTTTTTTTTTTAATTATTTACCTTTTATTTTCAAATAGGTGGCTAAGACTAGATTTGCATCCAGCACAATTGTCTTGAGACGACTTGTGAAGGTGCGAGAGGCGCTATCTGCTATGGTCACTAGCCAACCATGGTCTATAAGGAGGCAATCAAACAGTGAGAGGGCAGCAAATATAAAACATAAGATTCTAGATGACATTTGGTGGGATCGGGCAGAATATCTTCTTGCTTTCATCGAGCCCATATTGAGCATGATACGCTTTACTGACATGGATAAGCCATGCTTGGGGGAGCTTTATGATGGCATTGATTCAATGCTTGAGAAGATGAAAAGCATCATATGTGCAAAAGAGCAAGATCCTGAAGAAACCTTCTTGAAAGAGGTGCATGCAATTTGTGTTGACCGGTGGAACAAAATGACCACCCCACTCCATCTTCTTGCCTTCTCATTGACTCCCAAATTTTACAGCCACCAACTCCTTGCTATACCAAACAGATTGCCATCATACCGTGATATAGAAGTCAACGATGGGTTTAGTAAAGCTCTTGTTAAACTCTTCCCTGATCCTGAGATAGAAGATGTAGTTTCAAGTGAATTTGCTAGCTTTTGTGACTCTAATAATCATTCTCCTGCTGCTGTCCGTGACAAATATAAGAAGGATGCTCACTCTTGGTGGTACCTCCATGGCTGCAGGATGCCACACATCCAAATTCTTGCAATAAAAGTCTTATCTCAAGCAAGTTTTAACTTCTTAAGTTTTACCATTTAAAAATTTAAAACTAAAATGCGTTATTTTCAAAATTGAAGTTTGATTTACATTTTTTCTTAATTTAACAACTCTAATGAGAGCTCCCTTCACTTCAATAGGTTGCTAGTTCTTCTTCAACTGAGCGGAATTGGAGTACATACTCCTTCATCCACTCAGTCAAGCGCAATCGATTGGCATCACACAAAGCAGAGGAGCTAGTTTATGTTCATTCCAACTTGCGCATTCTTACTCACAAAGAGGATGAGTACAAAGAAGGGGCAGCAAAGATGTGGGATGTAGAACCGGAGTGAGCTGACCTAAATCTATCTTTGGATGCAATTGCACAATCTTCTTTAATTTTTGAGGAGTCAAGTAGTCAACATACTTTTAGTGCAAGTGCTAATGTGGTTCCATCATCTATTGTTAATGTTGATGATGATCTTAGTCTTGATGATGAGCCATTTGATGGAATTGCAGATTAGTGAATTGGTTACTGTTTGTATTTTTTAAATGTTAAACAATGATTATCTAATCATGACATTCAACTTTGATCCTTTTGTTATTGAAAACTGAATTTAAATTAGTATATTATGTTTCAAAAATTGAAATTTGTCATGGTTTTGTTTATCATACTTATTGGTATACGACATTCTAAACTTAATTTTGATTCTAAGGTGCATATATATATATATATATATATATATATATATATATATATAGTATTTTTGTACGGACGTACCCGATTCCGTACCCAACCCCCAATTTTTTTTGCTGTACCCGTACCCGTGCCCATACCCGATTCGGCAACTTAGTTTTCTTCCTGTCAGAACTCCCTATTTATGTCACATATCACAACTTATTCTGGTCTTCTGTTTTTGGTTTTTACTGTTGACAGAAGGCCCCTATAGAACCCTGCCTAATCTATTAAAAAAAATATTAAGTCTATGGAGAATTTTACAAACTGAAAACGACATTTTAAGAGGCAAAATATGAAAAATTATTGAGAAAGGACAAGAATACTCAAAATTCAAAAGTAAGAAAAAAGGTCGAAGCAACATGTTTCTAGAGTTTCAATTTTTTAAGTAAGACAAAATATTTAACTTGAAGAAACTTGTTTGGTGAATTAATTGATCATGGCACATGCCTCTCAACTAACTTGTCAAATGTTTTAAAACACTAGTAAGTTAAACAAAAAGAGACTTTTAGCAGGGCACAATGAATGTTTGGGGACTGAATAGGTCTACAACAATACAAAAGTTCCTTTAAAAAATGCTTCAAGGAGCTAGAAAATTAATTTTTATGAGCTAATTAATTTATTTCAAATAATTTTCATTCAAGTAATTCATCATTTGTTTCATATTTGCGCCAAGAAATTTCTTCTTGAATAAAGGCAATAAGCCAGATTGTGGACCCTTGTTTCCATTTTGAATCAACAGAAAGTAAGAAGGGTTGAAACCTAGTTTTGGGTTTTTACATGGTGGAATAGATACTGGAGATTAATAAAGTCATACCTTTCCACATCTAGACTTCACTTCATCGAAGATGAGATGAAGAGTAAAATATTAGCTTTCCAAAGTCATCTGTGTTTTCAAGTGAATTAAACAACTAATGCTACATTCTGAATCCAAAGTAGCAAAACAACCACAAAGATACTAGCTGAAAATAGAATATATAAAAGAAGAGGATGCATAAATATGATGAAGATATTTCAGATACTACATTCAGAGCTAAGCATAATTTTTACTTACAGAGATGGTACCATTACGATTTCGGACCTCCCTCCATCGCACTACATTATCTTCCAATCTAATGCGTTTCTTAGCCCCAGATTCATCTGTAATGAAGACTTCCTCTTCAACAAATGTCTTGGGATCAAACGGCTTTGGTTCAATTCCCATTATGTTTGACACTCGCACAATATTCATCTGAAAGGTTGCAGAAAAAAATGTATACAGTCAAGCATAATAAAAAGTGAAAATTACTAATCATGATAAAAGAAAAAAAACACAAGCACCAGACAAGATCCCTCATTAAATATGGTAAATAATAAAAAAGATGAAAAACTATAAACTCACAGGTAAATTTACCTCAGCAGTTAATATGACGAATTGCAAAAACAATCTAGACACTGAGCTAAAAAATGCAGCTACACATTATAGTCTAAAAACACATTCAATCAACAGTATTCTTCATTTTAGAAAAGAAAGCTTAAAAAGCAGAGTGCAGAGTTATATCAATGTTTTCATTCACACTGGTCTCAAAACCCTGATAACTGCAAGCTACATCTACTGTAAGTTTGCAACAATTCCCTCATAACAGGTAAATTGGCCTCCAATCACACAAAAGATCTATTGAAAAAAATCATAGCTATACCTAGTGCAATGGACTGAAGAAAAATCATGAACCCTGGCTAATAATCTTAGATTCTTATTTGTGAAATAGGATACTAAAATGCCCTAATGTTTCGACCATAGCCAGTGATGCAAAAACTGATACAGGAAACAATAGGACATGGTATATCAACCAGTCAAATGAACACTGCATTGTTTTAATGTACTTCTGCATATGTGATCAGTACACAATTCTGCAATGATCCCAAAATCCGATAATTATCACCTTCAAACAATTTCACTTCCTCACATATAAGTTTGTACTAACCACTGAGCTCTGTGATTGTATTCTCTACCAAACTCTCTGTGCAGCAACATTAGTTATTTTATCTGAACACTGGACCTCTTACAAAAGATCAAAAAAGGCCTTGACACTTAACCATTTAGCCTTCACAATAAAGGCTCATTGACAACTACAGTTGATGACATCCTCAGATTAAATTTTATATGCAATGTTTTCTACTAAAATGCATGCCAAACAACAGGGGGAAACAAGTTCAGGCTACAGAGTTAAAGTCTTTTTTATAGTTTGAATTTGTTTTCCTTCTTCTGTATAAGATAACACAATATTTCAGTTGAAATCCAATGAAAAATTAGAACAAAAGGTAACTTTTTAGAAAACCACACCTTTTCCAATAAGGGTTAAGAATAATTTCATAAGTATATAATCTTTCCAGTAGGATCCACAAGCATTGAAATGGAAAATCTACACAGTATGGCTAAAAGCACAGCTGATCTAAAAAGTTACAACCCAAGCTACAAAAGACCATCAAAAAATTTCAAAAAACAGAAACAAGAAAAACCAACAGAAATGTCATGTTAATCCACCTCTTCCTATATGATCAAGTCTTTTTATTGTGGAATATTTGACAAAGATTAAAACAAGGTTGAGAAACAAAGGGTTCAGGATGCAGAATGGACTCCATTATTTACCTTGTCCTGCAGACCTGGTGGTGCGCAAAGTGGAATCTCCAAATCTAAGGGTGGACCTACTGGCTTCTCTTTTATCTTCTGATCAAATGGTTGCTCTTCTTCAGATTCATATTGCTCCTCTTCATCACGTATCATATCTTCTGGATGCATTCCCCTTTGTTCACTTCCTTCCTCTTCCGAAACAGCCCTCTGCAAAATAATAAAGAAATCAATTCCACTGAACAATATTAAGCTGTTCAGTTAGATATAGAAAAACATACCACAAGACACTTATAAATCTTCAAACTAACAATAATAGCATCCACGAAACAGTTTTAGGATCAAACCCATTGTACTCATCATGTATTAATTTTGCTTCAGTATAGCATTTTCATCGTGAGTTTCTAATGTTTATACTTACACCTGCACTTTGTTCTGGGCTATTCTGGCCAGCATATTCTTGTGGCTCTTCCTCATCAGAATCACCAAAAACATCATGCATATTTGTTGTTGAACGTAACACATTGTGCTCATCACCTTGCTCACTGTGTTTTACAATGCCAGAAAAAATCAATTAAGAGTAGATAGAACTTAATAGTATATGAGAGAAACTGTAACTGTGTTCTACATAGCATCTATTTCTTGCTTACACATAGACTATGCAATTGCTACGTTACCAAGCAAAGGCATGCTATCTCCAAATCAAACACTAGTCCTTATACAAGCTAGTCAAACAAGTATAGGAAATCCCCAACTGAATCCAGTTAAATTCTCTTGATAATCAATATAACAAAATTATATAACTCCAAAGATGCAGTCTCAGCAACCATGGCAACCTGTATGAAGGCATTTTCTATATTTGCCCCTCTACATGGGAAAATTCTATGACATGATGACACAAGAAAAATAAGTTATGTACTAGGCCACTACAATAGAGTCCTAAAATTTCACAATCATAGTAATAAAAACCCTTCCTCATTATGACAATAAAAAAGCCATGGCAGAAATAAATCAATGAATATTGCAAAAGCTCAAAATCACCTTGGTTCTCTGACTTGTTCAACTTCTTCATCTCCATCCTCTAAACCCTTATGCTCTCCAGACCCTTCAGATACACTTGCACTGACTGTATGTCTCCTACTTGTTGCTTCCCTTCTATCATATTCTTCTGCATCACTTTCTGCTTCTTTTCCCTCACTCTCCATCCTTTGGCCACTAATTTCTCTTTCTGGTGAGCTTCTATACCTTTCTCCTTCACTTTCTTCTTTTTCAGGCTCACTATCTGCTCTTTCTCCTTCACTTTCAGGTTCAGCTTCTCCTTCTCCTTCAATTTCAGCTTGGCCTTCACCCTCGAATTCCCCTTCCCCTTCTTCATCCTAAGAAGCAAATTAATGTTATCAAAAATAAATGCACCAAAGTATTTGCATGTAAACAATAGGAAATATATAGCTGAGACAAACCACGAAACAAGTTATATGAAATACAATCACATTTGAAAACTCAAAAATGGCTCATACAATTGGCCATTAAATCTAAGGTTAATTAAAATAAATGAAAACGATAAGTGTACCCTATTTATAGTAAAGCTTCCAATGCACCATTTCCTCATCGCAATTCACTTTTCATACAGCATGATGTTAACATTATATGTTTGGTAAGCATCTAAAATTTCTCAAAACCTAAATAAGTAAATTACATAATTATTTAGTTAAAGCATAATTGTAAGGGAATAAAATCCTTTTTAGATAAATCTAGGTTAATTAAATAAATAAAAACAATAAGTATTCAATTAATCCAGATTTAATTAGGAGTTGGGTTGAGAAATATGTAATGAATATTCAAAAAATAAAGAGGAGGGATAGGTGTAATTAGCTGTGGGGTGCTTGAGGAAAATATTCTTCTTCAAGCAGAATCATTACCATCCACTTCGAGGGCACCCACACAGCTACATGAAAGTTTTACTCATAGAAGAAATTTGTACACTTTTACAAAGAACCATCTTTCTATTTGCACAAATATTGCTTTTGTGACTCGAAGCACAATGATTAAACAAATATGTTTTTATGGCCTGGGAAGCATTCTACCACAACAACATTCAGTCCCAAAAAATAACAGAACCATCCCAAGGGAGGTTCCAGCTTAACAAAGAAACAGAAAAACCAGTTAGCACCAGCCCTTACTTATTGTAGAGGGTCTGCATGCCCAATAGACACAAAACAGGCCCTCTCCAGCCATACCCATATTGGTCAATTTTAAGGTTGTCAATCATGTTTTATGTGTGAAATGCATTTTTTTATGTAAAAAATTGTGGATATGACATTGTTTGCATGTTTTTAAAGAAAATGATTGCATTCTCTTGAGCATTGTCCAAGTTTGGCTAGGGCATGGCCCTGCCACTCAAGTGCACTGTCAGATACCCATAGGGTACCCAGGATGGCAAGACCATGCCCTAGCTGTCTCACTTATGAGCCAGACCCCACTCCTGAAACTAGAACCCAGTAGGTCCTACAACATCCCCCAAACTAGAACCCTGTAACATAGATATGACACTATGATTTGTATCAAAGTTCTATTTTGATCTCTGAATGAACAAAAAACTACTTCAGTTTTATGCATTCTTTTTAAAATTAAATGCACAATTTTTATGTTCATAGATTTCACCAACTTTTGGCAAGATTTTGCCGAGTCACTAAGTCCAAGTCGAATTTAGGTCTGCCAAGTTTTGCAGAGTCGCAAGATTTTAAACTATGGTAAAACTAATGGTGTCATTTGGGCTCACATCACCCAGTCCTGGCTTCCAAACTTTGAAGGGACATGCTACATGTACCCAATAGATAATTTTATAGATCAGTCATGAATAACCCACTCTGGCATTTATTGAATATAATCAGGACAAAACCTGTAATCTAAGCTCTCTTTCTATTATTGCTAAGAAAGCTGGATCCAATGTCATCAGCTAACCCTCAGTTCTGACTCTGCAGGTAATGCAATGATGAGGGGAAAAAATGAAAAATACAGATGGAGAAGGGGAGAAAATGAAGAAAATCAGCATGCAGAAGATGATGAAGGAAAAGAGCTGACAGAACAAACTCATAAGGCATTGGCAGCAATATGTGGGAACACTGGGAGGAACTTTAGCAGAACTTCAAGTCCTAGAAGTGCACATTGGGTAAAATGAGCAAGGAAGTGTAGAAAGGTGTACCAAAATGAAGAGAGATCTTTGGCACTTAACCCAATAAATCTGGAATATTAATTGTAACAGATTGTCCAGGTCTCCCATCAAATGAAGCTGCTAGCTTTAAATGAAATGCGAAAGTTGGAGTCATAAAAGTTGTGTCAAGATCTCACATTATATAAAGCTATTAGCTTCAAATGAGTCAAAGAGGCTAGTATCAAATAATCCAGTCAACCTTCCCTGAGACTAAATAAAGTTGTCAACAATTAACAAGTGTTGTCCACAGTACTGTTATGATAGAGTG
The DNA here is from genome assembly GCA_007115665.2 of Sequoiadendron giganteum. Classification (NCBI taxonomy): domain Eukaryota; kingdom Viridiplantae; phylum Streptophyta; class Pinopsida; order Cupressales; family Cupressaceae; genus Sequoiadendron; species Sequoiadendron giganteum. The sequence goes on along the minus strand of CM021101.1, from coordinate 644,505,759 downwards.
AATTAACTGGATTTGTATGAGGGAGGTCATAAGGTTGTAATAAGGCCTCAGCAGTTTAGATGCATCTGTCTGGTAGTTCTTTTCACCAATGGCAAGCTTATCAGCAAGGCACTAAAGAAGTACAGAGTGTGTCCTCTTTTGAAGCTGTATTGAACCTGTTTTTTTTAATTAAATGCACAAGAATTATTTTGTTCATCCGATTTGTGTATCCTATTGCATCTGTGAGCTCTGAATTAGTTGTTTGATTTACAGTTGTTCATTTGAAACTTGACCACACCATCAAAAAGTCATTACATAGCTTCTTGTCAGGAGAAGTGGTGGGTATCTTCAATGTCTTGCTTACTATTCAGATCTATTCTTTCCTTATAAAGTATACTCTAGTCTACTTTCAAGACTAGAACTCTTAACTATTTGTTGCGAGTTTTATTTTAGCTTAATGTTTTTGTTGTGAACGATCCTATCAAGTAGAAGGACCGTGTAAATCAGATTTGTAGCTCTTATTTCAGAATAGAGGAAGAGAATTTTCTATGTTTTCTATTAGTATGTTTCTAAGTATAACAGCAGGTTCCTAACAACAACATTTTGTTGCTGCAACAATCCACATACTACCTGAGCTTGTCAAAATGTACTCAAAATGACTTCCAGCTAAGTAGCCAATTATTTAAGATTATATACATAATGAACATATATTAATTTCAAGTTTTGCTACAAAACTGCCACAATGAGAATGAAGATAATATCATATAAAATACAATTTGAGGAATTTTCAAAGCAGCTCATTTAATATTAAATAGCATCAGCCCATGGAGCACAATCTAAAATTTATCACCCAGCAACTGGAAATAGACATCAATGAGATCAAAAATATTTCCAAGAATCGTGTTACCATGGATGTTCTCAGCAGACATTTTATTGTTCAGTTTATTGAATCAGCTATCTGCTTAATTTACTTCTCTCTAAACTTTTGGCCCTAAATAACAAAAATTGCAAATTGAAAAATTGAAATTTCAATAAACAAGAAACAACCATAGGTATCAAGAACTCACAGATAGGTATGCAGACTGCTGAACAGCTTCTTGATCAGAGTCTACCTCTTCATCTGATTCCCCAAACAAGTTTTGCATCATTTCTTGACGCTTCTCTTCCCCGGCCCCCATTATGACCTGTTTTCACAAGTTCTTTGAGAAATTGTTGCCTTGCCAACAAAGATAGGCAAACACAAAACCAAATCATTCAAAATAACATAAGCCATAATCAGAATAACCTTAAGGATAGCTGTTAACTATCTCTCTGCAATATGCCATGTTTTCTCTCTAAAATTATACAAGCTTATGTTCTTAAATCATATCTTTGTTGCAAAAGGGTAGGCTGGAGATTAACTATCTTTAACAAAGAATAACAATCGAATTTGAGGATAACAGCCTGAAACTGCCCTCCTAGCAGTTGGATGGTCTGACACTCTGCTGGACCTTCTAACAGTTGGCTGATTTAGTTAAAGTCTCGTTCAAAAAGTCAAACCCAAATACATACTCTAACTTTAAGCTTCACGGCAATAGGGTCAACCAAGAAAAAGAAAAAAATCTCAAAAGAATGTGCCCATAGGATCCAAAGACATACTTACATGCAATGTCGAGCAAGTAGCATTACCTTATATATAGAGCAGATATATGGAGCAGTTCAGGGAAAAACCCTTATCACAGCCTAAGATTTTTTTTTCTAGACTGTCCAACTAACAAATCAATAACTTGCCTCTTACAGATTACAGAGAAACTACAGGTTATCGATTAGTTATGTTACTGTTACACGGCAGGTTTAAAGAATGAATAGAAAACAAAAAGCCATGGAAAACTGTTGCTTAAGAAAAGCAACATGTAACATTCATGATTTGAAGGCAGTCTGATTAGTGTTTTAAAGGAGAAAATTAACTACAAAGTTAAGAATGAACTACTATTCTGTAAACTACTAAACAAATACTCTGCACTGAAGGCAAGTTAATCTTCAAGTGAATACTCTGCAACAAAGGCAATTACTCTTCAAGCGAATACTCTGCACCAAAGGCAGGTTATTCTTCAAGCAAAATACCTTCCTTTGAAGGAAGCCCCTGCTCATCAGATTTATTATAAATACAACATAGGCCTAATTATTTGAAAACACCAGTAGCAGCGTACAGAGTGTTTTGGTCCAGCAAATCTAACAATCTCTTTGTTATCTTATGTGCATTGGAAACTTTCATTAAATTTACAGAGCTCTTGTTTTGTGTGCCCTACCCACACAAACTTTTTTAAGAGGTAAAACAGTATGCATGTGCATTTTCAAGCGATAAACGAGTAAACAGAACTAAAAATGTGTCATTTACACGAAAAGCACAATAAATTTATACAAAACTGGATTGACAGTTTAAAAACAATACATTCATGATGTAGAACATTGATTATCTGTTCAAACAATTTTTTCAATCACCAGCTTTCAATTATAAAGAAACAATCTCAATATGGTTACCCAGTATTCACAATAACTAGCCGCTATTGCTTTCCCTGGATCTGCTAAGTGCTAACAACCCAGACTTTCATGATTAGAGTTTTCAAGAAACAATAGGAAGATATAAAGTAATGGATCTACATAAATTATAATTTCAAAGACTGTTCACTTCTTAAATGAGTATCAACCAGAACACTCATCATTGTTATTGCACCATAGATCAATTTGAACTCACCTTAGATAGTCTTACACAAGGAATTTCGTGGATAAGCATCCCTTAGCTACAGTAATTGCATTGAAATTTGCTTCACCTATGTTGCCAGTTTGTCCCTGAAACTTCATGGGTTCAGGTACGATCAGTTTCTGATCTGGATTGTGGTCAGCTGTGGGCAGGGCACAGCCAGGGATCACAGTTTGGCCTGTGGATTTGTCTCAGACAAACCCATGTGAACCCATGATGAAATTTTGACAGATTTTTCTGTTTCCGTGGTGAAACTGAAATCTTTTTGATATTTTATTATTTTTCCTGCTTTTTTTATTTGTTTCCCATTTTTGACCTGGACTTGGATGCATAAAATGTATCCCTAACCCTAAAAATACATCCCTTTGCCAAATGCAATGGACAGGTGTCCAAACCAATCAGTTCACTTTTTCTGGCATACTCCAGCCTGCACCAACATAAGAGCCTTGGATCATGGTATGGTCATCTATGAAAACACAATGGAAAGGGGTTTTTTAATCAGATATTGGAGTTGTGAATGCCCAAAACATGAAAGCATACACATGGCATGTTACTGTTTAACAAAATGCCTAAAAAAAATGTGGTATCATACGAGTTTTTGCTGAGTTTCTGGCAAGTACTCGGTGGATCTGCGTGAAGAACTCGCCAAGCACAAGAATAATAGGGAAAACATGATAAAGATGCAATTTTCACATTCAAAAAACAGGGATTTTTTACCTTTTTTTAAACTATGAAAATGGCATGCACCAGGAATGTCTGTGTGGTCTCAAAGACCTTCATTTGGGCTTGGTGGTGCTAACCCTGGACCCTGTGAGGGATGTTGCCCTCGACCTCGCTGAGGCACTGCCACCCAAACCCCCATCAAACTAAGTTGACACATTTTGTAACTGTGTTTTGCATAAAATTTATATTGTTTAAGAAATTTAAGTATTATTTAAGTTGCCTTGGAAAAAAATTTATCTACCAAGTCCAACTATGCAAACTATACTCCCAGCCTGTGCCAAAATGGGAGATATAGATTAGGGTATGGATATCCATCAAAGAATAATTGCAAGTGAATTTTTGTCAGATATTAGAACTTGCCAATGCTCTGATAGATATGTATGCCAAGTGTGGAAGTATACACAAGGCATGTAAATTGTTTGACAAAATGCCTCAATAACATATGGTCTCTTGAAATGACATGCTTACAGGATATGCACAAAAAGAATTTGTTGAAAGGCCTTGGAAACATTTAAGCAAATGTGATTGGCAGATGTACAGCCAGACATCTCATTCTGCAATTTTTTATTATTAATAGTTATTAATATTAACTTATTATTATATTATAATATAAATTAACTTTATTCATATTGTATAAATATTTTTGTGCATTAAAAGTATTAGATGCCTCTAATATTTCTTATTTTAGGCTGCAAATATGTATATATTTATGAATTTTATATGTTTTGGTATGGACAAACCCAACCCCAAAAAAATTTTGACCGAATCCACAAACTGAACTTAACAAACCAATACCAAGATTGGTATCTTAGGTTTTCAACCATAGATGGAAAACGCACATTACTTGCCACGACTTGCAAGTCATCCACTAAAGGCACCGAGATGACACGACCCACGAGCCAAGCCCCAATTGCACACTTGCCATGGCTCACTCAAGCCTGTAATTCACCACATTCCTGGATTTGACTCAGTTTTTTTAAGTCAGACTGTATTAGAATAATAGTTGCATATTGTATTATTAATGGTCATCTAATGTAATTTTAGTTTAGTATAGAATGTTTCTATGTTTAGTTCAGTAACCGTTTGTTTCTTTTAGAAACAACGTTATGTAATTGCCTATAAATTGTATCTTCTCTTCATTAATAATTAAGCAATTTACCGAACATGATATCAGAGCCGATGGGGTTCTTCAAAATTTGGCGAATTTTTTAATAAAAAAATTTGCAGCCTCTCTTTCCTAGATTTTTTTTCCAGAAATTTTCGAGGTTTTTTTTAAGCCATTTTTTCGTGAGATTTTTGTGGAGGGATTTAATCTGAGAACAATCATGCCTTTCTTCCTAGCAAAATCGAGGGTTTCTAGAGTTTTTTGAAGGGTGAGAAATCGTGGCCTTTTGAAGCAGGTTTTCGAGGTTGTTTGCTAAAACTTTGTGGTGCTCTTTTCTGGGAAGAATTGTGTTTTTCATTTGTACTGGTCGATGCGACCTATTCTGGACGAGTGGCGTCTGTATTTTTCTTGCGTGCGTCTGAGTTTTTTTTCGAGCGATTTCCTTTGCGCGCACGTCTCTGCTTTTTGTGTCGTTTTTCGTGGCATCGTCATCTGAAGGAGCTCGTGCGATCTGGTTCCTGGAAGTTTCGACTAATTTGTTCTCTTATTTAGCGACGGATTCTACAAACTGTGACGGGTTTTTGTGCAAACTCATGTTTTTCCATGCATATTTTTGTGACTGGCTTTTGCAATCAGCACGTGTCCTGTTGGTTTTTCTAGGCATTTTTTATGATTGTCGCGGCTAGGGTTTCTACCAGAGTTTTGAAGTTTTCTGCTTTCCTGTGATGCGTTTTTTGATGGGTTTATAATTTTGTCCCATTAAAAATTATTTGTCGGGTTTTAATAATTTTTTTCATAAAAATTATTTTGGGGGTTTTATAATTTTTAGACCTTAAAAAATTTTGGTTTATAATTTTAAACCTTAAAAAATTTATTTATAATAATTTTAGACCTTAAAAATTATTTTTGGGTTTATACTTTTGTCCTTTAAAAATTATTGTTGGTTTTTTTATTTTTTGCCTCAAAAATCATTGGAGAGTTTATTAATTTTTCCTGAAAAATTAAGAGTTTGTTCCTGTATGCCCTAGTCAAGATTTTCGCAATCTGGGAGGGCTCTCTTGTTTCTAAAAGGGTTTTACCGTTTTTCCTTAAAAACGATGTTTTGTATGCTGATCCTTGTTTCGGATTTCGTGCCAGCTACTTGTTTGGGTTTTTGTAATTCGTAGAGATGCATGTGATTCATTTCAAGGTCTTTCCTGTTTTTCCGAAGAAAAAAAAACGATGCTTTGTAAACTTCAGTTTCAAGGTTTTGCGATTTTGTCGTCAAAAATCGTGGTTTCTTGCAATCTGTTCTGGGGCGTCGTGCTCATCTGCAAAAGTTTGAGGGTTTGCCGATTTTTCCTCAAAACCGTCGCAGTTGTTTTTTTGTGTCTCTGGTTTCAAGGAGGGACAGCTTTGTTACCCAACATCAGGTTGGATGTTTTGTGATCAGTTTTCGTCATTTCCAGAAGTTATGCAATTTCTAAGAGGGTTGGTGGCAGACTCATCTCAAGTGGCAGAGTCAGTGGCAGGCTCTTGTCTTTTGTTGCAAAAGCGTTCTGAGGAGAAGGGGGCAGCCTTCTCTGTTATTTCTTTGGGTAGACTTAGTATGATGACCATTAAGGGAGGGTATTAGAATAATAGTTGCATATAATATTATTAATGGTCATCTAATGTAATTTTAGTTTAGTTTAGAATGTTTCTATTTTTAGTTCAGTAACCGTTTGTTTCTATTAGAAACAACGTTATGTAATTGCCTATAAATTGTATCTTTCTCTTCATTAATAATTAAGCAATTTACCGAACAAACTGACCTAACTTGAAAACACAAAAAACCCACATACCCAGTTCATTTTTTAACCCACATTTTCAGTGTTTTATCTCTCTTTTCTACCAGCATAGTTGCAAGCAGCAAATGCTGATACTCTTTGAAGGTGTGTTTGAAGATTCAATCAAGTCTGGAGTGTTTTTGACAAAGGTATGTATTGATTTTTTATTTTTTTATTTTCAAAATTGAAATGATTAATGTTAAAAACCTAGGGGTGATACTGCTCATTTTTTTGTTGTTTTTCCCACCATTTCCTAACCTACCAGAAATGAATTAGATGCAAGTTGTAATGCAGAAGCAACACTGCAGGTAGGATGTCCTGTCAGGAACTGTGCTGGTTCTAATTTCTCTCATTAAAGTTTCTTTAATCAAATTGGCTCTAGGTTTTTAAATGAAGCAGAATTGAGGAAGCGGTTGAAGATCATCAGGTGCCGAAAAGATGTGGGATTGATAATCTAATGTCAGAAGGAGATTTGCAGATGGTAATTGGGACGTTAATCAAAGGAACATTCGAAACTAGCACTTGAATGGCTTTCTTCTGAGATTTTGTCATCTTAATAAACAGTTCAGCAATATATCTTTTCACATTGCTTCCAGGAGGCTAAAGCCCTGACTGACTTTCTAGCTAATAAAGGTAGTGATCAGATGGAGCTTAGATTTGTAGACAATATACCAGAATCTTAACCCAGACTAAGTCTGCTGCTTGACAAAGATTTGACATAACGTAGACTGGCAGAGCAAATTCTTGCATCATTACAACTATGACTGCCTTGGGGATTTGATTTATAGGACTGCTCATATGAGAGATGCATTCCATATTAGTATTTTTTGGGGAATGCACAGTACCAAAGCATGTCAAGTGCTATTAGATAATGGGGGATTATCTACATTGCCTTAAAGCTCTGATTTCAATCTCATTTTGCTTTCTGCTTAGTCTATCTTTAGTAATAATGGCTATTCCTGATACTAAATATGCCTGTGTGTTCTATCAGGGATATAGCTTCACTGGGAGGCTAATGAGCCTGAAAAATGTTTATAAAATTAATTTCCAGGAAACTCTGACTACAATTGAATCAGTGCCTCAAAAAGAGTTGCTGGAGCCATCTATAAGATAAAGGGTGAACTCAGATATTGCCCAAGCATTACATTCACCATTTACAGAACAACGTTGCTGATGAAAACTTGACTAAATGGATGACTAAAAAATATCTCAAGGAAGGTTTCAGAAAAGGATTCATTGGTGACCTCCCCTCCTGATCTCTGGCAGCAGAATTGAAGGCTTTGTCTCCATGGTGAATTTTAGATATCTAGAGGACCACTTTGAAACTGATTGGTGATTTTTCCAGGAGATGTACAATCTCATCAAGGATTTGAAACTGCATGAGTTCGAGAAGAGATGTATTTGGGAAAAATGTGGATTCCCACTTCCACTCCTGTACCAATTTCCAAGGGACAATTCTGACAGAAGCATGTATTCAAGGAGTGATGCAGGCACCATTTTGAAACTGATTGGTGATTTTTCCAGGAGATGTACAATCTCATCAAGGATTTGAAACTGCATGAGTTTGGGAAGAGATGTATTTGGGAAAAATATGGATTCCCACTTCCACTCCTGTTCCAATTTCCAAGGAACAATTCTGACAGAAGCATGCATTCAAGGAGTGATGCAGGCACCATTAAAGCCCAAAAAGAAGAAAGTGAGGACCACAACAGAGAACATAGCTTCAACTGGCAATCTAATCAATCTCCCCTGGCAGCAAAAGCAAAAGTGGCTTGTGGAGGCAAACAGCGAGGAGTCAAGGGAGAGTCGGATTTATTACCTTGCGAAGAACAACAGAAGCAGCTGAAAGCAGGTGATGAAAATGGGAATTTCACTGAGGCAAGGGAGAAACCAATTAACAGAGCCCCAGCTAGAACACCGAGAGAAAGCATGAAGAACATATCCCATGCAGAATGTTTAGCAAATCCAAATCCACCGGTGGCCATTCTGAAGGTTCATGGGTTTTCAGATGATAATAATTAGAAGACAAATTATGCTATTGGTGCCACAAGAGACTGTGTAGAAAACAATAATAGTAAAGAGGATGTACCAGGCAATATGGCCAAAGATCTGACTTTTGCCCTCATGATGAAAACAGCAGAAGCTTGGGAAGGCCTGTCCAAGGAGCATCCATACACACTCCTGTGCAATCTATAATTCTTACAGCTGAAGACTGACCAGAGCTTGGGATCTGTAATGCTCAGGGGTTGTGATTTTGTGTCGGATGCACACTTTTTGTTGCTGGCTGTGCTATTTTCTGGCTATTTTATAATACATGGTATGTTAAACTCAGGACCCCTAATTCAGTTTAAGGAGTAGATGTATCAGTAGATTATGAGTATGCCTTGGAAAATAGTAGCATGCCATATGGCCTTAGTACTTAATCCAGGATGGCCATATATATGTTGTCCGGCATTCACAGGGTGGGGAAGCCTGAGAAACTCTCAGTTACCTATAAAAAAAAGTTTATTACAAGCAGTTAAATATCCAACAAAATAAAAATACCTAACCTTGACATTTGATCCACAATAATTCTGAGAAAATTTTGCAAAACCATGTAGGAAAATTTAGGACAGTGGCTATCCGTCTGCAATAACTCACCATTCATAGACATTATAACCATTGTTATGAGACTTTGGAATTTCACAAAAACTCAGGAGTCCCGAGCTGATGACCCCTGGCAAGCTCAGCTGACTCAAATCAACAGACTTGCCATCTAAAACTTCATTTTACAGAACCTATTAAGTGAAAACTATATTTACAGCACGAAGGACTCATTTTTAGTGGTTTGAATCAATTATTGGGTATTTTAATAGTTATTAACTTATTATCAATTCAATCTGTCAAGTTTTGCCAATCTTTTGATCGAGAGAACGTCCGAATCCAAGCATAATCTGAGTCTCAATACTATGTTTATAGCTACAGTTGAAGTATTTCTAACAAAATGAAGGTGTTGCAGGGTCACGATTTACAGAAGCCCGTCAGCCTTGAGTCGGGGCTATCTGTGTTCTCAAAAGAGAAACGGGGACAAATCGCATACAGCAATCTGAGAGGCAGGCAAGGTATACCGTGCGAGCTCGGGCACACACTGACATAAAATACACACATGAAAATATATGAGAGAGAGATATAAACACTCTAGTGTTTTTCCAAGCTCCTCTTCTCTCTTACTTGTCATTGCCAGTTTACTTACAGCTTGCTGTTAGTTTATTTCGTTTGCAGAAAATACTTGTTTTGATTTTTTTTCGAACAGACGATCAAAGCAAAACCTAAATCAGACCAGCATTGCATTTCCATTTCTGATACCTTTAGCAAATTCAAAATTAAGCCGCAAAGTTATTCCCAAATAACAGTATCATCGGAAGATCCTTCTCATCAATTTAATAAGCATAGATGCAAAACCTAGAGCTAAATTTTAAATACAAAAGAAAAGAAAAAATCACGAAACCTGTTTTTTTCTCTTTTGAGTTACCAAAGTTTACTCCAAAATCATACAACTATGCAGATGGAACTGCAACGCGTCACATAATTCGAATTGTATCTTCGAAAACAAAAGAATCTGAGCACATTTCGTAGCGAAAAGAGGCAATCAGCAAAGGAAAAAGAAAAAAACTGTTGTGATTACAGAAGAGAAAGGAAATCTGTACCAAATGTACAGCACAAAGTGAACGACAAAAATATCAAAGACTCAATCGCCTCCTATGTTGGTGTCGCTTAAAATGCAGCGGCAATGAGTTCTGTAACTCCGCGGGGTTTGTTCATAGCAAGCCGAACAGGCGATTGATGTGGTATTAGAGCTTCGTCGTAAACGGAATGTCGTTATGATTTACTTGCGATCGAGGTTTAAAGTCGTTCCGTAAAATTAAAAGAAATTAATTACGTCAATTTTTTAATAAATTTTGTTATTATTAGGTCCTTTAGTTGCATCGAATTATTTGAAGTCTATGGTCTTCTAGTCGGGTCAATACATTTTTAAATCAACAAAGACTTCCCTCTTTGTTTTGCACTTTCTTTCTCACCAAATTGTTTTTCATAAACCTTATGCCAAGAGTGGCCTCCATGGTTAAATTGAGCACAAATGTTTATTTTAATAGTTTTTGGAAGGAGAGTTAGCACCCTCGTGTACTTCTAAGGCACGCTTATGATTATATGTGGTCTAAGATATCTTTTGTTATTGTACACTGAGACATCTTTCATTATTGTACACTAAGACATCTTTCATTATTGTATATTAAAACATCTTTCACTATCGCACATATAATCTACTTCTATTGTCATAGTCACCTGCATCTAAAGTCGCATTTTTCAAAAACTTATTCATTTTATGTGTATTGGATGTTAGGAATCACCCCAATTCTGATATAGATTAGGTATTTATTAGTATAAATTTGGTGCATATATTTTGTATGTTGTGTATATAATAAATTAGAATAAAAGTAGTTATCTTACATGTACGAGATAGTGATATTTGTCTTTACCTAAACTATATATATTGAAATGACTTCCAAAGTATAAAGCATCTTGGATATTATAATTAGAGTTTATAATCTATTGGGAGGATTGCCCCTACATTGGCACTCTAAATATAATATAAAATCTTTATATTGCTTTATTTTTACATGTATTTGTGTATTGTTTTTATATTAATTGTTGGTTCATTACAAGTGGCATCAAATCTCTTTTCAAAGTTGCATTATGTAGTAATATCACAAATTTAGGGTATTTTACGTCTATCAATTGAATGCTCTCACCTTACCTTTTAGGGATCTTAGTGAACTAGAAAAGTGGCTACATAAGTAGTTGCACTAAGCATCTTGCTTGCAATTGTGAGAAAAAATTCATTGTTAGTAGATTTGTTTAGTTTCAGGCTAGAAATATTGTGCTAATTGTTTTAAAATATTCTCAAGAAAGATATCATTATTGGTTAAGCTAGAATCCTCATAAAAGGCCTATTGGATTGAGGGGTGTTTAGGCTCCAATACTCAAGCCCCAAATAACCTTTGTATATGGTCTTGATTGTCCATGCACCATCAAGTGCATCAGAAGAACACCGAGTTATTTTTGAAACCTAGGCCTAGGAAACCTTTTATTATCTATACTATATAACGCACTAATAAGTAGTTGACCACAAAAAGGTATTAGTGTCATATCTCAAAGACATGATTGTGAGCTATTGGAATTATCTATCATTCATAGTTAGTGCTCTAAATTATTAGGCCAATGCTATTTACAAAGAAAATGGTATATCTACAAGCTTGCAAAGCAAATGAGTGAAAAAATAAAGGTGTGTCTTGCTTTTTAACATTATTGAGACACCAAAATTAAAAAAATTGATTTGTGGCAATTATAATAAATAAATAATTAAAAAATTAAGGATGAAATATATGGTTAAACATACACACTCTTAAACATACCTAAGCCATGGTTAAACATACACATGTGATGCATGTGCATGGCCCCTACTTCCCACTTTCCGACAAAATTTTCTCATCAAAACATGTCCATCTATTTTTTCAAGATCTTGACTATTCACATGTCTCTAAAAATGACTTTTAAGATTATCAAAAAGGTCATTTTTTATTTACCTTTCATCATTTTTCAAGAGAGTCTTAGCCATCCAAGTCCCTTTAATCTTAGACCTCTTCAAAAACACCAATCACAAGGTGACACTTGGAGACTTCTCATTTTCCTAAGCCTCTTGATCAACCTCGTCCATTAATCCTTAAAGTCAATCTCAATCCTTGATCAATCATCCCTCCAATTTATAAATAGCACCTATTGTAGACTATTTTCAAGAGCCTCATGAAATACAAATTCATGTTGTCAACTTGAGCAACTATATCATATCTCTTAATCATAAATCCATCAAACACAACCATGCACATCTTGTTGTGCAAAAAGGAGTTGTGGTTGATAGAGCTCTTGTTTCTTTCACTTTTTATGCAATTCATTAGCCTAATCTAAAGTCTCAATTAGGTGTAGAATAGGATTTGAATTCATGGTGTGAGTTATATGTTCCACATTTATATTGACCACAGTGACATTTTCCACATGTAATTTCAATTTGATTTTTTTTTATTTTTTACTTAATATTTGTATATTTTTTAATGTTTTTTACTATTATTTTCTATTAATATTTTACCATCTCCCATAACTTTCATTGTGTATAAAATAATTCTACAATTTCTTAGAATTAGATCATTAACTCCAATGTCTAGTGCTCAAATATTTTTTGGTTTTTTTATTGAATATTTTATATATTGTTAATTTTGAATTAGTATTAAAAATTTAAATCTATATATATCAAAAAATTTAAACTTTTATTTTTCACTAAATCAAGGATATCCATGTGGAGTGCAAAGCACATTTTGAGATTTTTTTTAACAGAGTTTGTTGTTTCTCCTATTGTTTGAATAGAGGTCATTATTTTCATAATGGAACTAAATTTATAATAAATAAATATTTGAAAAATAATGTATATTAGATTTTTTGGAAAGATAACAGGGAGTGCTACACACATGTAAAATTACATTTTTGAATGATTTTATTTGATCCCCTAAAGGTGAAGTAAGTTTTTTTGTTAACATTTTGACAAATACATAGGAGACTCCATTGAGGGTTTGATTGAAGCTTTATCCAAGGAGGTTTGACTTAAAGGGGTCCAATTTTGCCCCCTTCAATTGAACCCCCTTAGATGGAACCCCTATAGGCTTAAATATTTTATTTTATGATTTTTTTAAGCAAAAAAAAAAGACATGGAACAAGTGAAAAAAGGATCTATGCTTTAGCCCAAGTCCTATAGAAACCTTCCCTATTATACCTCAATCTCTACACAAAGTTTTAGCATATGTGATTAAAATGGAGATAATTAAGCATGTTGATGGAAATCTAAATAAGTTTATGCCAATACATTAATTGGATAGAACATCACATAATTAGAAACTCATGGATAATCTACAAAATGTAGTTTCTAGAAGTCATAACAGAAAGTTCAACTCTTATACAATCTACTATTATGCAACTTGTAAGCATGTTGATGGAAATATAAATAATTTTATGCCAATACATTAATTGGATAGAACATCACATAATTAGAAACTCATAGATTTAATCTACAAATTGTAGTTTCTAGAAGTCCTAACAGAAATTTCAACTCTTATACAATCTACTAGTATGCAACTTACAAGCCAACTTTCTCATAAACCAAGAAGAAATTGCCAACTTTGTTTGAAGACTTTACCTAGGATCTTACCTATAAATTAAAAAGTCTAGGCCAATTTTTACTCCATCCAAGCAATTGTCCCTTTATGATTTACTTTATGGTCTAATCATTTTGATATGTAACCTTAAAAACTCTTTTTGGCCATCCCAAGCCACTTTTGACATCACCTACCGACATATTCCATTACAATAATTCTACACTTGTTATTTTATAATATAACTAACCCTTTTAGTAGCTAGGGTGTTCACTTTTACTAGAAATCATAGATCACAAGATCAACCAAACCTTTCTTTGGAATCAATATTTTATTGAGCCCTCTAATTACTTTGGTATGAAGGAATATATGGCCAAGCTAGACATGGTCAGGAATGTAGGCATTCAATTATGAATCCTTTCTTCCATGTTCATAGCCCTCACCACTAGGTTCAATATATTGCATCCAAATATGGGTCAACATTCTAATATTGAAGGTTTTTTCCAATTCTTATATTCTTATCCATCTCTAATATGCACATAAAATAAGCTTCATAAATTTTGATGGTAAATATCCTACCAACTAGTTATATAGACCAAAGCAATATTATACAATCCACTAAATCCCCATTAGTAAAAATCTCTATATAGCTTCTTCCCACATATAAAGTGAAGCCATTCAATGGGTTCAATTGTTTAAAAAATATCAATCATTTCTCATATGGATAAAATTTCACGAGGAATTCCTCAGCCTCTTTGGTCCAAGTGCATGTGAATTCTTTATAATATTTCTCACCAAATTGAACCCATAATTAGTTTAAGAATACCAAACAAAATTTGAGAAATTATTGAATCAAACAAGTGACCTTGATAAATAATTGTTTGAAAGTTGTTTTATATGTGGTTTCAAAGAAGATACTCATATTAAATTCTATTTTTCAATATGGAAGTATTCAAAGATGCTCCTAGTTTGGCTCACTTAGTTGAGGATAAATTTGTAGCACAAAAAAAAATAGGATCTTTTCCTCATTCATTCTAAAAAAAAAGAGGTGTTGTAAATCAAGGTAATGAGACCAACACTTTCACAAGTTATCCAAAGAAGAGTTGTCTAAGAAAAAATTGAAAACTATGTGTCTCAATTGTGATAAAAAAATGGAAGAAAGGTCATTAATGTAGGGAATAAGAATTCTATCTCATTGATTTTGTATGGGTTCCTAATGGCATTGGAAAATATTAATCTAAGGGAGAAGAGTTTATTTATTATAAAATCAATTCAATTGAGGATGCTCACATTTATTTTCACATGTTTGTCAAATTCTCTCCCCTAAAACTGTTAAATTCAATAGTTACATCAAACGCCAAAGGGTGGTGGGCCTAATTGATGGTGGAAGCACTCATAACTTCATTGGTAATAAAATTATCAACCAAATGCATTATTATGTTGAAGCCTACAAATATTTCTAAATTATGGTAACAGATGGGAATACCATGTCATGTGGTGACAAGTGTCATAATATAGAATTCACAATGGGAGAATATCAAATTACTATCAATATGTATAATATTTCCTTGGGAAGCATTGATGTAGTGTTGAGAGTAAAATGACTATGAGTTCATTAAGGTTCGAAACTCACTTCTAGCTATTCCTAACTATGGATAAAATGTAATCGAGACAAGAATTTTATCTTACAAGGTAAGAAGGTTAACGATGTTTAAATGGTCAATTATCACTACATGGAGAAGTTGTTAAAGAAATAACATATTGGTATTATTGCACAATTTAACTCTATTGAAACTTAACCTCCTTCACATCCTTGTCCTTTTTTAATTTGTAAGGGTTATTGAGTTAGTGTCGTAAAGTGTGTTATGGACCTATATAGTCATATCCCCCATGATCACATGACTATGTCATTCCCCTTATTTATGGTGGTCAACCTCCAAATATTTAACCTTGTCAATGCTCTCTTAAATAAGGGAATGAAATTGAAAAGATAGTTAAATATCTACAAGAGGTATGTGTCATATGAAAAATATTGATCTGTATTCATCTCATGTGGTGACAATTCCCAATATAGATGGCTAATGGTAGATGCACCCTAATTTCTAAGAATACAATAAATTGGAAGTTAATAATAAGACTCATTCGAATCCTCAAAAGATTTTTTGGATGAGTTTTTAGGGGGTCTTTGTGCAAAACTAGATCTTTACCTTAGCTATCATAAAATTCATGTCATTAAAGAGGATATTCCCAAAATAATCTTTCAGACTAATGAATTTCACCATGAATTCTTGATCATACCCCTTGACTTAAATTATACTCCTACCTTTTTTATAAAATGAATAAGGTGTTCTAAAGCGTCTCCATAAATTATCTCGATCTTTATTGATTACATTCTAATTTATGGTTGTATTTGGGTGATAATCTAAGGCATGTAGAGATAGCTCTCAATATTTTTTCAGATCATTCCCTTTCCCCTAAATGATCCAAGTGTGTCTTATGTAAGTTAAATTATTTTTCAAGAGGGAGATAACATTAATTTTAAAAGGATCAAGGTAATGTGGGAGTGACCTAACTTCAAATATATCAAGTAGAAGTTTTTGTAGGCTTGACTAGGTATTATTATTACATATTTATTCATAATTATATTAAAAGTTTATGACCTTTCATAAAAATACTTAAAAAAATTCCTTTCTCTAGACTATAGAAGTTGGTATGGTTTTCCTTGCACTAAAATCCATTATGTGTTCCTCTCTAGTTTTGACCATACCTAATTTTCATACACCATTTACCCTAGAATGTGATACCTTAAAGATAAGTATGGGTATTATTTTGAAATGAGAGAGTCATCTAATTGCCTTTATCAACAAGAAAATGATAAGGAGAAATATTGCTAAATATGCTTATGAAAAAGAGAGAATGGTTATTATCCACATTGCTCGACAATGACATCCTTACCTCTTGGGCCATAAATTCTAGATAAAATTTGATCAGCATAATTTAAAGTATTTTTGCAGCAATTGGTGCCCTCTCTTGAATAATAAAAGTCAGCTACTAAAATGCTCAAATATGATTCTAAGATTATTTATAAGAAGGGAAAAGAAATTTTTCATGGCTAATACACTTCCACATAAATATGAAGAGGAAGGTCAATCTCTCTCTCTCTCTCTCTCTCACCCAAATTATGAAAGAGGGGGATTAGGAATAGGTAGCTAATATAAAAATTTAGGATATCATATATCTTTTGGAACAAGATTCTCAGTTAGTGTTAGGTTTTTAATGGTGGAGACAAGTACTAAAATATCATGAGCATGCATACTTGTTTTCCAAATCCCACCTCAACCCTTGATCAAAGAATTGTATCCCTCTCCTAGTGTAAGTCACTCAAGTTTTTTGAAGACATATGAGTGCATCAAGCATGATTTATTTTGGGATGGAAATAAGTAGGATGTGAATACCTTTGTGGTTGAATATGATGTATGTCAGTGTAACAAAGGGGATATAATTATTAGTAAAATACCATGCATGCACCTCTAGTGCCATTAGATTTTATAAACATTAGCCTGATACAAGTACAAACAAACAATGCCCGTAAAGCAGATATAGGACATAAAATTATTTCCCTTGTTAACCCTTCAAGAAGAATAGCATAATACTAAAATCTACATAAAAATCAACAACATTCTAGCATGTAAACAACACTTAGAAAAGAAAACTAATTAGAGAGGAAGAAGAGTGGAAATGACTAGAAGAAGAGAAGTGCCACATATATAATTTGGGAAAAGACTTTTGGAAGAAAAAAACCCAACCTCCAAAGTACACACATCTAATACATTATTCAACAACATCAATGGTTACAACACATCCACAAGACATCTATGTTAGCTTTAATGAGATAAACACTCATGCTCCTCCAGTGGAAAATTAATAGCATAACCTCACAAATACCTTCCATACATCATCTATCCCATGCATCATTTTTTTTATGTTTGCCTATGTCTTCATCTCTAGAGTTCCACATAAGAACAAGATCCCATATTTGAAAATCCCCTAAGAAAACCTTATTATCAAAAATATATTTCATTTTTTGTTGTTCTCAATAGGTTCCTCTTATGTACATCCCTTTTGGCTCCATCTAATCTAATTCACTAGTGCACTCTTTGGGAAATTGCATCCTCTTCTTCTCCATCAATTTGTTGCAACAACTGATGGATTGGTAAGGTTGATTGAAAAAGTTGCCTCCATACCATAGACTAATCCAAATGGACTCTTTTTGGTAGTCTTGTTGGATGCTACTATATCTATTTAAGGAAAAAAATATTTCATCATCCTATCTTTTCTTTTTTGTATCCAAAGTATTTTTGATGATACTCATGATGCTTTTCTTATTGGACACAACTTATCCATTTCCTTTTGGATGATAAGGGGATGAATGTGTTAAGGAGATACCATATTATAAACATATATCAATAAAATATCAAAATCTAAAATGCATTGCATTATCAACAACTATCCTTGATGGCACTTTAAATCTTGTAAGAATATTATTTAGTAAAAATAAAATTGCTATTTTTGATGTAGCATATTTGTAGGGATTGCTTCCACCCATTTTATGAAATAATTAGTGGCCACCAACACATAATTACATATCAATTGATGGAATTTTCAATTATCTCCCCCACAAAATCTATACCCCATTGCTTGAATGAAGCCTCCATCGAAATGGTGGTAAGTGGGAGTGCACCTACAATGTTTAACTTACTAAAAAATCGCTAGCATGCATCACTCCATTTTACAAAATTGGCCATATTTATAAATAATGTGGACCATGAATGACCTACTCATAATTTTATAAGTATCATTTTTGTCATGAAAGTGTCCACCACATAATCCTTGGTATTCCTCAACAAATTTGTCCCTCGTCCAAATATTTTAAAAGAAAACCATCAGGGTTTATCCATATTAATTGACCTTGGAGCAATGCTTATTTATAATATTCTAGCTTCATTGTTCTTATTTTCTTGTCATCTAGCTTTGGTGGAGAACTCATTTTATTTTAAATAAAATATAATATCCTTATACCAAGGATAATCTTTCAAATAACCTAGAGTAATAGATATGTTAGAGTTTGCCTAATGCACTTCAACTACATCTAAATTTTTATCAACCATTAATTTGGGTAGGCATTGATGTCTAACCACCTTGGTTGTTTCCACCTTTGTGTCATATTCTTGGATCTTGTTGATTTATCGTCTCTTTCTTAAGGCCTCCTACTACACAAGAATTTCCCTAACTATTGTATGTAGTACAAAGGCAATGATCTTGTCTCCTATCATATATGGTCTTAGTATTTTTAATATCTTAATAAGGCATTTTTTTCATTATAGAATAGTTAGATTCAACATCTCTCAATGATTTATTGAAGAATACTACTGATTGTTTATGAATTTAATCATTTTGTAGCAGAACAATAATAAAATAAAAAGATGTAAATAAAAATATGTAGAGGAAAATAGTTGAAAAATATTAGCACAATCTAGGCTCACCAACAATGACACCTTTTTGAGTGCATATTTGATTTCTATAAATAAATTTATTGATTCCTTGTCCCATCTTGATGATTATCCCATATTCAATACCTTGGAAATGGCTTGTATTTTTTGCAGAGTTAGAGATAATTCTCCTAATAAAATTAATGTCTAAAGAATGATTGGATTATATTTTACTTATTCTGTTGATGATAATATGCAGCCACGTGATGAATACTCCAAATCGATTTGAGAAATAAATTCAAATGATAACTAAGGCTATTTAAATTTATATGATAATGAAGAGGTGCTTCATTTTATAATGAGACAAATTAAATATTAAGTGTTAATAAATAAATTATGATTACTTATTTAAAGAAGCCGACCTCGTGGAAAATTGCACCCCTTCTAGAAGAGACGTATTTCTCCTTGAGGTCAACCTCTTGGTGAAGAATCACATCCCTCCTCTTTGGTGTGTGTATATACAAGGTGTTCTCATTCATTTGCTCATCAAGTTCATTCATAGCATTCAAGGAGAAGTGTGATCTGAGCAACAAATCGAATTTGTATCAGCAGATAATCATATACAGTAGCAGGTCGATTATAAAGGAGAATCATATTCATTTGTGTCTTTGCATCTAGGAGAGGTGTTGCTATTCATTGTATTTTTAGGCATTACATTGTGCCTAAGTTTTAAGCAGATTGTTGCTCTTATTGTTATCAATATATAGGAGATATATTGGTTGGGTTTTTCTCCCTCAAATTGGAGGGTTTTCCCAGGGTATTGGTTGTGTTCTTGTGTTGATTTTGAATTCTTGCACTCTAATCTGATCATATAAAACTAACATGGTATCAAAGTGGGTTTGAAGAATATCTTGATCAAATTTGTGCTTTGTACAACAATACCCTTGTTTTAGTTCTCATCTTTATTCACCTCTATCTCTCTGTCAATATGGTGAATGGTCTTAAGATTGAGGATATTCTTGAGGGAGCGTCAAACTTCACTTCATGGAGATTTAGGATCATGCTCACCTTGGAGGAAAGTGAATTGGCAGAGTTTGTGGAAAGCTTTGTCCCCGAGCCTACGGATGAGGAAGATATGGAAGAAGGCCTAAGGATCATATTGTTCCTATTGTCTCCAAGTTAAGAACTGCAAGAGATATGCTCAAAAATCTGGAGGAGATGTACGAGATCAACAACACAAGTCGGGCACTTGCACTGAAGCAACAACTCCATCATTTGAAGATGGAAAAGGGAGAATTTGTTATTGCCTACTTCATGAGAATAATCGAGTTGAGAGATTAAATCTCATCTATTGGGCATGTTGTCGATAGCAAGCATTTGACCATGCTGGCTCTTAATGGTCTTCCCTCATCTTGGGAGTCTTATATTCAAGGAATCAGTGCAAGATCAAAACTTCCCAAGTTTGATCGGTTAAGGGAAGACTGTATTCAAGAAGAGTCTAGGTTGGCTGCAAGAGGTATTGGGAAAAGCTCCATTAATGAAGACATTCATGTTCTCACCACTCAATCCTCAAAGAAGAAAGGGAAAGATGGGAAGAAAGGCTATTTCGAGAGAAATAGAGACAAAGGAGTTGATGGTGGCCCCGCATTTAAGAAGAAGAGGGACCTCTCCAAGGTCTAATTCTTTCGATGTGACAAGTATGGTCACTTTGCAAAGGAATGTCCTACCAGGCCTAGGCAGTAGGCCGCCATTGCAAATGTTGATGAAGTCTCTCTACAAAAGGATTCAAGTGAATACCTATTCTATTCAGCCTTTTCAAGCAATGTAACTACCGACACCAACACTTGGTTGATCGGTAGTGGTGCCTCTCGCCACATCAGTAGATTTAGGGAGCATCTATCTAATTTGGTGGAGAAATATTCTAGCGAACAAGTCATTATTGGAGATGATGCTAGTTATTCTATTAAAGGGGTTGGGATCTCATCTCTACACTTGTATTCCAGTGATTCCTTGTAGTTGGATGATGTGTTATTTTTTCCACGCATCAAGAGAAACCTTGTTTCCATCTTAGCCTTGGAAGACAAGGGTTATCAAGTTGCTTTTTCAGAAGGCAAAGTTCTCATATGGGCAAAGAACTCCAACATCAAGACTACTCGAGTGATTGGAGTTAGACATGGGTGTCTCTACAAGCCATGCACTCATCCCACTCAGGCTCTAGTGCATGAATCCTCAAGTTTGTGTGATCTTTGGCATCAAAGATTGGCTCACCTTCACCTTTGAGCGCTACCTATTATCGAGAAGATGGTGACCGGCCTTTCTAAATTCAACCAGAAGCATGAAGGGACTTGCAAAGTTTGGGCTTTGGGTAAGAATACAAAAGGTCCATTCTATAGTAGTGAAAGTAAATCCAAATTTGTTTTAGATCTTATTCATTTTGATTTATGTGGTCCAATGTTTGTTGCGTCTTCGAGTGGTTTCTTGTATTACATTATTTGTATTGATGACTACTCTAGAAAGACTTGGATTTATTTCTTGAAATCTAAAGAATCTGAGGAGATATTAGAGAGATTCAGAAAGTTCAAAGCTCAAGTGGAGAATTTTTCCAGAAAGAAGATCAAGGTTTTGTGATCCAATAACGAAGGAGAGTACACTTTTCTTGTCTTCTGCAACTTTTGCATTGAAGCAAGGATTAAGAGGGAGTTCAGTGTTCCTTATATTCCTCAACAGAACGGTGTTGCAGAGAGAAAGAACAGATTTATTGTAAAAGTGATCAAAGCCATGATTCATGACCAAGATTTGAAAATCTCTCTTTGGGTTGAAGCATCCAGGATTGTTGTCTATGTTTAGAATAGCAGTCCTCACAAAATCTTGGAGAATATAACTATCAAAGAAGTGTTCTCTGGGGTGAAGCCTGAAGTAAGTCATTTGAGGATCTTTGGATGTCCAGTGTATGCTCATATACCAAAGGAAAAGAGGACAAAGTTGGAACTTTCTAGCGAGAAGGGAATTTTGGTAGGCTATAGTGAGACATCAAAAGCCTACCAAATCTGTATTTTGGGTCAGAAGATAATTAAGATCAATAGAGATGTCACATTTGAGGAAGATGTTGCATTTAAAAGATCTAAGGGCACTCATATGGAGATCGATGATGAAGAGCCTCCTCAAGATATGGAAGTTAACCATCTTCCTGAGATTCAGAGGGAGGCTCTAGAACCTAAAGAAGACGATGATCCAATTGAGCCCTTGGAACCTACTGATGGGCCTATAGATATTGTGATTGGAAGGAAAAGACCTCTTTGGGCCAGGAAAATAATGCAGGAGGCAGAAAGTTTTGCAGCCATTCAGAGAAAGTAATAGACCTAATAAGTCTCCAGTTATTTAGCCTTGAAGAGTTAGATTATTGAGTCAGAGCCTTCCAGTGTTGAGGAAGCTTCTATTCAACAAGTTTGGAAAGATGTTATGACTAAAGAGTATCAATCCATGCTTAAAAATGATGTTTGGGACATCGTTCCTAGACCCGAAGGAAAATTTATGGTGTCTTCTAAATGGCTCTTCAAGATCAAGCATGCGGTTGATGGGAGCATTGAGAAGTACAAGGCCATATTCGTGGCTAGAGGGTTCTCACAAAAAGAGGGAGTTGACTATGAAGAAAACTTTGCTCCAGTGGCTTGTTATACTTCTGTCAGGACCATTATTTCTATTCTACATCTAGAGGATGGAAGATTCACCAAATGGATGTAAAGACACCCTTTATGAATGGTGTAATAGAAGAAGAGGTTTGCATCGAGCAACCCGATGGATTTGAGGTACATGGTAAGGAGTCTCATATTTGCAAGCTGAAGAAGGCCTTGTATGGTCTTAAGCAGGCTCCTCGTGCTTGGTACAAAAGGATTGATCGTTACCTATTGAGTTTGGGTTTCTCAAAGAATGATGCAAATTCTAACCTCTACTTCAAGGTAATAAATGGTGAAGCATTTTGGTTCTGTATGTTGATGATTTGATTATCATTGGCTAAGAACACTTCATTCTCAAATGTAAGAAGGAGTTAGCTTCTGAGTTTGAAATGAAGAATCTTGGTCTCATGTATTACTTTCTGGCTTAGAAGTTTGGAAAAAGTCAGATGAGATGATTCTAAGTCAAGGAAAGAACACCATTGACATTCTGAAGAGGTTTGGTAGATTGATTGCAAACCTATGTCTACACCTATGGAGACCAACCTACATAAGTTGAAGGAGGCTGCAGCTAGTTCAGAACTGCTGGACCCCATGATGTACAGGCAACTGATTGGTTCATTGATGTATCTAGTTAACACTAGACCAAATATCTGCTATGTAGTAAGTGCACTTAGTCAGTTTATGTGTGAACCAAGGCAGATACATCTTGTTGTAGCAAAACATATCTTGAGATACTTGTGTGGCACAGTTGGATATGGGTTGAGATATTCTTCGGGTATGGATTTGAAGTTGCATGGTTTTACTAATTCTGATTGGGCAGGGTGTGTCACTGATTGGAAGAGTACCTCTAGTTGTTGCTTTATTTTGGGATCTGTTATGATATCCTGGTGCAACAAGAAGCAGTCGTCAGTGGCATTGAGTACAACAAAGGCCGAGTACATTGTAGCTTGTGTGGCAACTCGTGAAGTAGTGTGGCTTCGAAAGCTCCTTGCAGGATTGTTCGGACAATCAATGGAGGCTACTATCATTCATTGTGATAACTAGAGTTGTGTGAAGCTTTCTATCAATCATGTGTTTCATGACAGAACTAAACATGTTGAGATCAAATACCATTATATTAGAGATATGGTATTGAGGAAAGTTATACAGTTGAGGTATATCAACACTGATGAACAGATGACAAACATTCTCACCAAGCCCCTCTCCAGGATAAAGTTCGTGTACTTTCGAGATAATCTTGGTATGGTGGAGAATCAAGTCCTAGCTGAGAAGGAGTCTCAGTATCAGTGATCCTCTGTTAATGCATTTCTCTATTGAGAGAGATTTGAGGTGAAAGCCCTCAATAATGCATTTCTCTTTAATATTTGAGGTGAAAGCCCTTGTTTCCACCCTCTGGGAGAGCCATGGTGGATGTCATGTGTGTGACTCCATGACAACATCACGTGAGGGAGTCTGTGATGATCTTTCTTGTACTTGTGTTTCACCCTTTGGGAGAGCCATGGTGAAATCCACGATGAGGTGACAACATCACATTGAGTAATGAGCACTTGTACATACCATCTATGGAGGTAGCCATGATGGTTGATATCACGATGAGGTGATATCTGATATCACGATGAGGTGATATCTGATATCACGATGAGGTGATATGCTTTCATGATGAGTTGATAAGCTCTTTTCTTACATGGATGTAGCCATGTTGATTAACATCACTATGAGGTGATATGTCTTACACAAGTGAAAGTATTCCTCCCTACTTGAGAGGGAGTGTTGATGATAATATGCAGCCACGTGATGAATACTCCAGATCGATTTGAGAAATAAATTTAAATGATAGCTAAGGCTATTTAAATTTATATGATAATGAATAGGTGCTTCAATTTATAATGAGACAAATTAAATATTAAAAGTGTTAATAAATAAATTATGATTATTTATTTAAAGAAGCCGACCTCATGGAAAATTGTGCCCCTTCTAGAAGAGACGTATTTCTCCTTGAGGCCGACCTCTCGGTGAAGAGTCACATCCCTCCTCTTTTGCATGTATATATACAAGGTGTTTTCATTCATTTTCTCATCAGATTCATTCATAGCATTCAAGGAGAAGTGTGATCTAAGCAGCAAATCAAATTTGTATCAGCAGATAATCATCTATAGCAGCAAGTCGATTATAAAGGAGAATCATATTCATTTGTGTCTTTGCATCTAGGAGAGGTGTTGCTATTCATTGTATTGTCTAGGCATTACATTGTGCCTAAGTTGTAAGTAGATTTTTGCTCTTATTGTTATCAATATATAGGAGATATATAGGTTGTTTTTCTCCCTCACGTTGGAGGGTTTTCCCAGGGTATTGGATGTGTTCTTGTGTTAATTTTTTGCACTCTAATGTGATCATATAAAACTAAAAATTTTGGGCTATGGGATTAGGTCAAATAATTTGGCATGTTTGGGATCAATATTGACCCCCTCTTTAGACACAATATGTCTAAATGCCTTGTCTTCTTCCACTCCAACTATACAATTCTTGGGATTTAGAGAAATAGAGAAATATCATACTCTAAGCATCTTTAGAAGATCAACTCAAAGTGTTAGTAGTGATCATTTTGATATTTGTAGTATGCAATTAAATCATCTTGGTAGACCACCATAATCTCACTTATTAGATTGATAAATGTGATGTCCATGACTCGACATGTAGTGCCAACATTTTCAACCTGAATGGTATTCAAACATATGCAAATTTTTCCTATAGCATGGTAAAGGCTATTTTGTGCTACTTTGATTCTTTAACCATCACTTGATTGTACCTTAAGAAGCCATACATCATAGTCATCAATTCTAACCTTGTAACCTATTGTAATAGATGTTCCATGATCAGATAGGACATGAACCTAGGATTTTCCATTAGCATGCTATGATGTTCACTTTACTGTTTGATTGTATTAAACTTCTTTTTCAAAGAGAATTTATTAATATGTATTTGTTTTCATTAAATTTGTAATTATGAAGATATAAAATAAACTTGATAGTAGAAAAATTTCCTACATAAATTAAATAGGAGATACATGTATGCAAGATTTAACAATTTAAGAAAATGTAAAAATAAATGCACAAACATTGATCATAATGACACCATATTTTACATGAAAATTCTTTTGAAAAATACCTTACCTCTAAAAACTTGAATCAATAATCCTGAGTAATACAAGAAAAAACATTACAAATTTGAATTTCTTATTGAAGAAAAAGATGGAGATGGAGATTGTTTGCTAAATGGCCCGACAATTACCAAATGTATTAAATAAATATATCAAAAAAATAGATCAATATTTTCCCTAATTGACCTCATACACATCTTCAACGTACCCATTACACACCAAGGTGTGATTGCTAGTTTCTAATTAACTTGGTGTTATTGGGTATACACATGTCTCACAAGACCTGAGAATTGCTAATTGAACAGTTCATCTTTCACAAGAGGATTTTATTAAATCATCAACTGGGGAGTTGTAAAAATTTAGATAGTGTTGACAAAATATATGCATTCACATATTCTAGACATCCTACATCAATTGAGTATAGGCAAATAAACATGCACAAATACAATAAAAGTTGGAAATCGAAATAAATTGCTAATCACAAAATAGAGTAAAATAATATAAACTATTACCTTATGCTACGGGTGCCTAATGCTAAAGACTGTAACTATTAACTGTTGAATTGCAGTGTCCTAACCTAGCTAATTTCTCTAGAGTATGAAACAAAACATTAAGCTACATAATTGAGCTCATGAATTACAACACATACATTTGAAATCATATAACTGAAAACTAGCAATTGAATTCACAATGCATTATCTACTTTAACAACTACAACTAAAGTGGTTTAACAATACCTCAAGTGGCCCTTGCTCGAGTTGTTGCAGCTTTCACAGGATTTTATCAAATACTCACTTACTCAACACATCATGATATCAAATCAATTATCTTTATTGCATCTTAACACAACTATTACACAAAATCTAACAGGAATTTGTTAAAGATCTTTGTTCAAATAACATACATTCTATTTATAAAATCGTTACAACTACTTAGTAATGATAGTAACTAGATAACTAGGTCTCCTCCTCGACAAAATATCCTACTATATAGGGTCTACGAGGAGTTTCATTATTTTTGGACTGAAAAATTGATATTAAAAAAATGTCAACTCTTCCTCAAAGATAGGAAGAGGACTGAGTTTTGAAACAAAAAATAATAACTATCTGAAATAGGAGTAGAAAAACCAAGTATGAACTTTATGTCCAATATCTTAGCCTCTCATAATAGAAACGTGTTCATAGAATAGTTATGTCATAATTCAATCTTGCCGCAATTAGACTCCTCCTTATTGTCTCATTGGTCAATAAGAGTGATTTTAGGTGACTCTTAGATGGATCAGTAAATGATCACCTCCATTTTACTCTAAAAATGTCACACCCCAGTCAGTTGCCTTCCTCTTCACAACAATCTACATTCCTTATGGTGTGTTGAAAAACTTGTTACTGCAGGTTGATAGTTCTTACTACAAATATTAGTCTTATTCGTAAGGTATCCTATTTACTAACAATCATAATTTAAAAATACATTCTTACTAAATTTAATAGAAATTCATGAATTCATATATGCACATATCAACATAGCATGTTTCCATTTCCACATTCTAAGACTACTTAAAAGTATATAAAAGTGAAAATGTGGTAAAAAGAAACAGGGCTATATAAAGGGGGTTCACCAAAATGATAGTAAATAACCCTATTCTCCACTATTTCATTCAAGAAAAGAGATCCAAACAATGAAGTGACTGTCAACCAAAAGGTGAGTCAAATCAAGGTATGAATTTGTAAATTTCCCTTTTATGCAAGGACGGGGGTATGATTCAAAAAACACTTTGGGGAGAAAGATTAAAAATAGCAAAACAACTCCAAAATACAAGCTATAAAGTGCATCTAGAATATTAAGCTCAATTCTAATGGAACCAATAGTCAAATTACAGATCTAAGTAGGGGAAAGTGAAGTGTACCAATCACCAAAAGTTCCTTTTCAAAGCAAACTGAGGACTCATTCGCCCTATGGCAAATGGGTCCTGGCTAGGGCTCTTGAAAATCAGTTTATGGGTTTTGTTCTCTTGTATCTGCACTCCCAGATTCTTGAAGCTCACGGTCGGAAATCCATAAATAAATTTTGTAGGTCACCTTTCATGGAATTGCAAGAAAGATGGCAATTTTGAAAACTTTGAAACTTTGCAACTTTACTCTTCAATAAATCTTCCACCTAAAATCTGCAATCACAAATCAAGAGAGAATAATGTTGTTTTGTTAGGTGAATGCGGGTTTGCCTTGGTCAAACCCCATTTTGGTAATTAAACCTTATAATGAAATGAAATAGCATGAAGGAATGATGAATGAACAAGCAATGTCACAACTCACCAAACCCTTGTTTGAACCTTGGAATAGGGATCTGCAACTAGCATGAAATGACTTCAATGGATGTGGATCTTGATCATGAAACGTGACTTGAAACAATGACTTTGATATGCTTGAATGGATCTTGAACACTGCATCAACATATTAGCTCAAATAACATGCATGATGCAAGAAAGCTTTGACATGATAATGGAATCTTGATTGTTGCAACAATCTTCAATTAATTTTCCCTTGAATGCCTTGAAATGCTCTTGAAATTTCTCTAGCTTGATCTCATGAAGTCACATAAAAATTCTTCTAGGTAGACACATAATGAAATGACCTCTTAATTATGCATATGTTAACATTAATTCTTGAAATTCAAATAACACAAGCTGGCATGTGAATACACATTTGAAATCATTGAAAAACCATCAAAAACATATTTTCAATTTAGGTCCTAAGCCTAAGTGAGGACCCATTCGCTCTTGGGCGAATGGGTCCTAGGTCACTTACCTAGGACACACATTCTCCAATGTTAACTATTATGTTATGGTATTAATGAATGTCAGGTTTTACCCTTCAAAAATTGCAATTAATTAGGCTTGGATTTGAATTAAGGGGCCAATTAAGGTATAATTAACCTCAATTGATTAATAAAGCCCTAGATTAGTGTGAAAGTGTAAAGGTACACCTTACAATACCATAAATAAGGCACAATTAAGTCCATTTTATTTAACAAGGCCCTAAACTTAATGTGAATATGTAAAAAATATTACAACACTAAATTAAGGCATAATTTAGTTCATTTTATTTAATCTTTATTCTCAAATTAAGTGTGAAAAAGGGACACTTTTTACTACACTACAAAAAGGTATAAAAGGTTTTGGTAATGTCTTTAAACTTAGCAAAAAGAGATGATGAAAAGTATGAAATAGTAAAAGGAAAACTAGATTATTATACAACCCATCATTCCCCACAACTAAAGCTATTGCTTGTCCTCAAGTAACTTTAAGGTCAAAGGTTATATTACAAGGCCATCTCTCTAAAGTCCACATCACAATCCACTCATTTACCCTGCTTTAAATAAAAACCTTGTTGATCTGCGATCTTTTCTAATCTTTTATTCTTTACTAATGCACCTTCCTCTCAATTCCTCCTTGTCCAGTGTAGTACGAGAAACAAGATGAGAGGAGGATGAAAGGTGGGAGGGAGCCAAGCAATTCTATTCTTGAGGGTAGTTGTAATGTATTGTGTGATTTGCCAATTACTGCCTCATAAATATAAATAGAATGAGGCTCCTTCTTCTTTAGTTTTGGTGTGAGTTTGTTCCATCTGCCTTGGGTAAAGTTAAATGCATATTTTATCATGCTTGAGTTGCTAATCCCTTCATTCTCCTATAATCCTTTTCTCTATAATCCAAAATCTTTGTTGCAACTCCCTTATGCTCTATAAGTTCTAATTGTTGGTTTACCACTGCATTTGGGTCTGGTGCTTCTTCTCTTAACTATAGAGGGAGTGATTTCTCTCTCTCCTAATATTCCTATAAAAAATTCCCCCTTTGATGTTCATTTCTAATGTAGGAAGTTAGAGCCCTGATCTGAGTATCTCCCACACACATAAGTGGGTTCCATGCAATATCATATGAAAGAACAAATTTGTGCGAATAAAATTCACACAATTGATCTTGCATTTATGGTGTAGATCATTTGAAAGTTTCTAAAAATGAAGATATTGAATGCATGACAATGGGGAGATTACTAATTATTTGACTAAATTGAAAACATATATTTTTTTCTTGCACAAAGTAGAGTATATACCCTAGCAGGAGATTTGCACCTCATCAATTGAACCATCTTATCTATTAGTTTATAAATTTTTATCTCTATTTCCTTCTTCTCAATTGCTCTAGAATGTGTGGATATTAATTCCGCTTTCTCTTTTTCCCAATCCTTTTATTTTGGGGAAAACTCCTTTGTTTTCTTCCATAGCTCAATGTCAAGTGACACAATAGTGGGAACAATGGGGTTTCTTGTGTATTTAATTGATCTCTTTAGGTCCTGATATTTTTCACTCTTTTCAATTATGTCAAGTTGTGCCAACAATTATAACTTTGACGGTGTCCAAATCTTTGGACTTTTTCTTCCAATTCCTTAATCTTTGCATCCCTTTACTATCCCTTTGTTGGTATCCTTTTAGTTGTTTCTTTAAATATTTTATCCCCTGCAAGGCTTCTTGTAGTTTCTTGCTAGTATTTCTTCCTTCCAAAAAGTTATTTTTTTGTCTCTAAAAACTGCTCTTCTCCTACCCCCTCCAAATGCACAAACCCTTCTTCAAAAATAGGGCTTTTTGGAGGTCTATTTTTCTTTATAGCCATAAAGATATCTTTTAAATCTAAGTCAAAAGAACTTCTCATATACAGGGGCCACAGAATGGGTGTTCTTTTATTATCATCAGGAACAATTTCCTTGGAATCCATAACAATATCAATCATAACATCTTCTTGCGGCTTTTTAGCTTTCCCTTTCATTGGCCCTTTACTTTATAGGTGATGTGATCACCTTCTTGATTGTGTGGCCCTTTTCTGCTTCTTCACAGATGCAAAATTAGAGGCTTTTATTTTCCTTTTCTTTGGCTTTGGTGGGATTTTAGTAGAAGTTGGGGTTTCCACACCCTCTTCAGCTATGGGCTACTCAACAAAGGTTGCAGCTTGAGTTTCCTACAATCCTTTCTCTTTGGGTTCCTCTATGCTATGAGTAGGTGTTGTAGCAGGTGAACCAGAGGGTATTTCTCCCTCTATTGTAGCCATAAGGGGTTCTTCTACTTCTTGTTCATCACCCCTTTCTTCTCCATTATGTACTGTAATAATATTTATATTGTTGTTGTTTAGAAAATCTTCCCAAGATACATTGGGAAACTGAACCTTAAGAATTCTCTTAACAAGCAAAGTAACTAAATAGAGATGAGACAAACCTAACTGATTCCTTTTCCTCTTATATTCTAATGACATCCTTTTTAACAAATTATACCAAAAATTTGGAGCATTTACCAACCTCTAATGGTGTAAATGATTGAGCAGCTTAAAATACATTGTATATAACAATGATTGTTTTTCCATCACAAGTTAAATATCTAACAATGTGTGCGGCTACAGAGGCCCAAATCCAAGGTAAAGATAGACATTTTGTACCTTGTGAGGATGAATCCAAATTCTCTCCAGGCAAGGAGAATTTATTTCTAGTTGTGATTATGTCTACCCTGATTGGAAATTCTTCTCCAACCCTTGGAAGACCTAACACCTTAGCTATATCTACCTCTAATGCATCAACCCTTTGTCCAATCACAATTACCCTATCATTTTACAAGGTGATAGAAAAAATTTGGGTCATAAGCTCACTGTATTTTGCGAGTCTAATGAAATAATCTAGCCAACTTGCCTATTGGAAGATAGGAAAACATTGCCTATCCTCTAGCAAAAAATTATAGGTTGAAGGCTCTCTCCTTACTATATCACCTCCCATTATAATGTTACTATTTTAATTTTTGCTTTGCTATGTGTATTCACCCAATTCTATTATTTCCTTGCTATGCTATATTCTTGATCACCCAATTCTACTCTAGGTACTTCTTCGCTGCTCTAAACTGTCATTTTCTTGATAATGGTAGAAAATTGAAAGGCAAAAAATTAAAAATAACTAGCATTTTGGATACCCCTCCCCCAACTAAGGATGTTAATTTTCCTCAATTAGAAGGTACAAAAAGGGTGTGGGTAATAAATATTAAGTAGTGGAATTCAAAACGTGAAGTTTAAATGTGTGTATGAAGTATAAATATTTACAAAATTAACAAGCTTGAATGTTAATTATGAGAGTTAATGCAATAAGTACCTATTAACATGTTGTGAAGTGAAGGATGGCATATTTGATTTTTTTTAATGTCGCCATGTAGTAAGGAAAAGACTTGAAATTATTTGAGGTGATGGCTGAGGACCGCGGGTGGTTGTGTAAAAAATAACTTTAGTTTGAGTATAACACGTGGCAATAAATTGGAAGTGGTGAGAAAAGACTAAGAAAAGTGTGTGGGATGAAAGTGAATGGTAGAATTTGTTACATGGTATGGATGATGTGAAAAGTAAATAGTGATTGCTACATTTGTGGTATGAAGAAGTTTGCATAAAATTAAAATGAATGATGGTTGCTACAGGCAAGGTTGGCATTATGGATGTGCAAGTATTATCTAGGTTGTTGAAGAAACAAGTCCATTTTGAATGTTGTACCTTGTGGTGTGATGTTTCAAGTCTCGTTAGCTTTGTTGTAGGTTCTGAAAAATGAAGACTTTTGAATGTTACCTGTGCATGTGATAAGTGTTGTATTATACCTAGGCAATAGCAGTAGGTGAGCTAGGTAGCTTGTCTATTGATTACTTCAATGTAGTGCTAGTAGTTGTTGATAAATTATGTGACTCTGGTTCCAATTGATGTTATAGTGTTCACAAGAAATCATCCTCCTGTAGTGGCCTTTTATAAAACTTCAATTGATGGCCATTGACTAAAATTGAAAACCTTATCACATCAATTTTTATGAGTTGAACTAATCCATTTGGAAAAATAGTATGAATTTCATATGGCCTAAGCCATCTTATTTGTAGTTTCCCTTATAATCCTTATTCCTAGAATCATAGAGTAAGTCCCAATCTCCTATATCAAGCTATTTATTCTTGATAAACTGATCATGCCACCTCATTCTTTGTTTCTAAACAATCTTAGTGTGGTGAATGACTTACATGCATATCTAATCTAAAGCATTGAGATTGTGTAACCTCTCCTTTTGTGCTTCAAATAAATTCATGCCCAATTTTACTAATTTTCTCAATTTTTTGTATTCAAATTCTATTGGAAGGACTACCTTTTTGTCTAATACC
This sequence comes from Sequoiadendron giganteum, assembly GCA_007115665.2. Classification (NCBI taxonomy): domain Eukaryota; kingdom Viridiplantae; phylum Streptophyta; class Pinopsida; order Cupressales; family Cupressaceae; genus Sequoiadendron; species Sequoiadendron giganteum. The sequence goes on along the minus strand of CM021101.1, from coordinate 644,472,644 downwards.
AATTCATATGGTGTGAAGCCTATTGTTGTTTTCCAAGTTATCTTGTAAGACCAAACTTCTTTAGGTAACCTAGTTGCCCAATCCTTCCTATAGAGTTGCACTACTTTTGTAAGAATGTTTTCTAATTCTTTGTTAGTGACCTTCACTTGACCATTAGCCTGAGGCTGATAAGGTGTAGATTTCCTATGTTTTATCTCATATTCCTACACTAACTTGGTGATAAAATATGAGGTGAATTGTGGCCCTTGGTCTGTCACTATTTCCTTGGGAACACCATATCTTGTAAAGGTATCTTCATAGAGAAACTTGGCAATATTTTCATCCCTTTAAAATTTAAAGGCTTTGAACTCCACCCATTTTGTAAGATAATCAATGCATACCAATAAATATTCCTTTTTGTTAGATATTAAAGATATAGGAACAATAAAATACAACCCCCATTTGTCAAATAGTGCAACGACTAGTTGTGGTTGATGTATAATTTAATTTATTTTAGTAGATTATCCCATCCTCTGACATCTATCACACCTCCTTATGTACTCAACTGCATCTTTATAAAGTGTTGGCCAATAATAGCCAGTATTCAAGATTTTAAGAGTTGTCCTCTTTGCTATAAAAGTTCCTCCACAATGTTCATCATGGCATGCTTTGAGAATGTCATAGACATCATCCTCCCTGATGCACCTCCTCATTATATTATTAGGCCCTTTGTAAAATAGATCCAACCACCCATGAATAAGGAAAAAAAATTTCAACTAAATTTATCTTCTCCCTTGCCGAGAGATGTGGTGGTGTTTTCCTTGCAACTAAATAATTGGCTATGTCTGCATACCAAGGTGTATACAGAGAGAGGGAAAACAATCTAGAAATGAGTCATCGATAATATCCTCTTCTAATTTTCTTGGTAGTCTAGATAGAAATTATGCTACTACATTATCTTTTCCTAGTTTGTCTATAATGGTAATATCAAACTCCTGAAGTAGCAACAACCACCTCACAATTATGCCTCCAACTACTGGTTTATTCATCAAGTACTTGATTGTTGTATGGTTTGTGTAAATGAGTAGAGAACACCCTATGATGTAGTGCCTAAATTTATTGATTGCATAGACCACTGCTAACATCTCCTTTTTAGTTACTATGTAATTGAACTTTGTCCCTTGAAGGTTCCTGTTGATATAATAGATATCATGCTCCAGATTTCCTTCTTTTTATCCTAACACATCTCCAATTGTAAAATCAGAAGCATTTATGTGGATATGAAAAGGCAATGTCTGGTTTGGGTTCTTTGTAAGTTCTTCCTTAAGGGCTTCAAAGGCATATTGATAGGCAGGTGTCTAGTCAAACTCCATATCTCTAGATAATAGGACAAATAATGGTGATATAATTTTACTGAAGTCTTGTATAAATCTCCTATAGTACCAAGCATGACCAACAAAGCTTCTAATATCCTTTTTGTTGTTTATGTACAAGCAGTGTAGATATTACCTCTATCTTATTTGGGTCTACTTGGATCCCATTATTGGACACAAAAATTCCTTAGAATACTCCTTCTTTCATCATCATGAAACATTTTTCATGAATTAAGGTGGTGATATTGACATCTCTGCAGTACCTTCTCCAAGTTAGCAAGTTCTTCCTCATAGGTATTCCCATAGGTTGTAAAATCCATGTAAAATTCCATGGAATCATGAGCAAAGTTTGAGAATATACTCAATACTTCCCTTTGGAATGTGGTAGGTGCATTTTATAGCCCAAATGGAAAGAAAAAGTAAGCACATGTACCCCAAGAGAAAGTAAAGGTTGTATTTTCTTGGTCCTTTGGAGCTATCTTAATCTGGTTATATCCATTGAACCCATCTAAGAAGGAAAAGTATTATTTTCTTGCTAATGAATCTAGCACTTGATTAATGAATGACAGGGGAAAGTGGTCTCTTTTGGTTGCTGCATTTAACTCATAGTAATCAACACATACTCTCCATTTCTTCCCTTCTTATCTATAATTAATAATGGATATACCCACTGACTATCAAAGATTGGATAAATGAACCCTACATCAAGTAACTTTTGTAATTCTACCTTAACTATGTCACAAATAGTTGGGTTTATTCTTGTTTGAGGTTGCCTCACCAATTTTTAGCCATCATTAATGTAAATTATGTGCATACATATGTTTGGTTATGTTCCTTTAATATCATGGTAATCCCATACAAATGCAATTGTGTGTGCTTGAAGCATGTTTAATAGTGAAGACTATTGTGCAACAGTCAATTAACTGTTTACATTTAATGTCTTACTCGGTGTAATCTCAACTATCAAGGTTGATGTTTTGATGGAGGAAATATATAGGCATGCTATATTTGGAGTGCAATTGTGGGGAAATAAGGTATGGAAAATTTGAGAGATGGACTTGAATGTATTGACATGAATTATATTATGTAGAGGGTCTTGCAATTATGTTAAATAGTCATATTGTTGTGGGTCCCAACCATAGTTGTTTTGCATGATGTTTGAAAGTAATTTATCTTCATATTGGATTTCCAATATGGGACTACGTTCAATATTCATTAATATTTGTAGTGAGTATTGATCATCTTCATCTAGAGCAGGTCATATAGTTTGCTCCAAATCTATATGTGGTTGAGCAAGTGGATAAATGGCTAGCCTTTTAGTTACATTTCCATTATAAATAATCATGTTACCAGACCTACAACCTATGAAGGCATATACAATAGCAAACCAAGGTCTTCCTAGAATTAGGTGGTACCCTACAAGATTTTCTTTAGGTTGCAACACCATAAAGCCTATAGGGTATTCTCATGCATCTAATGTTATAACCAAGTCTTCTATGATTCCCTTTGGTTTTATTGTATACCTATTTGCTAATTGTAACATAATAGGTGTAGGTTAGAGCTCTGTTAGTTGTAATTGCTTCATGGTTTCCTTTTTCATCATGTTGATGATTGCTCCTAGGTTAATTAAGGTATTCTTGATGAGAGTGCCATTGATTTTGACATCCACAACAAGGGTTATGGGGTCTAAATATTTAGGGACAACTATGTTTCCTAACATAAAATTTGCAATCTATCCTAAAATATGCACAGTCTAAGGATCCTTACATTTTTGCATGAATTCTTGAGAAGTAACTCCCTTACTATCTTGGTATAAATTGGCACTTCCTTAATTGCTTGTATGAGGGGTACCTTTATGTAAATATCTCTAGGTTATCCTAATAGACCATTTTTAGCTTTTGAATGATGTTTTTGTATTGTTATTCTCTTTGGGAATGGAGGTTTTGGACTTATGATTGTTGGTTTATCCTGATTTGATTCAAGTTCCCTAGGTTGTGTGTCCATAGTTTGTGTTGGGAGTTCCTCCTCAATCAACTCTGTGATGTAAGGGGTTGAAGGCCCAGCTAGCATTTTCCTTGATCTAAGGTGAACATCACTCATCTCAACCTCATAAGTAAGGTATTGGATGGTTTCATTAGCACAAGCCTATTGGACATGCTTATTATTGGGGTTAGGTGCATTTTGTGCTGTAAATTGAGGTGCTCTTGGTGGTGTTGGTGCAGCCATAGTTGGATTGGGTATTATGGCTAGCTACTATTTTTTCAAGGGCTATTATGGTTGCAGGTAATTAAGGTTTTGATTTTTCCATTTGACCTCCTCACCACTATGATGGCCATTGGATCTGTTGGGGTGGCCACTAGGAATTATAATTTGGTCCTTGGTAATTTTTTAGTGGCCATATGCCTTATTGAATTTTGAGTCTTGATTAGAGGCTTAGGGCATTAGCCATTGTGGATTTTGTACATTGGTCCAGGGTTGAGGGTTCCAATTTGGGAAGTTTGAATTACTACCTTGAAATGACATATTATATAGGTCAAGGGATCTTGTGGAATAAATTGTCTCAAGGTTTCCATGGCTTGTGTGGAGTGATGTAAAACACTTGAACTTATTCATCTTTCAGGGCATGAAACTTTGGCTTCCCTTTCTTGTCCTTAGATATACTGGCTAGCTTTTTGCATTTGCAATTTATCTTCTTTTGGTAGTAGCGTGGAAAAAAATTTGTGAGGGTTGCCTTTGCTTCTTCCTACTTACTCTTGATATGGAGGGTATCCAATTAGGTATCCAAGTGGCTAATGATGTCCTCCTTCATGTTGGATAGAAGATTGCTAAGCTCTACCCTTGAAACTCTAGTGGATGATTTGTTGCTAGAAGGGGTCATGTCACACCTGGCCTTCTTGATGAATGACCTAGAGTAATTTTTACACAATTTAAAATCTCATCAAAGGGTAATTGTGATATTTCCCCTAATCCAATGTTATTGAGGGCATCCATACAGTCTTCATGAACTCCTCTTAAAACACTAGTTTTAAGGATTCATCAAAAAGTCTATTTTGATGAGATTTCTTGAGAAAGAACTGAAACCTCTCAACATAATCTTCCAACAACTCATCTTCTCTATGTGACATCCTAAATATTTCATACCTCCTTCTATTTGTGCCTCTACAGTAATCCTGGTATTTCTCCAAGAATTTTATCTTCATTGTATTCTAGTTGGGAACCACATCTTTTTCTAACCCCATGAACCAATGTAGAGCAACACATTTCAATGTAGCTAGGAACAATTTGAGTTGGTGAGCATCTATAGTGTAGTCATAGCTTCAACATATCACATCAAACTAAAAAACAAAGGTGTCCAAATCCTCTATAACCAGTTCATAGAAGATAGGGAGTGTTGAAGGAAGTATGTTCTTCAAGACAACAATCCTTTCTTGGTTGGTTATTGAGAATTCAAATGTTACATGATCCATTGGATCTTCCACTGTTGCATCGTGCCCATGATGCCAAAATGTGTTCGAGAAGCCTTCTTTGTGATTGGAGCTACCGATGTAAGGGGTGATTCTTCTTCATTGATCCCCTCAATTATTTAGCTTTTTCCAATAGTTTCTTCAATTTCGTCATGTACTGAGGGGAGAAATATTCCCAAAGTATCTCTCTACCTCTACATGCAACAATTTTGACTCCTTAGATAAACAGTTCCTATACATTGTTAGTAAATCATGTCGTTGTTGATGGCTAAAACACCTATTTACCTTAATACTGAACAAAATTTCTAGACTATGAAAGCTTGAAAGGAATTGAAAAACACACAAAAAAATCCTAAACTTAGCACCATCCCTAGCAACAACACTAAAAATGTGGATCCAATCTAATGTCTAATTAAATTGGTGTTATTAGGTATACACACGTGACTCAAAGGACCTAAGAATCCCTAAGTGAATAGTTCATCTTTCACAGAAGGGCTACATTAAATAATCAACCAGGGAGTCATAAAACTTTAGATAGTGCTGACAAAATATACGCATTCACATATTTTGGAAATCCTAAATCAATTGAGTATAAGCAAATAAACATGCACAAATATAATAAAAGTTGGAAATCATAATAAACTGTTAATTCACAAAATAGAGTAAAAGAATATAATTACCTTATGCTATGGGTACCTAATGCTAAAGACTATAATTGTTAACTGTTGAACTACAATGTCCTAACCTAGCTAATTTCTTTGGAGTATGAAATAAAACATTAAGCTACAAAATCCAACTCATGAATTACAACACATGCATCTAAAATCATATAACTAAAAAATACTAATTGAATTCACAATGCATTATCTACTTTAACAACTACAACTAAAGTGGTTTAGCAGTACCTCAAGTGGCCCTTGCTTGAGTTGCTGCTTCCATGGGATTTCATCAAACACTCACTTACTCAATAAATCATGATATCAAATCAATTATCTTTATTGCATCTTAAAACTAAACTATTACACAAAATCTAATAGGAATCTATTAAAGATCTTTGTTCAAATAAAACACATTCTATTCATAATACTATTGTAACTACTTAGTAATGATAGTAACTAGATAACTAGATCTCCTCGTCAATGGAATATCCTACTATATAGGGTATGCAAGGAGTTTCATTATTTTTGGACTGAAAGAAAACTTATAAAGTAAATATCAACTCTTCCTCAAAGATAGGAAGAGGACTGAGTTTTTGAAACAAAAAAATAATAATATTTGAAATAGGAGTAAAAAAACCAAATATGAACTCTATGTCCAATAGCTTAATCACTCATAATAGAAATGTGTTCACAAAATAATTTTGTCATAATTTAATCCTACTGCAATTAGACTCCTGCTTCTCCTTGTTGTCTCATCGTTTAATAAGAGTGATTTTAGGCGACTCTCAAATTGATTAGTAAATGATCACCTCTATTTTCCTCTGAAAGTGTCACACCCCAGTCAATTGACTTACTCTTCACAACAATCTGCAATCCTTATGTTGCGCTTTGAGAAACCCATTGCTACGGGTTGATAGTTCTTCTTGCTACAAGTTAGTATTATTCCTAAGGCATCCTTATTATTAACAACCATAATTAAAACATAAAATCTTACTAAATTTCATAAACATTCATGAATTCATATATGCACATATCAAGATCACATGTTTCCATTTCAACATGCTTAAGATTGCTTAAAAGTATATAAAAGGTATAAAAGGTTTTGGTAATGTCTTGAAACTTAGCAAAAGAGATGATGAAAAGTATGAAATAGTAAAAGGAAAACTATCTAATTATAGGTCCCATAAACCACCTAATTTTTTAATGTTCACTGACTTTGTTAGTTCATTTGCAACACTCTTCAAAGTGTCATTATTTTTCTTCATCACCCTCCCATCTCTTATCATATCTCAAACAAAATGGTATTGTACATCAATATGCTTTGTGTTTGCATGAAATTTTGGGTTCTTTGTAGACATATGTCACTCTAATTGCCACAATGAACCATAATGGTTCCTTGCTCTAGCCCAACATTTAAACACAACCTCTTAAGCCAGATGGCTTCCTTACAAGTATGAGTTTCTTCCATGTACTATGCTTCAATAGTAGAAAAAAAAACCATAACTTGTCTCTTACACATTTAACTAATTACACCACCATAAAAAGTGAAAAAATATCCACTATTGGACCTTTTATTGTCAATATCTCTTGTCCAATCTAAATCCATAATATATGAATATAAATAGAATTTCTATCCCTTGTAGGATTACTATGATAGCATAAGAAATACTTAGAGATGCCTCACAAATACTTGAAGACCCTCTTCACTACATACGAATGTACTCATCTAGGATTAGCCATAAATTTGCTAATAAATCCCACTACTTGGGAAATGTGTGGTCTTGTAGAAACTATAAAATACATCAAACTCCCAATATCATTAACATAAGGTAATATGATCATATCCTCCATCTCACTAGGAAAAAAAGAAATTGCTCAACTAATAACCTTGTCCCCATTGTAATAGGACCACACAATAGCCTACAATATGCCATTTTAAATATTTCCAACACAGTTCACTTACTCTAGATCAGCTAGAGTTTTTTGTTTGAACTATCTCTTTTGATATCCATTCCCAAGATGTACTTGGTTGCCCCTATGTCCATCTCAAATTGTGTTGAAAGCTCAGACTATAGATCACAAATCATTCTTTTCCCAAACTAAAATCAACATATCATCAACACATAATGCAATAATGAGAATATGATTACCATCCATCTTATAATAGATGAAATGATCAAATTTAGATCTTAGAAATCCCAAACTCAATATAAAATAATCAAAATTTTGGTACCACATTCTAGGAGATTGATTAATACCATACCAAGACTTTTTAAACTTATAAACCAAATGTTATTTACCTTTGTATATGTAGTTCTTTGGATGTGTCATATAAATATCTTCCTCCAAATTACCATAAAGAAACTTTGTCTTCACATCCCTCTGCTCAACCTCAATATTATACACTACTACAAGAGACAATAGAAATCAAATGGATGCAAGATTTTTTACTAGGGATAAAATATCATCATAATATATTCCCTCAATGTAGGAATAATCATTTGAAACCAATCTCACCTTGTACTTCTCAACACTACCATTAGACCCTATATTTATTTTGAACACCCATTTTCATCTAATAGGATTTTGTCTATCAAACAAAGATACTAGGTCCCATCTATTTATTTTCTTAAAATTAGTCATCTCTTCATCCATGGCCACCTACCAAGACTCTACATCATCCATACCCATTGCCTCCTTTAAATTGATAGGCTCGTTAGTGTTAGTAATCAAAGCAAAATTACATATCTAATTAGAGGGAGTACACCTTTCTAGTTTTTTCCTTTGTTGAGTAGACCTCCTGAATGATTGAGGTGGAGATTCTATCTCTTCTTTCCTTTGTGGGATTTTGGATCAACCTTCTCGATCTTTGGTTTTAGCTGAACCAAATCTTTATTTTTATCCTTCTCTAGTTTTTTTTGATACACAAGATTTTCAATATATTAAAATATAGATAAAGTTTTAACATCATATATCATTCATCACAAGAGAATAACTAGTATCAACCATTCGACAATTAATACCAAAACCCATAACAGTCCAAGATCGACTACCCACCAGATCAACCAGAATCCTACCAGCCTACTAACACCAAAACAACCACTAGGCCACTACTAAAACCAGAGCAACAACTAGACATTGGAAACGAAAACCCTAACCTACGATACCAAAATCCGACCATCAACCACTTACATAAAATGATTTAATTATGCAAAATATTTAAATTTTCTCTTCCAATCCTCGCCTTTAGTAGAAACCATCCCAAAGAACTGCTTTAAAAACTTCACTGCCACTGCCACAACCATCCTATGCTTCATGAGACCAGGTCCACTCAAATCTAGAAGAAATAGATACAATTTTATGGCTTTGTTCGACTCAAACAGGTGTTCCAAGTCACAAGGACGCAGGATACCTCTCCTAGCTACCACCTCACGTAGGACATCATCGACCCCTTCCACCAAATCCTACCCGAACATCTTTTCCAACAATATCTTTGCCTCGACTTTTTCAACCGGGTTATCCAAGAGAGAAGTTAAGAACTGAGATGAAATATGCAAATTGTTTCATCCATACTCCTTGTTCGCCAAATGCCCAACACCTAGGATCATTTTAGTTGCCACCACCACGAAAGGGTTATTTTTTAGTAGAATTTGTTTCAAGCGTTGGTCCTTCACTTCTCAAAATGAAGCCTGTCGAGCCGATGACTGTAATTTTTATCCTTCTCTAGTTATGATACTACAAAAGAAGATTTAATTTCTCTAAAGATGATACTTTTACTATAAATTTTTTACTATCCATTGGATCCCAAAGCTTGTATCCTTTCACACCAACACCATAGCCAGTAAAGAAAATTTTACAACATTGTTCTCTAACTTTGATCACTTATCCCTAGGAACATGTACATATGCCTCACAAACAAATGCTTGAAGATGTCTTAATGATGTTTTTTTTCTTGACCACACCTCTATGGGTGTCTTTTGAACAAGAGCTAATGTAGGAGACCTATTAACCAAATATCAAGTTGTGGAAACCACTTTTACCCAAAAAAATATTTTAATCCAACTCCACTCAACATACTCTAGTCCTCTCCATCAACATCTTTTTCATTCTTTTTGCAACTCCATTTTGTTAATGTAATAAGCCCAATGTTTCACCCTTTGATTTTACCTATGTTTTAATCCACATGTGAACAATTTATGTTTACTAACTTATAGCAATACAAATTTTCCTTTCCATTTCAATAACAAGATGCACATTCAAAATAATTCTCATTGCATTTATAAATAAACATTACTTAATCCCAAGTAACAATTTCATATTATATAATCCCATGTAATGATAACATTTTTCCAAATACAATTTCCATAAAGATAGAGATACATGAATACATACACAACTTCCATATGTCCCTTCCTAGGAATACATCCTCAAATTTTGGATGCCAACTACATGAGGGAGAGTATCACTCAAGCACTTTTCCACCAACCATGGACTTATGGCGGTCCCCCACATATTTACCTAATTGGTAAGATGACCCTATCCTTTGAAAAAGAGATTGGTCTGGTAACCTCATAATAATAGCCTTCTTGAGCATGGTGTTGTGTCATACATAACTAGAGCTACCATATAGTGGCTACAACCTACACGCATGACATTCCCACTCTAGTTATTCAAACTTGGTTCACAATGAACCGACAAGTGTAATCAATGGCTACTTACACTACTTTGGCTAAAGATTTGATAGTTACATATCAAAAAAACTTCTAAGAAGTGGTAGTTGTATGTTCATCCACCCCTTATCTCGATTTGGTAATTGACCACATATACTCTTTTCAATCATAACATAATTTCAACCTAAAAGGTGATGTACATCTAAGTGATCTAATTGACCAACTAGGTTACTCCCATCCATGGATTATCCTAATCCCAAGAACAACCACATTACCCACATAGGTTCTCATAATATCATAAACTAATAATTACAATATAGCACTTCAATGAAATATCATTTCCTATACCCCATGATCTATTTCAAAAGTATAATCTTAATATTAAATTACTCCATTTCAAAATGTATAATCTCAACATTAAATGACTTCATTTCAAGAAGTATAATCTCAACAATGAAGTGTTCAAACTAACCATATAGGTTAATCCCAACCTATATCTTCAATTAAAAAGTAATGCAACAATCAAGTGATCATAAGCAATCATAAAACTCTCTTTCAGTATGACTCAAATATTCACATGTTTACAATGTTCAATACATTTATATATATTCTGGAGGACATTATCAGCTTGAGAGGAGTTTGTGCTTCTACACCTAAAACTCATCTTCATATTACAACTTTGGGTTATCAAAATGTATGTCCTCTTCTAGAATTATGTGAATAGCAATAAAATCTTAGTCAAATATATAACATAATCAAAAAATACATTTTTCAACCCTATTGTGGAATATTGTTATAACAATCAAGTATACACCCTAACCCTAGGGAAAAGACTGTCTCCATACTTTCAAGGAAATATGAGTAACCATTCAAGGATAAACTACCAACATGGTTTTAACAACATCATATATTATCAATGATGAAATAATTCATCTAACTTGCTTTCATTCCTGTGCATTACTAACATCCTAATTCATGCAAGAAAATGGGTAACATTTATCTCAATATTACATACATGTTCCTTCTAGATAGTGTAATATAACTATGTCATACAAATATGAATATCATAATAATTATATATGGGTATCATACTAACAAATTATTTCCATCCTATCCATATGCACAAGCTTGCTTAACAACTATGACAAACAACCATAACTTTCTCAAGCACTTGCATACATTCAATGAAAACATAGATTTTGTAATAGAAAGAATAATAGTAAGAAAGACTAGCATGTCTGGAATTATAGTTCCCAATTAAAAAACTTCCTTCTAAGATTAATTCTCATGAATACACTTGTTTCTCTTTTTATAATTAGCCTATCTTCAATCCTAGCCTCTATCCAATCTCTCAAAACTCTCAAAAAGCTACAAACTCTCAAAGAAATCTCTCTTTTCTCACTATTGCACTCAACAATGATTTACATAGAAAAACTACAACAAAAAGCTCTAAAATATTGAATGAAAAGAACTAATAGCAAAAGGTTAATAGGTTGTCTCTACTTATACCAAAAATTGAGAAAATTATTGCTACAATCAAGCTCTACTATTTCCCACCTTTTCTCTTCCAATTGCCACCACTTAACAACAAAAAACAACTTCTCCTCTAAGTGAGTTGACTAAGCCAATTGAAGTAAAATGTGGCTGCTCAAATAGATGAAATGTAAACACATATATAGTTCATAAAACTTCAACCTATTTATCATGGTTGGGTCACCTTCTTAACTGCCAATAATAACTCTTTTACTTAGTCAAACCTAGCAATGGTTTCCTACAGGTTTCTTGCTCTTATCATGGTTGTTGGTTGCTTTGCCATAGGTTGCCCATGGTGCCTATGTTTATGGCTTCCAGTCAAAAGTAATACAAACTCTTCTTCCAACTCTTGGTTGACCAAGTCTTATGCCCTTTATTGGTTGTGTGTTGGTTTTAATACAGTCAACAACCTACAATAAAATGCATCTCTTTATCTTTGTATAGCGCAATGATTTATTCGCTTAATATAACTTTATTAAATGCCATTCACATCACAAAAAATGCATTGTATAATATGCGCTTACGTAAGCGATAACTATTATATTGCCCAAGTTGATATATGTGCTTATATGGTTTATGCAACATGTATATTGCTTGTTTTATATGAGCATTACATTGCTTATTAAATCCACATATATAATGCATGGATAACATTTATATTATTCTATACATATATTACAATCTATATATTAATATACAATACAATTTCCTTTCATTATATTATGTATATGTATTGACATAGATATGTGTATATTAAACCCATTTTATTGTCAATCACATATATTAACAATATATATTATATACATATATATGTATAAACACTCTAATTGATACATACATATATACACATAGTTTTATATATATTTAATAATATGCATATAAATAACGTGTATATATATATACATACATACACATACACACACACACACACACACACACACACACACACACACACACACACACACACACACACACACACACACACACACACACACACACACACACACATATATATTTGATCGATTTCCCATGTATGTGATATATCCATGTATGGATATGCATAAGTATCTCTACCTACATATACACACACACATATGCTCATATACACAAGTAATCGTATATATATACTTATATACATATATACATTTAATGTATGCACGTATTGATCAATATATAAACATAGTTTCACGAAAAAGATCATATACTCAATACAAAAATTTAGTCACATAATTCAAACCAAAGAGACAACCATAGCAATAAAAAATGACCACACAATCATTTCAATCATCCCCAAACTACAACCAAGGGTTTTACTTACCAATTTCCCAACTAACTCGACTCAACATGACTATTACATCCCACCCTAAATGCTTTAATAACATGTTTACTTTTTGCAATTATGACAAATGTATGATGCAAATTTTGATTGAATATTTCAAGAAATGTTGAGATCTTCTATGATTGATTTATGTTAGAGCAATAAGGAAATTATGCCATTATGATATGAGCTATGATTTATTTCAGTAAGAATAAATTGTGTTTTTGATGCCCTAGAAATAGAAAAAGTTAGTAAATAAAAGTTTATTTTCATTAAATGCATAGATGGAAAATATTCGATAGTGATTTTATGATATTTATATGTCAGACTAACTTCCATTTGTTTGGATTTTGATGCAAGGTAGCATGTACCACAACTTCTGAAGGAGGTAAAGTATCATCTGAGTAGAGAGGTAATGTAAGGATGATCTGGAAATTGCCATATGAGTCGAGACTAGGTCAAAAGGATCTAGGAACCCAAGAAGAGGGTAATAGGAGTCTTATGTTGAGGTAAGTCTTTTGTGTGACCATTTAGGATGTGGTTTTTTCATAAGTGGAATTAGGGATTTGATACCAATTTTCTACTTACCGTCAAAATTAAGCTAAACAAACATACATGTACTAGTAAGAACTTACATACATCATTGCGAGTATACGTGCATGGATGCAAGTGCATGACGATAGACGAATTTATGTGCTTGTGATCGTGCATATGCACATACACATACTAACGCATGCAAGCCTATATGCGTGCATGAATGAATGTTCAGTTAAATTTATTTCCTTCCTGACGGTGAAACCTATTTTTAACACCTTGAACTCATCAGTAAGGAATTACTACCTTTTGAGTTTGATAAATGTGCTAGTTGGCCTCACTAAATATATATTGCCATTATTTATACTTCAATAAGAAAAACTTATAATAAAGATGCATGGTTGCTTATAAATTAATAAATATTGCCTAGAGGCATTTTATTAATATAATTGAATACCTTCTTTAGGTCTGAAAGACCAGTGTTTTAAATACATAAGTATTTAAGTGATTTATATTTTCAAAAGTGGAAATTTATTAAAGTCTAAAAAAGGAAGTTATATTTGGCTTGCCACCAAATTGATGGAGATAAAAGATTTAAATATTTAAAATATATTTATAATCCACACATTTGAAATGAAGAGGTGGGGCCACCTTGAGTTGGAAAAATGTGTTATATCTTTATTGGATTTATTAAAACTAAAATTTCCACATTCCTTGTGTGTATGGATAAAATCTTGCAAATGTGGTTCCTTGTTTTTAGTCTCAAGAAAAAGGTGCAACCTTTAGGAAGATTTTGGCTGGCTAAATCTGTCACTTATGAACTTATCTTTTGGTTTCATTCTGGCCATATATCAAAGTTTGATTTATTTTTGAGGAGGGAGTTAGAGAAATTTTAGGGGAGGTTATCATAACCACCTTGTAACCATTCGACCTATTTTAGTAGTTGATTCTTTTGCAAAACAAACTCATATTTTTGGCTGGAAGAAGGGATTCGATGGTTTTTTTTGGGAAGAAGAGAATAGCAAATGCTGGGAAGAGAAGAACAAACTTAAGCCAAAAATTTTATTTTAAAAAGAGGAAGCAGACAGGGGTTAGCAAGAGGGGTTGGGTTTGAGTAGGAGAAACTCAAAGATTCTTGTTTTCATTTTGCTCACTCTCGAAATTTTCAATTTCAGAGTTTCATATCAAGCATGTACTACTCTTTTGGGTATTTTATTATGGGAATAAGTGCTTTCTTTCTTAAAGATAATCCATGTGACTTTTGTAGCATATTATTTCATTTCCATAAATCAAATATAGTTGTTCTTGTTGTGAACTATTTTGTATAGTGTGAATATAGTATGCTTGAAGTATCAAAATTGTTACTATGCTTTTGATAGACAGAGTCATTAGCTTCAACTCTTAATAACCAAATCATCTATTTGGTTATTCTGGAAAAATAATTTGTAGGCCAAACCTGTAGCATGCATTTAATTTGCTAATGTTTCCTAGTAAGAAATGATAGGGAGTCAGAAAGGTTAGAATGGAGCTCAACCAAAAACATAGATATAAAAAGAATGACAAGAATTAAATTTATAAGAATGAGCATGCAGATATTAAGATAATAAATGAAAGAAATATTCTAATTGAGAAAAACATACTGTTTGCTTCATGGAGAAAGAATTAATTTTTGGTTTTGTTTGCTTGCTACTAAGTACCTAACCATGCATGCCAACTTGTTGGCCAATATGTAATAAGTGTAGTTTGAGCACTGGAATTGTCTAGAGGGTTTTTAAAAGGTTACTATTTTTCCTTCTTGGTATGAAAACCCTGTTGTTTGCTTCACTAGGAGTGTTTGTTCCAAGCTAAAATTTCAGCCATGGGAGTTTTTATGGCTTTCATAAAAACCTTGGTTTTATATATAAGGGTCATATGTGGTAGGTAGCCAGGTAAGAGTGTGTATTATTGGGAAAACCTAAATTAGGTTAAGAAAGTTTGCCTTAGGATAGGTGTCCTTTGTAATAGTTAAGGGCAGAGAGAAAGTCTCTTAAATTCCCTAGGTTAGAAGAGTTTTCCAAGTCGAGCAGGGTGGGTGAGTCAGTACGAAAATACAAAACTATGGCCATAGTAGGTGCAAGTACCACTGACTACACTCTAGTACTCACAACAACCTAGATACCTAACTAACTAGAGTTACCAGCTTAGTAGGAAGGTATCCTTAGTAGCATGGTAGAGTTAGATAGGTAGGGTTTACCACCAGAGCTCAGATGGAAATTCTTGAGGGTTTCTAACATTGCCTTTTGTAAGAAGGGAAGGGACCCTTCTAGTTAGAAAGGTGTGCAGGGGACCACACAAGTCTGTGGTTGGCATAAACGCACTCGGATGGTGCTTTCCCTTTCATGCAGATGGCGAGTTGAGTCTTGGAAGATGTAGTATCCAGATGAGGACTTTTGATCTCTTACCTCTGTAACTCTTGTTATAGTACTTGAATTTATGAATTCAACTTTGTTCATATTATTTAAGTAGAATACTATCTTAATTGTTATTACAACAACTAAATGGTTAGCATCTTACTATGTTTCTTTAAAAAAAAAAAGACTATAGTTTGAGTGAGACATCTTATTTATTTTCAAGTTCAATAAAATTAGGATGTTACATGTGGTATCAGAGCATGGTTGCACGCTAGGGCCTATGAGTCCATTACACAAATATAATTTTGTGACTTGTCATACTAATTTGAAACATTTTTTTGCCAAACATGGTATGAACCAAGCAAACCGCTCGTAAGTCTATAGTAGGGAACACATGCTATTTGTAGTGTAAAAAGGAGTGAGAAGTGTTAATAAAATCCGTAGAAGGGAAGAATGTAGAGGGTGAAGCTTGGTAAATGAGAATGATACTTTTTCCCACACTATGGAAAGGATTTGTGATGTGAAGGCTAAATAAAGTGGTATGAGAAATTGGTTGCCAGTATCCAAGATGACTTGGATAAGAAACTACTTCCAACCCACCATATACCTAGTGAAGGTAGTAGTAATACCATATGCAAGTGTTGTTGATAAATAAAATGCTTATGTGAATGTTGAAATAATTTTGTGTAAAGAAGTAAATTTGAAAAATTAAGTAACAAAATTTATGTTGTGTTAACTCTTGCATTAATACAAGCTGAAGGGACTTGAATCTTAATCTAATATAACATTTAACTGAAACTTCAGGTAGAAGATATCTTTAAACGATGTGTACGCGCAATAACTTTGAAGGGAGACGTGATGTAGGTCAGACCTCTGGAAATGTTGAAAATAATTTGGATCAATTTCTAGCACTTCTTCAAGATATCGGGGCTCAGGTAACTCACCTTGAAATGGAAAGAGCTAGGAAGGAACCCTCAAGGGGTGGTGACACTGAAAGTTGCCATGAGGATTCTATACCAAGTGCTTAGGAGGATGAGACTGTGGGGGGAGGAGCTCATAACTCAGGTAAATATCGGATAACTTTGGAGCTATCACGTGACATGGAAAAGGTGAATCCCTCAAAAATTTGATGGGTCAAAATATGGAGATGCTGCCGAGGCATGGCTAGTGGAAATTGAAAAATATTTTGAGATTAGAGACTACACTGAAGACAAGAAGGCATTGTGGGGAACTTACAAGTTGTCTGGAGAAGCATCCACATGGTGGACGACCAAGAAGTTGGAACTTGGAACAAAGACCAAGGGATTGACATGGTCAGAATTTGTAGCAATACTTAGGCAGAGGTGGTTGCCTCAATTGTTTTATGACCAAAAGTTGATTGATTTTGAAAATTTGACATAGGAAGATATATATGTAAACCAATATTGGGAGAAATTCATCTATCTCCTAAAGTATGTTCCACAGTACCTATTGAGAAATTATGTCTCAACTTCCAGCTTGAAGCCCCAACCTTCAAAAACTTGGCGAAAAATGTTCCATTTTTGCCTTTACCGCCATACCGCGGCGATCTTCCTTTCTGTTCTGGCGGTATCATGGTGAAGGGTTTGGCAGTTACCTCATTACTGCATGTGGTCTCCTTCCTCACCACGGTGGTCACGGTGATGGTCTCTCCGTTTGACTTGGTGATTACCGTTGTACTGTGGCTAGTCAAGTGACTGATCGCGGTGGCCGCGATAAGACTGCCAACGACCTGGCTGGCGGTTACCGCCATATCGCGACCAGTCAAGTGATTGACCATAGTGGCCGCGATAAGACCGCCAATGGCCTGGTTGGTGATTACCGCTAGTGGCTTGGCTGGTAGTTACTGCTGTACTGCGACCAGTCAAGTGACTGAGCGCGATGGCCGCGGTAAGACCGCCAGCGGCCTAGTTGGTGGTTACCACCATATCGCGGTAAGACCGCCAATGGTCAACCAAGATAGCTACCACCATACCATGGTGAGTCTTGGAGCTAGCTGCGATAGCACGGTAAGAAGGAATGTCAGGGCTCGATGAAGTCAGGGTGAGCTCGGTCGAGCTCACCGCCATACTGCGAGTCGAACTCGGTAGGGTTGCGGTAGTGCGGTAAGAGCTCGGTGAGCTCGATGAACTAGGTTGACCGAGTTGGAATCAGTGACAAAAGCGGTAGGCGTATCAATTGCAGACATGTGGCTCAGTGTTAGAACAATAATTGGTTGGAAACCAAAAATAGTTATTGCACTAGGTGCAAGTTGACTCAGGGTGGCGAACAAGACCTGATTTGGGTGGTGGCATTAATGCCTGGGTGGCTCGATGCAGGAAGATTGACATGGGCAGATCATTGGTGTGATTGGATTAGAGATTGATGTACTTGATGGTTAGCACTTGGTTGACAAAATTGAATGCAACGTATGAATTAAGTAAGTCGAGTACATGATTGCAAGGTGAGAGTTTTTCTGTTCGAATTGTATGTTGGATGAACATTGTAACAATGAGATAATTTTGGAAGTGCTGCTGTGAGCTAAACAAAAGAAAGACTGTGATTTGTTTGTAATATTGTTATTACTGTAATATAAAATATTCTTTGGTTGGTGTGGTGGGTTTTTTACTTGGAAAGGTTTTCCCACGTTAAATACCCGTGTCATCTGTGAATGCTCAATTGGTGTAATCTCTTTTATGCTGCATGTATTTTATCTCAAGTATTTTAGATGCTATTGAAACATGTTTATGCTCTTCACCTTTGTTGTATTAGCATTAAGGGAATGTATTCCGCACTATTGGGTCTCTAGATCCTTCCCGTTTTTCCTTCAGTACCATGGGGATGAATATTTCTAGGTTAGAAAGTTCATATTAGGGATGAAACCCTAAATTGGGGGACAGGTTGATTTGTTGGGTCCAACCTCTATGGACCAAGCATATGAAAAAGAAATCAAGCAAGAACAAAGGTTGCAATCCATAGCTGCAGATAGGGAGAAGAAAAAGAAAGCTAAGTTGACCTTGACTCCCAAATGCTTTAAAAAGAAAGGGGACAAACCGAAATCAAAAGGGTGGAGGTCAAAAGGACAGGAAAGGTGGGGACAATCAAAACAAAAATAATAGAAGAATTAGGATGTTGGGAAACCCACCGATAGAAGGCATCCAAAGAATGTTTCACGTGTGGTGGGGACCATTATGTAGACCAGTGCCCCACAAAAATAGTCGGACCATCCCCTCGAGGGAATCAGTTACCATCCCAACAAGTAGTGTTCTACCAGTGCATTCATGCAACAGTTGATAACAGGCAAGCGAAGTATTAAATTACTCCTATTGAAACTTTAGGTAAGATTTTTGGAACCGTCGTTTCAGTTCTTATTGACATTGGAGCAACTGAATGCTTCATATCTCCTAGGGTCTTGAGCAAGTTATCTAGAAAAGTTGGTTATATACAAAATACTTGGTCAGTAGAATATGCAAACCAGTCAAAGGCTCAAGTAGAGCAATGCTTATTTGAGGCCTGGATTGAATTACCCAATTTATCAATAGAAGTAAACCTTTACATGGATCCCTTAGGTACATATGATGTAATCCTAGGAATTGATTGGCTATAGAGGCACAAAGCCCAAGTAGATTACTTTTCAAAGATGGTGGAGTGTCTAGACGATTTAGTACATAAGGTGTTCATTCATGGAATTGTAAGGCCAGTCAAGATAAGACAAATTTCTGCCATGCAACTTATAAAGAGGGCCAAACATAAGGGTTGTCAGTTATTTGTAGTTAAAATGGAAGTAGTGGAAGAGCCGATGGAAATGAAGGAATTTTGTTGGTTTGATTAATTATCCTACCTTGAAGCCCAAAAGGAGTCGGGAATGAAAGAAGAGTCATCACATGATATGGGTGAGGAAATAGATAAATATCTATACCTGCGAGAATTTGTAGATGTTTTTCCTGCTGAGTTACCTGGTTTGCCACCCAAAAGGGATTTTGATTTCATCATTGATATAAAGCCGGGGGTGGAACCAATAACTAAAGCCCCTTATTGTATGATGACTATAAAATTGATGGAATTAAAATCTCAACTGTAGGAACTTTTGGAAAAAGGTCTAATACGACCTAGTGTGCGGGAGCACCAGTAATCTTTGTCAAAAAGAAGGATGGTGAACTTAGGTTATGTATTGATTATCAGATGCTTAATAAGGTAACCATAAAGAATAGATATCCTTTGCCACACATAGATGATATTTTTGATCAAATATGAGGGGCAACAGTGTTTTCCAAGATTGATCTACAATCGGGCTATCATCAACTGAGATTGAGGGAGTAGGACATCCACAAAACAACCTTCAAAACTAGATATGGACATTATGAATTCACTATATTGCCCTTTAGGTTAACAAATGCCTCAACTACATTCATGAACTTAATGGATAATGTGTTTAGGAATTTTTTAGATAAGTTTGTGTTGGTGTTTTTGGATGATATTTTGGTATAGTCCAAAAATGAGGAAGAACGCCTTCAACATTTTCATTTTGTGATCAACAGTTGAGAGAAAATAAACTCTACGGTTAACTATCCAAGTGCTTGTTTTTCCAAAAATAAGTACAATACTTAGGGCATATTATCTTTGCAGATGGAATTGTGGTAGATCCGACTAAGATTGAGGCCCGAGGCCATTTTGGAATGGCCAGAGTCAAAAAATGTGCATGAAGTCCGAAGTTTCATGGGGTTGGCCAGGTACTATAGAAAATTTGTGGCTAATTTCTTCAAAATAGCATGTCCCATCACATCTCTTCAGAGAAAAGGGAAAAGATTTCTTTGGAAAAATAAGTGTCAGGAGGCTTTTGAAATCCTGAAAGAAAAGTTAACAACAACACCGGTACAACAACTACCAGATCCAGAAAGACATTTTGTGGTCAACATTGATGCCTTAGGAGAAGGGTTGGGTGGTGTACTCATGCAAGATGAAAAATCCATTGCCTATGAATCTAGGAAGTTAAAAAATTATGAAAAAAACTATGCTCCCCATGATCTCGAATTAGCTACAATAGTGCATGCATTGCAAGTGTTGGGTCTCAAAAACGCAGGTTTGAACCATGAGAGGTTGCCAAGCTCTCACAACGCTTTTGGCCAACATACAAGGCTAATTGATGCAATTGAACCTCTTCTCTTTAGGTTTTGCTAGACCAAGGTGGGTGAACCTATGTGAATGATGTAGATTGAAATGTGTTTCCTGATTGAGCAATCTATCCACAGTGGAAAATGAAAGTGAATAGATGAAAATCAATACAACTACTCCTACTCCTACTGCACAAAAGAAAGGATTTGAAAAATTTGTTTGATATGAAATTTAATCTTCGGGTTGAGGCAGATCAATGCCTTCTATCCACATGGGCAATGGAGTCAAAAATCATGAATTATGTGTGTTCCCTTCTCTGGCTTAACTCTAGTTGTTAGGCACTTTGAAAATTCTATGACTGGCATAAAACCTTAGTAAATTTATGACTTGCATAAATTGTGCTGGGATGTTTCTCTATCAGGTTCTACTTCAAGAATCCAAAAGAAATCCTTAAATCATTGCGACTTATTAAAATATTTTAATTCTGACTTGCAGACACTAGTTAATTAAATCACACAAAATGAGAGTGTATTTTGATAAATCAGAGATATACTTGATGTGCTGATTTGAATGATTAAGAGACCTCAAGTTGGAGACAACCAAAATAAAGAATATAAATTTTATACATTGCAACAATTGAACAACAAAAATAAAATCACCAATTATAAACATTTATCTCCATTGATTCTGTTTGAGGACAGGCTCTGTACATTATTTGTATTCCCAGTCCATTTTCTGGAAAAATCTAACTACACCTATTCTTCCTCCCCTATTAACTAATTTTTCCATACATTTATACAGTAAATCCCAAGGGTCGTGACCCTTTAGTTTCTGTTACATCCGTTTGAATATTCCATGGCAGAAATTAAAATATTTGATTAAGTTACCTTATTGGCAAATCAAATATTTTTTTACATTATTCATCCTTAACATTTTGCTTTATATTGCTACGAAGTCCCTTTTATACTTACCGCTCTATCATGGTCAACTTGTTGACCGACCGTGGTATAGCGGTCTTTGACTTTGACTTTCTTCTCTTCCTCCACTGCGCTACCACACCCTTCGTTATGCTCACCCACGGTATAGCAGTGACTGACATCGATTGTTACCTCTGTCTTTACCACTTCCCTATCGCTCAACCATGGGATCCCTTTTAACCCCCCGTGGTATGGCAGTTAGCATCTATTGTCACCTCCACTTCTTCCACCATGTTACTGCGACCTCCTCTCTGCCTTCCCATGGTGCCACGATATGACTATTAGTCGCTTCTCTCACCATCTATCACCATTCATTGCGCCACCGCGGTTTCCATTCTAACTGGTAGCGGTACCGCGGTAGCCGTT
Source organism: Sequoiadendron giganteum (assembly GCA_007115665.2). Lineage (NCBI taxonomy): Eukaryota > Viridiplantae > Streptophyta > Pinopsida > Cupressales > Cupressaceae > Sequoiadendron > Sequoiadendron giganteum. The sequence goes on along the minus strand of CM021101.1, from coordinate 644,450,272 downwards.
CTGCTAACCGCTAACTGCTCACCTCCATTCACCGCTCAACTATTGGCTTCCCTTCTACCACCCATGGTATCACGGTATCCATCTTTGCCTCTTCCTCCACTGCTATCTTCTGTTCACCGCAGTCATCGCGGTTTGTGAGATGACCCCCTGCAGTGCCACGGTGGGGTCTCTTTAATCGCTGCCTGGTCGGTAACTTACCGCCTACCTCTGTCTATCGGTGACTTGACTAAATATTTACCGTGCCACCGCGGTTGGCTTGATGATTGCGCCTGGTGATTGTTTGATGACCGCCAGACTTACCCTTCACCGCACAACCGCAGATTGTTTGATAGTTGCCCACGATATAGCGGTATGAAATGGAAAGATAGAAATTTCAAAGGATTTAAGGTAGCGATATAAAATATAAAATGTTTTAGCATCTTGGATGGGGGAAAAATGAATTTTTATAGAAAGATAGGCTGATAATGGGATTTAAATGGAGAAAAACTTAAGATTTTCATGGAATTTTTTGGGTTCTAACAACAAGTCTGGAGGCATTACTTGTTGGGAAAACCATTTGAATTGAGATTTGACTACCAAGGGTTGTGGTATCTATTTACTCAATCGAATCTAAATTCTCAACAAAGAAGATGGCTTGAGCTAGTATTAGATTATGAGTTTGAAATTAGCTACATCAAAGGGAAAGAGAACTGAGTGGTAGATGTCGTTAGTTGAAGGAAGTATATATCCTCTATACTAACTGTTTAGACAAAATTTCAAAATTAGGTACTTCAGTACTCAGAAGGGGATGAATACTATAATCAGGTTAAACAGTCCTTATCAAAAGACTCTCAAGATCGTAGATATGATGGTTTTCAATTTGATGTCATCAGGGTGCTCAAGTACAAGGGAAGGATGTACATTCCTGACTTAGGGGAGTTAAGGAAAGTGGTTATGCAGGAGGCTAATAATGCACCCTATTCTGGACATCCAAGAGTAACAAAACTCATGGCAGATATTAGACCATTGTACTTATGGAAAGGGATGAAAAGGGATGTCGCAAAATATGTGGCAGAGTTTTTAGAATGCCAAAGAGTCAAAGTTGAACATCAACACCCGACAGGATTGCTATACCCACATGAGATTCCTGAGTGGAAGTGGTAAGTAATTAGCATGAATTTTGTGCAGGGACTTCCAATGTTAGAAATAGACACAACACAATTTTGGTGGTGGTGGATAAGCTTACTAAGGTAGCACATTTTATTCCAGGGAACCTAACAGATGGGGCACCCATTATAGCAAGGAAATTTGTGTAAGAAATGTTCAGGTTGCATGGAGTTCCAGAGAAGATTATTTCTGATAGGGATGCCAAAATGACCTTCAGATTCTAGAAAACACTTTTCACATCTCTTGGAACAAAACTAATATAAGCTCGACATATCACCCAGAGACAGATGGTCAGATGAAAAGGGTGAACCAAGTCCTAGAAGACCTTTTGAGAGTTTACTACATGGATCAACAGTACAAGTGGGAAGATTATCTTTCGCTTGTAGAATTTTCTTACAATAATACATACCATTCAACCATTAAGATGACACCATTTGAGGAATTATACAGGTACAAGTTCCGCACTCCTATAAGTTGGGATAGGCTAGAAGATAGGATTAGCCTTAGCCCTGAAATGCTCTTAGAGATGGATGAACAGATCAGGATGATCAAAAAAATATTGGTAGAAGCCAATGATAGACAAAAGAATTATGCAGATGCCAAAGAAATCCTAGATGATTCTCGAATGGGGATAAGGTTTTGTTAAGGCTCAAACCTCATAAAAGTGTCATTAGATTTGGGAAGTCCACAAAATTAGCACCACGTTATGGTGGACCCTTTGAGGTTTCAAAGGAAGTTAATCCAGTGGCCTATCGGATTGCACTATCGCCAGTCTTGTATAGAATGCACGATGTCTTTCATGTTTCTTACTTAAAAAAGAAATATATTCCTGGGAGTAATTATGTGATTGATTGGAATGATTTGTAGGTGCAGGATCTAGAAGTGGTAACAATAGAGCTCATCAGGGTTCTCAAAATGCATAAGATCCATCTACGCAACTGAGAAGTTACTCAGTGCAAGTTCCAATGGAACCAATACATCGAGGTGTTGAAAATGAAGGTAAATTTGTAGCTCAAAACTTGTAAAACTATGTGACTGTAGATCTAATTAATTATTATTTATCATAATTATATGTACATGATTAATCTATTTAGATCAATTCTTTGTAAATGATTTTTTTTAGATCAATTTTATCATTTGTAGAACTAGACAAAAGATTGTAGAAGAATGTAGAAAAAAGATAAAAGTGACATAGCATATATGTGGAGAAACCCTTTCGGGAAAAAATTCCACCAAAACCAATAGTGCTTGTACTATTCAACCTTAGAATAAGATTACAATAACATTGTATCAATTCTTGATTGATATGCTTCCTTTTTCTTCAACAATGCTTCTTCACAACCTGCAATAAACTCTCATGAAAATCTTATGCACTTGTTGCAATATATAAACAATAATGAGCATTTTAAAATCCTAAGAGTTGAAAATGACAAGAGCATAAAGCTCCTCTCAAAAACCTACGCTTAGATTGTGCAAGTAGAGTTCCACACTGTAACATGAAGTCAAAACCAAAGTCTCCTCAATTTAGGCACCCCAAATTGAACACTTAACTGAACTCTGGTCATGAAGATATCTTGTAAACTCCACCTCAAAGTTGGTGCCCAAGAGTGAGTCCCACTTGACTGAGCCTTGTAAATATCTTCTCATGCAAAAGGTGTTAGCTAAAAGATGCCAACTTGGGTGCCCAAGGTGGGCCCAAGTCAATCTTAGTTAACTGAAATATATCTCTCCATCAATTCATGCAAACATTATGCATGAGTGATAATCCCCACTTAACTAAAACTATCCACCTATTATCTGTCATGCAATCGAAGTCATTAGTCAAGTCAACTAGTATAAAACTCAAAATAGCTACATGCAACTAAAGATAACTGAACCATAACTGAATTGAACTAAACTAAGCTAAACTAAACTAAACTAAACTGAATTGAATTGAATTGAATTGAATTGAACTAAATTGAACTGAATTGAACTGAATTGAACTGAACTGAACTGAATTGAACTGAACTGATACTGAATTGAACTGATAGCACCACTTCACTCTTGTAAATATCAATCCCTATTTTGTAGGAACCTAGACATTCATTACTTAAGTGTTATCAATCCTCCAAATAGTTAACTGAAACAAAGTGGGGTCCACCTTCCATGTGGGCACCCCATGTGCTCCTATTATTTAGGAACTCATCTTGGATTCCCCCACATGTTCCTATTATTTAGGAATAATTATAAATGTCAATTTACATGTTTATTTTATTCAAATTTAATCTCTTTCCAATCCTAGTGTTGGGGAACACTTTCCAAGGACTTAGGAGATACATGAAATATGTTTAGGATTGCAATTAAATGACATCCTATTCCCAATATTCTCCCACTTGACATTATACATTGAAATTATTATAAACAAGGAATAATTATTATAAATCAAGTACATGACTCAAGGCCAATGGCCTTCCTACACCAAGAGAACTTATCTGTAGGAACTGGTTTAGTAAGATAATTTATAGCATTGATCAAAGTGTCAACTTTATCAATCAATACCTTCCCACTCTCAACCATTTATCGCACAAAGTGATATTGAACATTAACATGCTTAGTATGAGCATGATACATAAGATTTTTGGCTAAAGAAATAGAACTTTGACTATCACATTCAAGTCTAATTTGCTTGCAATTAAACCAATACCTTTCCCAAGTCTCTATAACCAAACTGCCTCTTTAGAGGCATGTGTAGCAGCCATGTACTCTACTTTTGTGGTAGACAAAGCAACTATGGGCTACCTCTTACTCATCCAACTAATCACAACTCCAAACAAAGTAAACACATAGCCACTTGTCAACCTTCAATTGTCCAGGTCTCTTGCCCAATCTGAATCAATAAAACCCTGTATGTCCAATGATTTGTGCATAATATCAATATCATTAGCACCATGATAAACCAAACAATAATCAAAATTACCTCGTAAATATCTAAACACCCTCTTAACATAAGTCCAATATTATTTACCAGGGTTAGACATAATCCTACTTAGAACTCCCACTACTTGGGCTATATCTAGTCTTGTACAGACCATTGCATACATCAAACTATCAACTACACTAGCATATGAAATTTCAAACATTTCCTCATGACCAAAATTAGATTTAGGAATCATGTCTAAACTTAACTTTGTGCCAAATGGTAAAGGAATATTAATTGGTTTACTATCCTGCATGTTAAACCATTTCAAAATAGTATCAACATAGTTGCTTTGACTTAAGTAAAGATTTTTGTTACCTCTATCTCTGCTAATTTCCATACCAAGGATATATTTTGCAGCCCCTAGATCTTTCATCTCAAATGTGCTAGAGAGTCATGCTTTCAATTCTTTGATCATTACCTTGTTGTTACCAATAAATAACATGTCATCAACATAAATGATGATAATTAAAATTTTATCATCAATAAAATTTATGTAAACATAATTATCTTCCTCACTCCTAACATAACCAATTTTTAATGCAAAAGCATCAAAATTTTGTTACCACATTCTAGGTGACTGTTTCAATCCATATAAAGATCTCTTTAACCTGCAAACCAAAGATTCTTTTCCTTTTACAAAAAAACCATCAGGTTGCCTCTTATAAATCTCCTCATCAAGATCCCCATGCAAGAAAGTAGTTTTCACATCCATCTATTCCATCTCAAAATCATGAGCAACAACAATAGATAAAAAGAATCTAATAGAAGTTAATTTAAAAACAGGAGAGAAGATTTCATTTAAGTCAAATCCCTCTCTTTGGGAGCAGCCCTTGGCTACTAATCTAGCCTTGTACCTTTCAAGATTACCATCTACTCCAATTTTCTTTTTAAAGATCCATTTACAACCAGTGGCCTTTCTTCCTTTAGGCAAACTCACAAGATCCCATGTGTCACGAACATCCAAGGAATCCATTTCATCATGCATAGCTTGTGACCAAATATTGTTCTCATCTGAAGACAAATATTCCTTGTAAGATCTAGGTTCATCATTAGTACTCATCAAAGAAAATATACAACAAAAATCATGTGGGCTATACCTATCAACGAGATTTCGTTGTCTTGCAAATCTTCTCAAAGAAGGTTCTTCTTGTTCCTCAATATGCTCATCATGAGCATCTATCTTAGAACTTCGTGGACTCTCCTCACCTAATCCATCCAATTGTTCTTCAACATGTGCATCTTCATGCTTCTCAATTTTTGTCTCTAAATGCATTGTTCAAGAAGTATCCTTCTCCTTTGGTTGTTCTTCTGTAGTATAAGCTCTAAATTCCCTAAAAAATCACATCTCTTGATAAAGTAATTTTTTGGGTTAGAGGATTCCAAAGCTTGTAACCTTTTAAATTTTCACCATAACCTATGAATATGCATTTATGTGCTTTTGGATCCAACTTAGACTTCTTTTCTTTAGGCACATGAACAAAATCCTCACAACCAAAGATCCTTAAATCTGCAACACTAGGTTTCCTACCTAACCACATTTCATAAGGGGTTTTATCTTCAATAGATGAACTAGGAGATCTATTGATTAAATAACAAGAAGTATTTACAACCTCATCCCAAAGGCACCGATCTAGCTTAGCACTACTTAACATACTCCTAGCTCTTTCCATTAAGGTTCGACTCATCCTCTCTGCTACTCCATTTTGTTGAGGTGTATATGGAGTAGTTTTCTGTCTCACAATTCTTGCATGCTTACAATAATCATCAAATTCCTTAGAACAATATTCACCACCATTATCTGATCTCAACACTTTTATCTTATGATCTTATTGTTTCTCAACGAAAGCCTTAAATTTTTTAAACTTATTGAACACATCAAATTTGTTATGCATAAAATAGATCCAAGTGTATCTTGAGACATCATCAATCAATGTGACATAATATCTAGATTTTACAATAGAGTCAGTATCCACAAGACCCATAACATCTAAGTGAATAATCTCTAATAATATTTTAACTTTATTTGGAAATGAAGATCTAGATTGCTTTCCAAACACACAATATTCACAAAAATCATTTTTTCCAATATTATAATCAGGAATACCATCAATCAATTTCTTATTAAGAATGGTCCTAAGACCTTTTTCACCAATGTGACCCAATCTATGGTGCCATAACATACATGTATTTTCAGCTTCAGTTACATTGGTTGATTCATTCAAAATGGAGGTATTAAGCTTAAAAAAAGTCCCAATCTGATATCCTTTAGCAACCACCTTTGTCAAATGTCACATGCATTCCAAAATAATTGAACTTAGATATAGAAAGTAGATTTCTAGCAAGTCCTAGAATATGTAAAACATCATTAAGGGTGTTAACCCTACCATTACTGAAACACAACTTTACCTCTTCTTTGCCCACAATATTTGTTGTGTTATTATCTCCAAAGAAGATATTGCCTCCATCCTATTTAGTATACTTAGTGAACCACTCCTTGTTAGGAGTCAAATTATAGGAGCAACCTGAATCAATAAGCCAAGAGTCATCACTAAAATTTTTACATGAAATGATCAATGCATCATTACCGTCATCTAAGGATTTCTCTTGTAGAAGCATCAAAACTCTTTTTTTGTTCTTACAATCCTTATTTACATGACCTGGTTTCCCATATTTCCAACACTTTACCCTACTCTTACTAGGGGCTTTAGACCGTCCTTTTGACTTACCCTTTCCTTTCTTGTCTCCCTTGGGTTCCTTTTCCTTAGGCCTACCTCTTACGAAAAAAGCATCTTGGGAACCCGATTGAGACTTCCTCCTCATCTCCTCTGATAGGAGAGTAGGAATTATATTGTCCATCTTAGGATTTGCACCACTACCACTGATAGCAACAATTAGATTTTCCCAAGACTTTGGTAAAGAATAAAGTAACAAAATTCATTTATCTTCATCTTCTAGCTTTACATCTATAGATGCTAACTGACTCAAAATCAAATTGAAAGAATTTAAATGATGTGTAACAGAATCACCATCTTTCATCTTTAATGAATACATCTATCTTTTTAGATACAACTTATTAGTAATACTTTTGGTTTGATAGATATCATCTATCCTCTTCCATAATTTATATGCGGTAATTTCATCTGAAACATTCAAGAGAACAACATTAGCAAGACATAATCTTATGGTTCCTCTTTCCTTCTTATCAAGCTTAGCCCAATCCTCATTTAGCATCGATGTAGGTGACTTTGTCTCATTATAAATAGCTAACCTTTGACCTCTCACTTCAAGGAGATCCTTCATTTTTAGTTTCCACATCTCATAACTAGATCCATTGAATCTCTCAATATCTAGAGGAGAAGTAGAATTCATTGCAACACACTTCTTTTATAAATCTGAAATAACACAATAGTAAAAGATCCCACTACAACCAAAAAACCTTCAAAATTTTAAGAGAAAGGTGTCCCAAACTCTACCGAACCATTAGCTCTGATACCAAATGTTGAAAATGAGGGTAAATTTGTAGCTTAAAACTTGTAAAACTATGTGACTGTAGATCTAATTAAGTATTATTTGTCACAATTATTTGTGAATGATTAATCTATTTAGATCAATTCTTTGTAAACTTTTATTTTGTTTAGATCAATTCTTTGTAAATGATTATTCTGTTTAGATCACTTTTATCATTTGTAGAACTAGACAAAATATTGTAGACGAATGTAGATAGAAGATAGAAGTGACACAACATATACGTGGAGAAACCCTTTCAGGAAAAAAACTCCACCAAAACCAATAGTGCTTGTATTATTTAACCTTAGAATAAGATTACAAAAACATTGTATCAATCCTTGATTAATATGCTTCATTTTCTTCAACAATGCTTCTTCACAACCTACAAGAAACTCTCATGAAGCTCTTATGCACTTGCTGCAATATATAGACAATAATGAGCATTGTAAACTCCTAAGAGTTGACAATTACAAGAGCATAAATCTCCTCTCAATAACCTAGGCCTAGATGGTGCAAGTAGAGTTCCACACTGTAAAATGAAGTCAAAAACAAAGTCTCCTCAATTTAGGCACCCCAAACTAAACACTTAATTAAAATTTGGTCATGAAGATATCTTGTAAAATCCACCTCAAAGTTGGCACCCAAGAATGGGTCCCACTTGACTGAGCCTTGTAAATATCAATCCCTATTTTGTAGGAACCTAGACATGCATTACTAAAGTGTTATCAATCCTCCAAATAGTTAACTGAAGCAAGGTGGGTTCCACCTTCCATGTGGGCACCCCATGTGCTCCTATTATTTAAGAACTCATCTTGGATGCCCCCACATGTTCCTATTATTTAGGAATAATTACAAATGCCAATTTACATGTTTATTTCATTCAAATTTAATCTCTTTCTATTCCTAGTGTTGGGGAACACTTTCCAAGGACTTGGGAGATACATGAAATATGTCTAGGATTGCAATTAAATGTCATCCTATTCCCAACATGAGGATGGTGCCACCTGGGAGGATTTCTAGGATATTAAACAAAGATTTCTTCATCTCTTGGAGGATTATGAGATTCTTTTTTAATCTCCATATATTAACTTATGCTTTTATTTAAGGAACTAAAACATCATTGAGGATGATGATTCTTAAGGGGGGAGAGATGTTACATTCCACCCTAAATGCTTTAAAAATACTTTTAATTTTTGCAATTATGGCAAATGAATGATGAAAATTTTGATTGAATATTGCAAGAAATGTTGAGATTTTCTATGATTGAGTTCTAATAGAGCAATACTGAAATTGTGCCATTATGATATGAGCTATGATTTTATTTTAGTAAGAAGAAATTGGATTTATGATGCCCTATAAATAGAAAAAGTTGGTAAAGAAAAGTTTATTTTCATTAAATACATAGATGGAGAATATGCAATAGTGATTTTATGATATTTAGATATCAAACTAACTTCTATTTGTTTGGATTTTAATGCAGGGTAGCACATACCACAACTTTCGAAGGAAGGAAAGTATCATTTGAGTAGATAGGTAGTGTTGGGATGATCTAGAAATTACCATCTGAGTCGGGACTAGGTTAGAAGGATCTAGGAACCCTTGAAGAGGGTAATAGGAGTCTTATGTTGAGGTAGGTCTTTTGTGTGACCTTCTAGGATGTGGTTTTGTCGTAAGTGGAATTAGGGTTTTGATACCAATTTTCTACTTCCTTACCATCAAAATTAAGCTAAATAAACATACATGTACACACAGTAAGAAATTACATACATCGTTGCGAGTATATGCATATGGACACAGGTGCATGACGATAGACGAATTCATGTGCATGTGATCATGCATATGAATACATAAGCACATACACGTACTGACGCATGCAAGAATATACATGTGCATGAACGACTGTTCAATTAAAATTATTTCCTTCTTGATGGTGAAACCTAATTTTAACACCTTGAACTCATCAGTAAGGAATTACTACCTTTTGAGTCTGATAACTGTGCCAGTTGGCCTCACTAAATATATATTGCCATTATTTATACTTCTATAGGAAAAGTATAATAAAGATGCATGGTTGCTTATAAATTAATAAATATTGCCTGGAGGCATTTTATTAATATACTTGAATACCTTCTTTAGGTCTGAAAGACCAATGTTTTAAATACATAAGTATTTAAGTAATTTATATTTTTAAAAGAGGATATTTATTAAAGTCTAAAAGAGGAAGTTATATTTGGCTTGCCGCCAAATTGATGGAGATAAAAGATTTAAATATTTGAAATATATTTATAACCCACACATTTGAAATGAAGAGGTGGGTCCACCTTGAGTTGTTGAAATGTGTTATATCTTTATTGAATTTATTAAAACTAAAATTATCACATTCCTTGGGAGTATGGCTAAAATCTTGCAAAGGCGGTTCCTTGTTTTTCGCCTCAAGAAAATGGCACAACCTTTAGGAAGATTCTGGCTGGCTAAATCTGTCACTTATGAACTTATCTTTTGGTTTCATTCTAGTCATATATCAAAGTTTGATTTATTTTTGAGGAGGGAGTTAGCGAAATTTTAGGGGAGGTTATCATAACCACCTTGTGACCATTCAACCTATTTTAGTAGTTGATTCTTTTGCAAGACAAACTCATATTTTTGTCTAGAAGAAGGGATTCGATGGTTTCTTTTTGGGAAGAAGAGAATAGCAAATGCTGGGAATAGAAGAACTAACTTAAGCCACAATTTTTTAAAAAAGAGAGGAAGTAGAGAGGCGTTAGTAGGAGGGGCTAGGTTTGAGTAAGAGAAACTTGAAGATTCTTGTTTTCATTTTGCTCACTCTCAAAATTTTCAGTTTCAGAGTTTCATATCAGGCACGTACTAATCTGTTGGGTATATTATTATGGGAATAAGTGCTTTCTTGCTTAAAGATAATCCATGAGACTTTTGCAACATATTATATTGTTTCCAAAAAACAAATATAGTTGTTCTTGTTGTGAACTGTTTTGTACAATGTGAATATAATATGCTTGAAGTATCAAAATTGTTACTATGTTTTTGATAGATGGAGTCATTAGCTTCAACTCTTGATGCTGAAATCCTCTATTCGGTTATTCTAGAAAAAGCATTTGTAGGACAAACTTGTAGCATGTATTTAATATTCCATTGTTTCCTAGTAAGAAATGATAGGAAGACTGAAAGGCTAGAATGGAGGTTAAAAAAAAACAAAGATATAAAAAGAATGGCAAGAATTAAATTTACAAGAATGAGCATGCATATATTAAGACAATAAATGAAAGAAATATTCTCATTGAGAAAAACATACTATTTGATTCATGGAGAAAGAAGTAATTTCCGGTTTTGTTTGCTTGCTACTAAGTATCTAACCATGCATGCCAACTTGTTGGTCAGTATGTAATAAGTGCAATTTGAGCATTGGAATTATCTAGAGGGTTTTTAAAAGGTTACTATTTTTGCCTTCTTGGTATGAAAACCCTATTGTTTGCTTCACTAGGAGTGTTTGTTCCAAGCTAATCTGTTAGCCATGGGAGTTTTGATGGGTTTCATAAAAACTCTAGTTTTATATATAAGGGTCATACGTGGTAGGTAGCGAGGTAAGAGTGTGTATTATTTGGAAAACCTAAACTAGGTCAAGAAAGTTTTCCCTAGGATAGGTGTCCTTTGTAATAGTAAAGGGTAGAGAGAAAGTCTCTTTAATGCCCTAGGTTAGAAGAGTTTTCCAAGTCGATCAAGGTGGGTGAGTTTGTATGGAAGTACAAAACTATGGCCATAGTAGGTGCAGGTGCCACTGAATACACTCTAGTACTCACAACAACCTAGATACCTAACTAACCAAAGTTTCCAACTTAGTAGGAAGGTATCCTTAGTAGCATGGCAGAGTTAGATAGGTAGGGTTCACCACTAGAGCTCATATGACAATTCTTGAGGGTTTCTAATATTGCCTTTCATAAGAAAGGAAGGGCCCCTTCCAATTAGGAAGGTGTGTGGGGGAGTGCATAAGTCCGTGGTTGGCAGAAAAACACTTGGATGATGCTTTCCCTTTCATGCAGATGGCGAGCCGAGTCTTGGAAGACGTAGTATCTCGATTAAGAATTCTAATCTCTTACCTTTGTAACTCTTGTTATACTACTTGAATTTATGAATTCAACTTTGTTCATGTTCTTTAAGTAGAATACTATCTTAATTATTACAACAACTAAATGGTTAGCATATTACTATGTTTCTTTTCAAAAAAAAAAAACTCTAGTCTGAGTGAGACATATTATTTGTTTTTAAGTTCAATGAAATCAATATGTTACAATGACCAACTAGGATGTGAGTGTGTGATAGCTCAAGTAGGTACATTAGGGGTTACTAAACCAAGCTCCTCTCTTGGATGATACTCTCCCTCTCCTCACTAGAGGGTTTGATCCTTCTTGCATCCAACTTAGTGCATCATAACGGTAGTTGGCTGATCACATGAAATTCATTTGCATCATCAAAGCATTAAAGTAATCATATTGCAATCCATATTCATTCATCATATTTTCCATTAGAATACACAAAACATAATCATGCATTAAAAAATTTGGTAATCCCATAATGGAGTGTAACATATCAAAGTCATGATTTTCATTTAATATCATATTTACTCATAAAGGTAAAAGAAATCTAGTAACTGTGAAATGGGGTGCAACAATTAAAGGGTGTACAAATTTGTCTTATGTCTCTCTATCCCATGGTACTAATAAAATCTATCAAAATTTGTCGAACAAAAAACAATGTCATTATCAATCCTCAAAATATTAATATTCTTACCAATGTGATTCTCTACAAGAGACTTAAACTCTTTATAATGATCAAAGATTTTAGATATACTTCTAAGGAAATATACCCATGTCCTTCTATAATAATCAATAATGAAAGAAATATAAAATATAGATTTCTAAATTGAAGGACAATTAATGTGACCAAATACATCATAATAGATTAAATGAAACAACCCAAAATATTTATGAGAACTATAGTAAAAATGAATACAATTTTATTTTTCATACAATAATGTTCATAAAAACCAAATTTAAGATTAAAATCATTTAAACCCTCAACAAGGTTTTTATTTTTTAAGGTCCTTAAACCCTTCTCACCTATGTGACACATCCTTTGTGCCATAACACCATTTTCTTTGTTAGAAAATTAGTTTCCAAAGCATGAGCACCATTAAGTACCAAGAAAGCATGACCATCAAAAGTAGACACAACATACCCTTTCACCACTGGTTCCAATGGTGAAGGTGAAGATTCTACAAATATCTTCACTACAAGAATGAAATGATTAGCATTTAATTGTGTACACATCTAGATGAAACAAAGTTCCAATCTTATCACCCTTAGCAAAAATCAGAATTCCTCTAACCATCTTGTATCTTCCACTTGGGAAAATAACTTGCACACCTGCATCTTTTAGTTTACTTATAGAAAGTTAGTTTTGTGCCAAAATAAGGATATTGTAAGACCCCACTTCATGTGGGATTGATACAACCCTAGTTTGTTATATGTCTCCTTGAATAGATGGTGAGATGTGATGTGAGAAATAAATAGTGTGGTTATGTGGAAATATTCTTGTATTTCATTTTGACATTTTGTTTCATTGCCATTGCCATGAGTGTGTTAGGCATATATGTAAATTAGGGAATACAATTGAAATGTTAAATTGAATTGTTGTAAGGTTAAATCTTGGGATATTTAACTAGAAAACAAATGTGATGTATGATTTTTGTTAATGATTGCATTGGTAATGTGCAGGAAAGTCAGGGTACCAGTATGAAAAGGGAAAACCAATGAAAAAAAATGGAGACATCCCCTTGTGGTTATATATTTGATTTCTTTTTGGGTTTAGAAGGAAATAAAGTTAATATGTTGGTAGACTAGGGTGTGAGGGCGGAGATTAAAGGGATAATTTATTTATTTGTTTTTGTGAGGGTGTTTAATTGTGTCATGTGAGGTGTAAGTGGGGGTTAGGGTTTAGGAACCCCTATCCAAGTGAGAAACTCGTATGGATTCTTGTGTGGATTTTAAAAAGGTATTATTGAGTCACTTTCCTTGGTTTTTGAATAAGAATAGACCCCTAGGACCTATAACTATGGGTTTGGAACCTTTTTGACATGTTGACTTGTCTTTGGAGAGTGAAAGATCCCTCAAAAGTTCACACTCATGAATGTGGCGAATTCAAAAAGTTTTTGGGCTTGGGAGGAGTGACTTGTCACTCTCAACCTCCTACTCCCCAAAAGTTATTGGAATTGGCACAAGACTCACACATGTGAGCACTTGTGGGAAAGAGTGTAGGTTTGAACGATTCTTATATATCTGAAGAATATGGAAGATTTGGGCATTGCCCACTTCTCCTTTTGGAGAACTCAAGTTGAGATAGAAGAAAGGATGAGAAGAGAAGAGGAGTCCTCCCTCAAAGGAGAGAGTGATCAATTTGGCTTGGCTTGGAGAGGAAATAAGGATAGAAGAGTTCAATCTCCTCATCTAAAGAAAATAGATAAGTTTTTATTCCATTTGCCCTTGTTTATTGATATAGTGTATGGATCCTAGTTGAGAGTAGACAATAGAGAACTTAAATGTATGAAATTGGTGATATGCTAGTTTTAGCCTTAAAAAAAGAGAGAGAGAGAGAGAGAAAAGACTCCATTTATCATCATGGAGCTTAAAGAATTCCTTTCTCGGGGGTATGGCTAGAGCCCACGAGGTTCCATGACACCATTATGGTAGGGTGGAGAGCAAGACCTTGTTCATGGGTGTGCAAGTCTTTTGTTCCTCAAATGTAGTGGTAATATTGTATGTTTTAAAAAGATAAGTTTCTTGTTGTTCAATGTAGAAATTGATAGAGCAAGACCTTGTTCATGGGTGTGCAAGTCTTTTGTTCCTCAAATGTAGTGGTAATATTGTATGTTTTAAAAAGATAAGTTTCTTATTGTTCAATGTAGAAATTGATAGAGCAAGACCTTGTTCATGGGTGTGCAATTATTTTGTTCCTCAAATGTAGTGGTAATATTGTATGTTTTAAAAAGATGAGTTTCCTATTGTTCAATGTGGAAATTGATACAGCAAGATTACATTCATTGACATGATATTAGTTTCCTTATGTTGTATCATTTATAATATGAAAAAAAAAAAATTAAGTAGGATTTTTTATTTTATTGCAATTAGAAAGATAAAAGCTTCTATGCACTTGTAGTACAGAAAAGTGTGGGAGAAAGAGAGATTTTCTCATGAAGAAAATATGGTATAAACTAGTTTATATTATCTTTTACATTTGAATAAAACAAAACAAAATATGTTCATTGAGAAACAAGAAGGAAAATGGGAATATTATCAACTAAGCATAAATACAGATTCAAGAATCAAGATGTAATGGAAGCAACATATTCCAAGGGATCATTGGCCAACCTGATTATTTGCCTCTTCCATTTTAGTTTATTTGCACATGAATAATATGGATTTGTATTTAAGTAAGTGTTCAAGATAAGCATAATTTTACATCTTCCTTATTAGAAAAAGTAATGTAGATTAAATACCCTTTCCATGCTTAAGGTGTAACTCTGCAGATTTGTGCCCAAAAATAAATGAACTTAACCATATACTAGAAAATAAAACTAAACTCATTATTTTTTTATCTGCACATTAGAATGTACATGAGTCAGGTTAAGCAGATATCATAGAATTTTTTTTAGGAAATGATCATACTGCTAAGAAATTTTAATCTGTTTAAATTGAAAAAAAGAAAGAGAGGAGAAACTATTATTGTTACACTTGGGCTTCAATCCATGTCAGGAATTTCAAATAATATTTTAGTTCTACTAATAAATCGATAAATCACATTTTTCATAACGCATATATGTAAAATATTCAAACATAAAATATATGGAAACTATATATATATACAACAAATTGCTGATATTCAATATTTATGATATAGCGATGAAGGAGAAGCAGATTTGTAAAACGGGAAAACCAAAACAAAAGATAGACATGCATGAGGCCATGGTTTGTGCCTGCATAAGGGTGTTCTTGTGTGGAAGGCACAGGGTCGCGTAGAGAAAACCACGACCTTTGTGGAGGATGTGTCCCTTCTCCAAAGAGACTGTGGCCACTGTTCAATAAGACACGGCCTTGTAGCATGCCCAATCTGCAAATGGAAACTCTCTGCCCTCAATTTGTACCACATCAAGTCATCAGCCTCTTAGAAATGCATTCATGGAATTGGAAGCCGAACAAATAAAAAGAAAGAAAGAAAGAAAAGAAAATGAGGGTGAAGCAACATTCAGATTTTATGCTCGAACTAAAACCTTATTTTGAAATGGAAATTGAAAACCTACAGAGGGAGAGAGAGTAGCCAAATCACTGGCTTCAGATGATGGTCGAGGAAAATACTTCTATTAATTTGAAGTCTTAACCCAACCTAAACTCTGTGAGTGATGGGCTGGTGAGCGGTCCATGGATTAGATTGTGGCAGAAAAAGTTATGAAAAACTACTGCCACAGTACCTTGAATAAAATTTATGGCACAAATTAAACTCTTACCTATTGGATGGCGTTCACAAAACTGTCAGGTAAGTACCAAGGCAGACAAAAATGTTTTGAGTCTTGGGCCAATTAATGTTTTGTACTTAAAACTTGTTCTTTTGTGGTCATTGTATTAAACTATCTACAGATGCGTTGCATACGATACAGTCTTTATTGGAAATCCTAGCGCCTTCATTGAATTCCATCTCATATAGATCTGAATTGATGGATACATGACAACTACTAGTTGCATATGCAGATTAAACTTAGTGGTAGGTAGTTGGTCCGTGTATGTATTGATTAGAGGTTGTATATTGTATAGGGCGGCCTAGTAATCTGATGGGATGAGATATACAGACTTATACTAAGCAGCAAGATCGAGTAACATGTAGCAAGATGCTATCGCGCCGATATTAAGGAGAGAAAATTGCAGGCATTTCTCACGGTAACAACGAGTTGGTTGGGGGAGGCAATAACTAAACTAGCGCTTGCACCTGAACAAGGTGCGATGGTTACGTCAATAGCAGGATATACTCTGGCAATATATTGAAGGGCAGGGGTAAAAATCTCAAGAAAATGTAAATTGCTTTTCTTAAGACTAATTATCTATAGCAAAAGTCAATTGATGATGGGGTGCAAGAAGATTTGAAAATGAACAAATGAAACTTTATTTAAATCAGTATGCTATGCTAAATGGTTTCACAACATATTATTCTTTGTACAATGAAAGAAGACATGTAGATTGAAAGGTCAATCTCATGTCAGACTCATTATATTTTACAGAAAATTGTGGATGTTGTTTTCAATTTCATGGTCGGCTAGCGTGTCTTGTTATCATCAATCTTGTTCATGAGGACATTATGTAGTCTTGCAATATTAGTGCTTGCATTGACCCCTGGTATCTATTCATTATTGTGAAGCGTAATGGCTTTTCTTTATTCTTGATAAAAGAGTGGTCGGAGCATGAAAGTAAAATAGTAACTTGAGTAGGTATCATCCTATGTATTGTAGTTTTGATCTTTATGTTAATATAAAACACCAACTTGTGGTAAGATGCTTATCGAAATCTACAGATTGATATATGTCAACTAACCCATGAATTTCCACCATTTCGATTTAAATGGAATAATGCTAATATCCTCTTTGAAATCGATATAAAGAATCATCCATCACTTTTAGCAATGTGACGGTGGTAGCCTTACCATAGCATAATAAACCGATAATATAATAGCTACACCTTCCTAACATTATTGTGTAGGTGTATTCATAACGAGTTATAAATATCTATCCTCAATGATAAAAAATTTTTACTACACGTGTACCATGAAACTTAGTAAAAGCAACACTATATGGAAAACAATAGTACTCTTGTGAAATATATTATTATTATTGTTGGTGACATCAATGTAGGTAATAATGTTTCGAATACAAATTTTGTATAGGTGTAAGTATTATAAGTGTTTAGAAGCTTCACATTATGGACTAAGGTGCCATAGTTGTTATATAGAGAGCATTATTATTATAATTGTTAAAACCTTTTTAAAAAAAATATGGAGTGAATAGGAGGTTCCACGAATGCTCTTATGAAGGGCTTCCTTAATTATAGTTTCCTTAATATCCTTGAAAGAAAAGAGAAACTACTTTTTCTTGGGGAGAGTATTAATTTATCTTTTTATTTGGGTTCTTTATTTTTTCTTTAAAGTAAATAAATCTTTAAAATAAATGTAATATATATATATTTATTTAATTATTTTTTTACAATAAAGATGAATATTTAATGAATAAACATTTATATAAGAATTAAATAAATACAAAATAGTAATAAATTGTGATATTATTATTGGAGGATAATATTATTTGGGACAAGAATAATGTTTTCGATGTTAACACTATTATTTTAGAAAAGGGAAATCACATTAATTCAAGACTTAGTATTAATCGTTGATTATTGATAATAATAATATATTTGTTAATATGAGAGTTAATAATAATATTAGGGCTAATAATAATGTTATTTACATTAAAGATCAATGAAAGTGATATTAATAATCCAATTCCCACAAAAAAAAAATCAACTTGTTCTAATTCTAGGATTCTTGTAGGTTTGACATGAAATAATTTTGATATCAATGCAAGATCAATATTACTATTTCTAAGATTAATAGCAAAAATGATGATCACATACAATTATGGGGCTCTAATATTAATATTATTAAGAACATGGATTTTCACAAGTATGGTATATCATTAGGTAAGGAGGTATCTTTTCATTGTGTATTATGTATATAAATAATCACAACAATAATAATGTTGATAGCACATATCATAAAATTTATCAAGAACAATAGAATAATATTATCGTTGCCAAAGTTGTTACTCTTAATAGTGACATCCTGGTGAGTGTGTGTACTAAGCGGTTAAGATTATTTATAGCGTCTAAATCATATAGGATGCTTCCATATTGCCCCAAATTGGCATAGCACTATTGTTACACGTCAACCACTTGAACCAAGTTAATTAGTTTAATGCTTGTTTAAATATATATATATATATATATATATATATATATATATATTTGGTTTATTTTCCTAAGTGAAAATTTTGGGCATGACAATCCTCATCATGCAGAGACATGCACAATATAAAGACTTATAGCTAAAATGACAATTGCATTATTGTGAGAGAAACTATTGTACCAACTTAACAAACAAAAAAAGTGGTTGGGTTTTTCTAGCGAAAATTTGTGGGCATGACAATGAGGTACAATGGTTATGCCGATGGTAGGATATACTTTGGTAATTTCTTGCTCCCCAAGATGAGCTCTTCCTATACTCGGTCACCTCAATGATATCAGCTTTGTGTCCTCCATGCTTTATGCATTTTAACAAAAAAACCACCATTTTGTAGGGCCCAGTTATAGTATGTACTTTGTAAAACTATGGTTTTATGAATTGTCAGATCTTTTTCCTCAATCTATTAAATAAAAAGTGAACATGTATTTATATTTTTCCTCAAGAGATTGGTTATGTTTCATGTGTCATAAAATAGTTTTTGTATTATAAAAATATTTTCCCGTGCAGTTTTCCTTTTTGTTTTTTTTTGGAAAATAAAATCATGTGCCAATTTTCAACGGTAGTGGGCATCGAATATGGGTAGGTGAATATTTATATCCGTTTTGATTTTGTTCACATTCTCCTCTAAGCAACCGCCCTATCGGAGCCCTATCATTAGAGGCACTATATTTACCTCCTACTTTACTTACACATAGACATTTTAACTTAGTGCAACTGCAATTGTCTTTGGGCAGCAACCGGTAGAAAAGCGATGAGGGAAGCCTTTATTAACCCAACTTTTATATCATTGCAAGGTTATTTTGAAAACGGATGCAAGTCTATAGCTACAGAGAAAAGAATGTGGTTGAAACAAAATAAACAAAGATGGGCTAAATGTCATGACGGTTGAATGTATTTACTTAGGGAAATCCATGGGGGACAGGAGTGATAGCTCAGGTTAACTATTTTAATATCCTCCCAGTAAATTGTATTCGCTTTTCTGCTGATTAAGCAAGTTGAGAAAAGGATGAACGGCCCAGTATTGGCTAGAACAAAAATTTTGAATATTAATGAATACCCCAACATTTCCGTTGTCAGTGTGAAAAACAATAGCTACAGGTTGATGGTTCTATAAAATCAGAAATTGGCGTTGACAGTCTGTATGACCATTATTTTAATAATTTTTAAAAGCTCTATTTTTATATAATAAAATCTTAAATTTAGATAAGACTAACTAATTAATAAAAATCAATTCATTATCGAATGCCACTTTTACAGGCTATGTTAACATTTTCGCCAACAGTAATTAAAAATCCTAGAATCCACGGCAATTAGACTAAGAACACTTGATGGTAAATTGTTACAATGTTATATTTACGGTGCACAATGAAATTAATGCCACTTGTCAATTAATGATTTAAAAGGAATTCATAAATATCACTATGCTTCCAATCTTGCGTAGATCAAAGTTGATTTTGCAAAACCTTAAATTTCATTGCACTACTAAGTAGTCACCACATAATTTCAAAAATGGTATTTTCAAAAGTTCTCGCAATTATAATTTACACTGAAGACATACGTGAATATATTCATGCACCTTAGACAAAAATTGATCGCAGAACTTGTGTGAGGAGCTTGGAAGATATTACTTTAGCTATGAAAAGAATATTATTTACCATAGTGTAGTTGAGTGCAAAAGAAATGGAATTACAAGACTGGCTTGCTTGGCCCTACGAAGAACACCTTTGTAAACTGACATCAAAAGAATCCTTCACAACACCGTGAGAAGCTACAATGTTCATGTAAATTAACTGCGGAATAAATCCAACAATATTCTCTCTCATTTCCCTCTTCCTCTCGGCCGAATACGAATCCAACACATCCTCAATTTGCAGCCCTCCATTGACGACCGTTTCTTCTAGTATGAACACAGAATAAGAATTTGTAACAGTAGGAAGATGTTGCGTATACTGTTGGTATGCATATACTGCTGGTACGCAGAATCGTTCCTGAAAAAACCGGTTTACACCTGGAGCAATGAGGCCATCGAATGTGGAGCGTCGGGTGGGTTATTACCCTTCTTTCCCTATAACCCTACTAACAATTCTGAAGGTGTATACATCTAAGCTATTATTTCATCATAAAAAGTTAGTGTTAGCTGCTATGAGAAAGCCCTAGTAAGTCCATTCATTAGGCAAAAAAATATTAGAGCCAGGCAACTGGGCTTCATAACAGTCAGAGTTAAACCCAACCCTTTGCTGCTGATGCTGTTGCTAGCCGTCTCCACCAACCGACTGACATTTCTCATTTTTCCTCATATACACTGCAAAATCACATTTAAATAAATTATTCCCCTCAATTGATAAAGAAGAGAAAGAAAAGCCAGATGAAAATGACATTGAAGTAAGATTAGTTTTTAAGATAATACAAGGAACGGACCATATGGGTTTGATTGCAGGTCCTTGACATTGAGATTCAAAGCCTCCACTATCCTCGCTGGAAGCAAAATTGTGGAGCACGCTGCCATTATTAATGAACACTTTAATAAGTTTAAACGGATCTATATTTTATTGTTGTTCTATAACTAAACTAACTAAACTAAGCTTCAAGCTACATGTTACATAAAAAGCATCTGACACAAAGAAGTAAGCCTTTGAATAAAAGAGTTGATTAGAATATAAAGAAACTACCTGGCTTTGGTTGCAGTTTGGTAGTGGCACCTTTATTGTCCATCCTACGTGGAAGAAAAAATCCAGTGCCTCCGAATTCTCGGCCAGGACCATTTGACCCAAGGAATGCGACACGCATTGCCGAGCCCCCGCCCTTGTGACCGGGTGCGAACAGGGGTTTAGGTCAATTTATCGGCCTTGTGCTACTTGCACACCTTGCTCTGCTCCGAGGGCACCCTTTCACCTGCAAGAAGAACAAATACAAAGCACTTACCATCAGTCGCCCAAAGAAACAACGAAAAATGGTTAGAAATAAAGTCTCGTAGTTTTTCTCAATTATAAAAACCCTTGGGTGTCAATCTTATATTTGCCCTGTACCGAGTATTTTCAGGTGATAATCCTAAAACTGACCTACCAGAAGGTATAGTAGCCTCTTTTCTCATCCGCATACAGAAAAAAATTTGTGCCCTCCCTAGTTGGCCAGAACTTGTGAGAAAATTTCAGGAATATTTTGGTGAAAATCCTGAACTCGGAGTTGTAGAAGGAACCCATCTTCCATCTTTGCAAATCAAACTGTGAAAACTAAAGATTATGTGGAAACAGTCATTCAGATATAAGCATAGCATTTGGGATATGTCTTTAGAAGCAAGTGAGGGGTAAATCTGATAAGGTCACTCTGAAGAACTCCGAGGCTGACAGATGCAATATCTCGCTTCCCTGTGTACAATGACCCATCCTCTATCTTCACTCGAACTGCCGCCTTTCTATATTCTCTTTCTCTAACTACCTGTACCCATTACAAAGAAAGGAAAACAAAGTAAGTTGGAAATTTTTTGCCTATTAAAAACAGAAGTCTACTGGACCAAAACCAGACAATATACGTGGTTAAACCTTTTGTAACTTGAGTAGACCATCTACTATACATCCATTTTGGGTTTTGAGAAATTGTTGGGCCAATTTTGTTCGAATCCCACAACATTGAGCCACACAACATGCTCAACCGCCATGTTAAACAGCGTGAGAGCTTCTTCTCTCTCATTTCCTCCAATCCAGTCAACGTCAACTGAGGCGACCTTTCCATTCCAGAACCCGAAAAGAAAGCGACACAAACAACGCACAACAAGGATGAAACGACGTCAAATACGAAATCGCCTGTTCTCGGGTGACCCTTGGCTGGAGATAAAGCCATACTACTGACGGCGCCTCCGGCAAATGCCCATACCTGCTGACTGGGTCTCCTGGTGAAAACTGCCACCGTTTCACAACGTCTGACAATTTCGATGGTTTCTCCACCCAGAATAGCCTATCGGCTAATTATTATCTGTCAAAAAAAAAAAATTAAAAAAAATCACTTGAGTCCTTTGGAATTCAATAATGTCACCCAACTAAATCTCCTACCTTCCTTTGTGGGAACTGACTGCCGATTAAACGTATTTTGACTCTACTCATGGCAATCAGTATAATTATCTATTATTCACTTTATAAGCATTTGTTCATGTAAGCATGGATGAAAATATCTTTATAAGTGGTGTGGACATAAATATTGCCAAGACTACCAATGTTAGCGAGCATATGATATTGTATAACATTGAATCCTCCATTCTGTATCACAAATATACAGATTGCCAATAGTCCCGTAAATAATACACATTGTCAAAGTTTACAGAAACAAATTTGCTGGAAGCATTATAACGTTGAAATTACCAATATTTTATTACCGTCGCTGCAAAAGTAATTCCAACGTCACTATTTATTTACTTTACTTTACTTTGTTCTCTAAGGCTTTCAATGATGCCTTCAGCATTATCCTGTCACAAGGTAAAATTAGTAGTTTTTAATAACCACCGTAATTTATTCATCGTTTAATTTCTCAAACATCACAGTAATTATTTTGTCTTTAAATTGTCCTCAATATTAATAAGGTTATTGTGAACCGTTGTAAATAAATTTGTGCATTTTTTTTTTAATAATTACATATTATTATTGATATTGGAAGCAGTCAAAATCATTAATAGTAAAATTGGGATTTAACATTGTTAAATTATTGACATGGGAAGCCAAAAAAGTTAAATAATATTAATAGTAAAATTAGGAATAAACAGTTAATGAATGGGAATGATTTATCATAACATCTTTACTGATAAAGTGCAAGTATGTTGAAATCAATTATTAGTAATAATAACTACCTCTCAATAGATTAGCAAGTTAGTTATTCTTGTTATTTATTTTTTTTGCTATAAATAATAATCCCTATTAATAGTAATATATGGTCACTAGACTATTAGTAAAAGTAGTATATTACTTAAGGTGAAATTATCATTTAGTGATATTACTAAGATGTTAAATATTTTTATGATGGAGGAAATAATATCAATATAAATAAGTTTAACATTAAATAGTAATAATGTTAAATAGGGAATTCAAATATCCTTGATGAATAAATAATTCTTAAACAAAGATAAAAATAAAATTACCTTTTGTCAACAGTTAACAACCATCCCTAAATATGGTGTTAAATTAATTCTAATTCCAATACTAGAATTAACATTGATGATTAATAAATTACTAAAATATGTATAAAAAAAATAATAAATATATATTAGTATTAGAGTTAAATATTAATTGGACAAAAGTTGATATTAAGGAGTAATTTTGTATTAGCAGGGGTTTAATAATACCTTTATCAAACATTAATGATGTTATATGTTTATGTTATTTTGGTTAAATAATAATAATGTTTTAATTATATTTTGAAAAGAAAATGTTTGGAGAGTAAATGTCATGAAAAAAAAATTGGTTGTGTTTTTCTAGCGATAAATTTTGGGCACTACATATGTAGTACACTATTAATCCCCTTTACTCATCCACTAGGGAATCAAATTAAGACTCTACCACAACCAATAATCTTTATATAAAAATCATATCATAGGTACACCTTCCCACCATCACATTATTCACATTTTGTAAACCAACCTCGATGTGAGGTTATGTGGAAAGAGGTACTAGGGTCTATAAACCATGCCCATTCTAATGTATGAGTAACCAAGATAGCAACAAAAGAATCACCTTCATCTTGGGAGGACCTCTCATACTCAATAAAAAAATGTCTTTTTCTTTTTCTTCTTCTTAGCCTCCTCACAATATCTTCTTAGATATCCAATTTTGTCATAGTTCCAACATTTATCCTTGAACTTACCAAGATATTTAGATTTAGATTTATCTTTCTTCTTATACTTCTTCTTTCGTTTTCTTTATATCTTCCATGAACCGCTAGGGCCTCCTCAACCAACTCATAATTCTTCCTTCTTATTTCTTCTAAAAGAAAAGATACAACCACTTCATCCATATTGAACTTAGTGGTAGTGATCCCAATGACCACAATAAGGTGGTCCCATGAATCTAGCAAAGAACACAAAAAATCCATATGTTGATCTTCCTCCTCCATTTTCACTCCCATAGAGTGCAACTCAGTAACTATCATATTGAATGCATTTATATGTTTGGCCATAGAACCACTATCCTCCATCCTAATGGTATACAACTTATTTCTTATGAAAAGATTATTTAATAGGGATTTATCTTGATAAATTTCTCTAATATTCATCAAAATATTTGTTGCAATAGATTCTTCATCCACACTCAATAATATTGAATCAACAAAATTGAGTTTAATAAGACCCTGTTCCTCTCTATCCATCTTATCTCAATCTTCTTGTGATGTAGTTGAAAGTTTGGATCTAGATATTATAGCCCATTGATCTCAATCTACAAGAAAATCCTCCATCTTGATCTTCCACAACTCAAAGTTTGTATTTGAGATCTTCTCCATCTTTATCCTTAATGTGCTTCCTATCTCTTCCTACAAGAAGATTGAAACCTTCTCTATGCAAGATCCCATACAAATGAATATTAGTATAAAAAACCCTCTACCCAACACCTAGAATATGAGGTGATCAAGCTCTGGTACCAAATTAAAGGAAGTAGGGTACATGAAATTGCTTCATACATTAATATTCTATGGAGAGTGTTGTACAAATTTCAATATTTAATAGTTATATAAAGTATATAACACATTTAAATATAAAATAAATAATAAGTACAATAACATTTTTGTATGTGGGGAAAATCCTTTTGAGAGAAAAATCCCACACTCCAAAGTAGCTCAATAGTTCATCCTTTTTATTTATCATTTTCAGTATATTCGTTAGTCCCAACTCATGTGGTTGTTAATTAAGGTTAGGATAGTTGGAGATATCCTTAGGTAATGTTAATTTGCATATTATTTGCATACACACATACACACAAAAAGAACCTTAAATTACACCATCAATTAAATATTCATCTTTTATGTCCTTTTAGTATGATACATATTCCAACATTCTCCCACTTGTCACATAAATTTTTTAAGAGCATAAGTGAAATTACATAAATTTATGAACTAATTGTTAGAGGTTGAGATATGCATAGAATAAATGTACTACATAAAATATTTATGCTTATAGGCTTCATTTATTCATCTATATCATTCTTTAAAGTGTCAAAATTTTCGAGAATCACCCTTCCATCCTCCAACTTGTCATGAAAAATTAATATTGAATAATGTTGAAGATAGGTAGCTTCGGTCAGATATAAATGATGATTGCAGTCGTGCATCATCATCATTTATATCAGATCACCTTCATCCAAGTAAATTGAAATATTCTTTTGAGGATATAATTTATATGTATACAAAACAAATCAAACTTAAATTGTGTTCGCTATTTTAAGTTGGAAAATTCGTTTGTTAAAAGGGACGAACTTAGACACGTCCCATGAGAGACGCGTCTCATGATACATGTCTCTTATGAGATGCGTCTTCCTTGAGACGTGTCTCTCATGAGACGTGCCCTTGCTAAATTCATGTCTCTTTTGAGACTTAGATGTGACTCCCCACTCCATACTTAATATGGTTCGATAACTCAAAAGCAAAGATAGAAATTGATAAATGTTCTGCATTTGAGCATTCACAACAAAGAAGAATTTAGACATAGTTGTAGGATATAAATTCACAAGTATTCTTCACATCTGTAATTCTTCATCTTGAATTTGATCTGCCAAATTTGTTTGAATTTAACATGGTATCAGAGCCACGTTGAGAAAATCCGAATCAAATTGAATAATCAGATTATTTAGAAAAATCATATTCTTAAAGAAATCAAATTCACATCACATTCTTCATAATGTCAAGTGTGATCAGATTTGAAGACCGTCTTGAAGGGGAAAACAACTTCACATCACGGAAATTCAGAATCATGATGATTCTAAAATAAAATAAGTTAGACTCATTTGTGAAATAGAACAAGAGAGAACCAGAGGATGATCCAGAGAAAACTCAATGGATTGAGAACAATGAGAAAGCCATGAAAATTTTAGTAGATGCCGTTATGGACCATATAGTACCTATTTTGATAAAACATGAGACCACATATCTAATGTTCAAATCCCTTGAGAGAACCTTTGAAATAAACAACACCAGTAGGACTCTTGCATAAAAAAGACAACTCAACAATGTTCAAATAAACAAAGGAGAAACTATTAAGAATACTTCATGAGAATCATTGAATTAAGGAATCAATTATCAACAATTAGATACCAAATTGATAGCAAAGAGTTAACACTAATAACTCTAGGAGGCCTACCAAACTCATGGCAATCATTTGTTCAAGGAATAAGTGCGAGATCTAAACTCCCCAATTTGATAGGCTAAGAACAGATTGCTTACAAGAAGAAACAAGACTCTCAACAAAAGAAAACAAACATAAACCCGTAGATGAGGATATTCATGTGCTCAACACAACATCTAATAAAATGGGTAAGAAGAATTCTTACGGGAAAGGATCATTCAAGAGAAAGAGAACTTCCTATGGAAAAGGATCATTCAAGAAGATGAAAGAAATCTCTCAAATACAATGTTTTAGATGTGATCAATATGGGCACTATGCAATGAAGTGCCCTGATAGAACAAAACAACAAGCATCTTTTGCTAAAGCAGAAAAATCAAATATAGACTATGACTCTGAGAAATTTGTATTCTATTCAACTTTATCAAGTCAAGTATCTAACAATATCAACAATTGGGTAATTGATAGTGGTTCTTCAAGGCACATCACAGGGTTCAAAGAACACCTAGGCACTATGACTGAAGAGACTGATGAAGAAGTAACTATTGGGGATGATTTTGCACATCCTGTAAAAGGGGTTGGAACTTGCTCCATCAAATTGAAATCTGGTCTCTCCCTTCAACTCATTGGAGTTTTATTCGTACCTGGAATAAAGAGGAATCTAATATCCATCTCTGCTCTTGAAGACAATGGATATAGGGTTACCTTTATGGATGGGAAATTTCTGGCATGGCCTAAGAACTCCACCATAAAGAAAGCTCAACCATAGGTATAAGACAAGGTTATCTTTAAAAACTATGAGCTGAAGTCAAGCAAGCCCTTACCCTTGATACTTCTGATTCAAATGAAATTTGGCATCGAAGATTAGGACACCTTCATTTCCATGCCCTACCCTCTGTGGAAAAACTAGTAACAAGATTGCCTAAATTAAAAAAAACTCATGAAGGAGCTTGCAAAGGGTGTGCCCTAGGAAAGAATACAAAGGGATCCTTCCATAATATTTTTGAGTAGAACCAAAGACGTGTTAGAACTAGTTCACTCTGATTTATGTGGACCCATGTATGTACCCTCCATGGTAGGCTTCCTATATTATGTCATATTCATAGAGGACTACTCTAGAAAGACCTGGATTTATTTTCTTAAGTGTAAAGAGTCAATAGAAATCCTTAAAAGGTTTAAGGAGTTCAAAGCTCTCACTGAAAACCTCTCCAGAAAGAAAATCAAAATTCTTAGGATAGACAATGGGAAGGAATACACCTTTGAAATATTTAAAGAATTTTGCATAAATGCTGGGATTAAGAGGGAGTTTATAGTAGCCTACAACCCTCAACAAAATAGTGTTGCTGAAAGAAAAAATAGAACTATTGTAGAAGTTGCAAAAACAATGTTATTTGACTAGAACATAGAAACCTCATTTTGGGCAGAAGCCTCTAGAACTGTTGTTTACATCCAAAATAGATGTCCACATTCTCATCTAGAAAAAAAGACTCCTGAAGAAGCTTTCACTGGTATAAAACTTGACATTAGTCACTTAAGGATCTTTGGTTGCCCAGTCTACATTCATGTACCTAAAGAAAAGAGATTCAAACTAGAACCTTCTAGAAAGAACGGGGTGTTTGTGGGATATAGAGAAACCTCCAAAGCCTATAGGATATTCATACCCAAGCATAAACAAATTGAACTAAGCAGAGATGTCATCTTTGAAGAAAACCTTACATTCAAAAGGGTAAGGAGTTCAAGTGAGATAGAAATTCATAATTCCCCCAGAGTCTTAGAAGTGGAACCTACTCCTGAGATTCAGAGGGAGTATCTTGAAGAAACAATAAGTGAATTTCAAACTGCTTCAGAAGAGAATCCAAATGACAACAGCAAGAAGAGACCACTTTGGGCTAGGAAAATGATTAAAGAAGTTGAGAATCATGCAACACCCAAGGGAACCTTCAGGGAAAGTAAGATACCCAAAAGGTTCTCAAGCTATGTTTCCCTAATGAATGAAATCACCAATTCAGAACCCACCAGTGTTACATAAGCCTTCAAACTTCAAGTATGGAAGGATGCAATGACAGAAGAGTATCGGTCCATTTTGAAAAATGATGTATGGGATATAGTGCCTAGACCAAAAGAGAAATCTGTTGTCTCTTCCAAATGCTCTTCAAAATCAAACATGTTGCTAATGGCAGTATAGAAAAACACAAGGCACGCTTTGTGGCCAAAGGTTTTTCACAAAAGGAAGGCATTGATTATGAAGAAACATTTGCACCTGTTGCTCGGTACACATCTGTGAGAGCAGTGATAGCTATTGTAGCAGCTAAAGGCTGGAAGATCCATCAAATGGATGTGAAAAATTCCTTCCTGAATGGGACCATTGTAGAGGAAGTCTATCTAGAGCAGCCTAAAGGTTTTGTGATACATAAACCCGACTCACATGTATGTAGATTAAAGAAAGCTCTATATGGACTTAAACAGACTCCCAGGGCCTGAAGAAGATCACCTCATTGCTCAAGGAAAGAAGGATCTAACTTCAAAATTTGACATGAAAGACTTGGGCATTTTACATTACTTTGTAGGTTTAGAAGTCTGGCAGAAATCAGATGGCATCATACTAAATCAAGGAAAGTATACTATTGATATTCTAAAGAGATTTGGGATGTTGGATTTTAGACCCATGTCTACACCTATGGAAACCAACCTACACAAACTAAAAGAAGCAACAACATAATCTAAGTTTGCAGATCCCACTCTATATAGACAAATAATTGGATCATTGATGTACCTGGTTAACACCCATACCTGATATTCACTATGCAATGAATGCTCTAAGCCAGTTCATGTGTGAGCCAAAGGAAACTCACCTTATGGCTATGAAACACATATTAAGATATCTTCAAGGAACTATTGGATATGGTCTTCTTTACATAAATGACCAACTAGATTTACATGGATACTTTGATTTAGATTGGGCTGGAAGTGTAACCGATCGGAAAAGCACATCAAGATGTTGCTTCAGTTTAGGATCGGCTATGATCTCTTGGATCAGCAGAAAACAGTCTTTGATAGCACAAAGCTCGACATAAGCTGAATTTATTGCAGCCTCTATGAGGGCACGAGAAGTAGTATGGCTCCAAAAACTACTAGTGGGACTATTTGGTGAGCCCTTGAATCCTATTGTTATCCATTGTGATAATCAGAGTTGCATCAAGGTTTTAGTAAATCCAGTATTCCATGATAGATCTAAGCATATTGAGATCCTTTATCACTATGTAAGAGACATGGTAGAAAGGAATGTGATCCAATTGAAGTATATTAGTACCAATGATCAAACAACAAACATTCTCACCAAGCCTCTCTCCAAAGTTAAAGTTGAACACTTCAGGAAGAAACTTGGTATGATTGAAATGTAATTTGATATTGTGATTGAGATTCAAATTTTTTAGTTGTACTAATATATTTAAAGATGTTTAATGTGTAAACTCTTTTATCATGTGTGTGACTCCATGACTTTATGGGCCCTCTATCCCCTTGTGTACATTATTGAAAGGTGATGATCTTTCTAATAATGAACACTTGTATTTGACATTGTAAAGTGATGACTCTACAATGATGGGTTGGACTATCATGATAGATATCATGTGACTTGATATCTGTGGACATATCATGATAGTATCTCGTGGACATTTTGATAGATATCATGAAGACTTGATGTTAGTTGAAGATCATTATGATCCTTATGAGATAATCATGGTGGATAAATGTATCCGTGGATATGCCATGAATTTTATGGTAGACCTCATGAGACTTGATGTCAATGCACATACCATAATGAAGATGTGTTATGAAGAATGTCATGTGACTTGACAAATTGTTTGGAGCATTTCATATCTTCTGATATCACGAGTTAGGTGATATCACTATATACTTGGTTGAAATTATCTTCCCTAGCTAAGAGGGAGTGTTGAAGATAGGTAGCTTCAGTCAGATATAAATGATGATTGCAATTATGCATCATCATCATTTATATCAAATCACCTTCATCCAAGTAAATCAAAATATTCTTTTGAGGATATAATTTAGATGTGTAAGTGTGGAATGAGGTGAATAAGATCAAAACACTTCTTAATATGACATTATATCAATGATTAAACAAATTGAATCAATTCAACAAAGTAATCAAATGAAAGCATCCTATTGCTCTCTATCCTCAAAGATTTATTAAATCCTAATTTTCTCTCAGATTGTGTAAGCATATAAGACTGTTAAAATGACTATCTGAAGAACGAGATGATGATAATATAATGCTAAAGGATAAATCAATTAAACTAGCATGATATTGATGTGAAACAAATAAATGCAACTCCAAGAGGCAGCCATTGTTGTGAAGCTTGATTATTGAATTGCTTGAATGTTGATACTTGATACTTGATGTCTGGATTCCTGCAGAGTAATAGTGCAAAAGCTTGATTATTTGGATCCTTTTCTTGGTCAATGAGGCCTGTATTTATAGATTTCCTGGCTATAGAAATGCACAGGGAAAGCTTTGAGAGGCTTGGATTCAATCTGGAGGATTGAATGGTGAGAGATGGAGGAGATTGAGAGAAAGAGGGAGGTTGTCTTTACCCATGAAAACACCAGGCAAGAGAAGAGGAAAGATTGATGGAGGAGGATTGAGAGATCAAATTCCAAATTTGTTTCCAAAACTTCCCGTGAAGTTTCAAAGCATTAATTGTGACAAATTTAGATAGGAAATCTAATTCATTTTTGAGAGAATGTAGATTGGAATATTCCTTTATGCATAATTCAAATATTTTGATTTATTTAAATTAGGAAAGGGAGATAAATAATTTAATAAAACAAACTATATCGTTTATTAAATTAATCAGAGGAATATGGTAAAAAATAAATAAAGTGTTTTGTCTTTATTTAATTAATTTGAGAATGATGTGATAGATTGAAATAAGGATTTGATAATTAAATCGAACAAAGTATTTAATTTTGTTTATTTAATTAAGATGAATTTGAATGTGAACTATATTAAATAAATATTTCTATTTATTTAAACAGTAGAGGAAATTAGGATAATTAATCAAATAATGTGTATTTAATTAATCGGATGCTCCAAACCATTTTTAGGTGTATACATTTTGCCCCTCTTCGAAGTGATGTGTTTACGCGTTGCTTCAAAGAAATATTTTGCTGCTACTGCCAGGATCGATGATAATAAAAAATAATTCCGTATGCCCCAGACATGCCCCAGATTTTGATTTTCAGATGATGTTAATTTCGTGTGCCCTAGACATGATTTTTAGATGATTTGATGATAATATGCCCCCTCGGGAGATAAATAAATGATTTGATGATTTTAAAAAAAATTTCGAAAATTTATGATGTTCTGATGATTTGATGTGTTTCAATGATGAAATAATTTATCTCCTGACAAAATGATGAATAAATGAGTCCGCCGATGAATTTTAATTAATTTCTTGGATAAAATTAATCAAAATGTTATAAAAATCCCCCAAAAATACCTTTCAAAAATTATAAATAGTGCTAAAAGGTCATTTTCAATTCATTATTTGCTTTTGGAGTTCAAAATTCTTAGTGATAAAGACATTTCTGCCAGCTGGAGCAAGATGCCTATTCCTTACCACACTCACTGATTCGAACGCGTTCGACATCACAGACGACTGCTTGCGTATGGACCTCCGGTATGTACCCCTTGACCTCCTCGTAATTCGTGCACTTTTGTTTTTTTATGCTTTTTAGGTCTTAGGCTTGTCTAGGCGTCTTTTAGCGCTTTCAAGCTGTGCTGTAGCGCTTACATTCCGATATAGCGCTTCTGTTAGGTAGTCTAGCGCTTTGAGTTTTAGTGCGTGCGTTAAAAACTCTAGCGCTTCCAGTCGATAAAGTAGTGCTTTCAATGAATTAGCGCTTAGGAGTCAAGAATTAGCGCTATGAAGCCGGATTTTAGCGCTTTGAGATTTTTGGAGCTTTGAGTTGGTGGATTAGTGCTTTCAAGGTCTGTTCTAGCGCTTCTGGTAAATTGGCGCTTTGACGGCCTGTTTTAGCACTTTGATGCGGAAAAGTAGCGCTATGGGAGTTTTAGCGCTTTTGAATCCTTTTTTAGCGCTTCCGGGTGCTGAAATAGTGCTTTCCTATTTTTAGCGCTTTGGATTCCTGATTTAGCGCTTTGGAAGCCTATTTTAGCACTTCCATGTCAGAATTGAATATTTTGACTTAGTGAACTTTGATTATGTCAATTTCGATCATGTCCATTCTTCTAATTGGTATGATTGATGATCCACATTGCTTGATGTTGGATTAAAATAAGACTAACTCTCATGATAGGCGAGAAGAAAACCCCATTTATTGATGATCCTCATGATAGGTGAGGACATGATTCAATATCTAATAAATCTCATGATAGGCGAGATCTAGATAATGTTTTGATGAACCTCATGATAGGTGAGGTTTGATTCAATATCTAATAAATCTCATGATAGGTGAGATCTAGATAATGTTTTGATAAACCTCATGATAGGTGAGGTTGGATGTTCGCCTATGAATTTTGATCGAAAATTCATACCCAAACTTTTGGAATAGACTGATAGTAGAATGACCTTTGATTCCTTGACATAGTTCACTGATTGTAGATTTATTTGTTATGATGATAGGAGGATCTGGGTACTCTCCAGATGCGAGAGAGATTTCCACAGACGACTAATTTGATACCACATTTGACATTGGATGAGCTACAGGTGATAGGCCAATGTGGCCTCACGAGTTTACTTGATATGCTCCAGATTAGGATTAATCGGGGTTTGTTGACTGCACTGGATGAGAGGTGGCATAGCGACCACAACACCTTTCACCTACCCACCGGTGAGATGACAGTCACACCAGAGGATGTGTGGCGTATATTGCGCATTCCTTTCATGGGGGAGATCGTGACATATGATTCACATGGGACCAGCAACAGAGATGCTCTCCGTAGAGTCTTTTAGGATCAGGACATAGCGGGTCCGAGCGTTCGATGGTGGAGGATCACAGACTCTTATGCGACACTACCAACAGTGCTAGCTAGATTTATTGAAGGATTCCTTTGCCTTGATCGTAGGTCAAAGGGATTCCTCGTTGGCTGGGGCAGGACACTGGAGAGCATGTTGGTACATGGTACCAGATATGCGTGGGGGATGTGCATGTTAGCACATCTTTACCATGATCTTTATTCTATTGTGTACTTAGATGCACACAGTATATCCACAGGGGCGACTCTGTTACAGATATTCGTTTGGGAGCACTTTGCTATTTGTCGACAATTTCCCATTGCAAATAGACTAGCTGGCAGGCCATATGTTTTTAGATACAGTGGTCGATTTACGTAGGCCCGGATGGGCAAGTTAGAGCATTGGAGGAGAGTTTTTGATGATACCGAGACAATGATATGGCGCCCCTATCTTGATTGTGAGGAGTGGGAGGAGGATGGTGCAATGTTGGGGTTTTTGTGTGATTCCATGTACCTTATTGGTCAGACTCCTTTTGTGATTGAGAGATTTCTGTTGCGTCGGGTTTACAGACAGTATAGCATTGTTCAGTGCATACCACAGGGGGTAGCCCACTATGCACGACAACGGATGGATATTCCAGATTGGGGCCCCACATTATCCTATGATGTTGTAGTAGAGGGTTACAGAGCGTTACAACCATCTTCTTGGGACATGCGGAGAGATATTGCAGTTGCACCCGTGACAGAGGAGTACGCGACATTTTTGGCTTTTGTCCCCCTCCCTCACATCACCATTCCTAATGAGCCCGCACCATTACCAATAGAGGAGGATGCGACAGAGGATGTTGCCAGTGGTGAGGGTGATATCCCAGCAGATAAGACCTCAGAGAGCAGTAGTTCAAATAGTGAGGATAGCAGCAACAGTGGGGACAGTGATGGTGGGAGTGGAGGATATAGAAGGCCAGGTCCAGACATTCATAGTGCACCCTCTTCCAATAGGCCTCGTAAGAGGCAGGCAGTGACAGTGCCAGCAGTTGGGCAACAGAGACAGATAGCTGGGCTCCAGGCACAGGTCCAGACTCTGCAGGCATAGGTTCAGACACTACAGGGGCAGTTGGTATAGGCTCGGGGCATGGTTGTGCAGACGTAGACACAGATGCAGGTGTAGACACAGACTCACGCATAGGCCTTGGCATAGGTATAGGGGCAGTTAGCCGCCATGCAAACGTAGGTTGATACCCTGACAGCGGAGCGAGACAGTGCTCGGCAGATTGCCGAGAGGGCACAGGAGAGAGCCGAGACCCTCCAGAGAGTGGCCGATGGCACTTCTATAGGTGATTATATGAGAGAGGTTCCGCGGGCTGCCCAAGAGGCAGAGTTTTACTAGGGCCGTTATCATGATGCAGTGCCTGCCGAGCGTCGAGTCAACTATGCCCCATCGAGATCTGGGTGGACTCACACATAGATAGTCAGTGAGGGGGTGACTCAGCCTCCACGCAGAGATCCTAGAGATCCAGGTCCTTCTGGGGGTGGTGGTGGTACAGGTACAAGTCCTGTTGGGCCTACGCATTCTGGCAGTAGCAGGTCATAGATGTCATTTTGATCCTGTGTGATGTATATTATGATTGTAGCTCATTGTAGGATGATGTATTTTTATGTCCGACGTCATTGTATACTTGACATTTTTGATATATATATGAGATGCATTTGATATGATATGTTGATGGTTTCATGATTTCCATGTGATGGATGTCTTTATATGCTTGATGTGATGAGTTTATTCTAAACGTGATGATGATAAATGATGATTTATTTTAATGTAAAGATGTAATGATGTATGTCTGGATGGAATATGATATATATAGATAAATGATGTGATGTATGGATTTGTAAATGATATGTGGATATATGATGTGATAATGATGATGTGATGTATGGATTCTAAATGATATGTAATGAATGCGTTATGGTAAGAATGAACTTGATGCACTGATGGTAGAATTTATGATGCATGATGAAATATATGAATGATGAATTGATGATGCAATGATGATGTTATATGTTTTTGATGATTTTATGTCAAGTATACTCAGTCTCTTTTGTAGATTAGATAATTATTGATTGGAATCCTTTATGCAACAAATACTCTGCAGATAATGAATGATGATGAATGTAATCTAATTTAATCATGCAACTATATGCAAAACAAATGTCATTTTAACAGTCTTTTTGTGCTTGGTATCATCATAGAGCTTTATTGGATGTTGAAAGTGAATACAAGCGTCAATGGTTGTGTTAATCCAATGACGAATTGAGTATTACTTTCATGATTTTTGATATTGCAATCGAACACAAGCATCGAGGTATAATTGAACCGAGATGACCTGAGCATTCATTGCGTAAACAGGTAAAGATTATCATTTGAGTGTGTGAATTTTGAATGTCATCGGTGATACATTTGCATAGCACATCCCCCGACAATTCACACATTTATATGATTATCGTACATATGACAAACAATAAAAATATCATTCTTTTTCCTTGTTCCTCTAGTTCAATACATCATTGAGTTACTCCAAAGAAATGATAATTAAAAAGGTCAAAATATCCATTTTTTACTTAGAGTGTTTCATTCATTCATCAGATTTTAGATCATCCATCCTGATTTTGACATGTTTTTGGATTTTCAAGATTTTCGACCAAAGACCTAACCTAGTAACCTATCTTAAGGGTCTGGGGGGCTGATCAAAGATTAGCCTTGCCTACGTTTACACATACAGAGACCACGTAGTTCGACTAACATAGACCTATGGTTTTTGGATTTTCCCTTTTCAGAGTGTCTTATTTGACATGTTTTTGGCTTTTCGATATGATACAGATGGTTGATGCTCTTCTGATGACGATTGAAATTGCGCTTTGATCTTTGTTTTTGGTTTTCTACCATTGGATGCACTTGATATGTGTGGATTTCCCCTAGATATCCAGATGTTGCCCCCAAGCTATGGAGTTATATGTTGACCACGTGACATGATTTTGATAGCGGATGTAATGATGGTCAGACAAATGATATGATATGAATTTATACCGACTTTTTAGACGAAACGATCCTGACATATATCCAAATAGATGGGAAAGTTGATCCTTGAATCACATATGACGCCTGTTTCCAGGTTTTCACCACATGCTTTGATTACACCCTTTTTGTTTTTTTTTTCTCATTTTTCTGTTTTTCTTTCTTTTTGTATTTTCTATTTTTTCGTATTTTGTGTTACCAAGATGCCTGAATGCTAGGTTTTCACCAAGGAAACAATTTTAGATATTGCCCTATGCACTACGAGTTTTTAAGCATAGAATTTCCTGAGATGAATACTGTTGATAGGTTCATCAAACAGATCCCCATTGACGTTGATAGCTGATATGCTCCTGATTCATACATTGATATGACGACAAAAGGACCAAGCCAGTTAGGCTCAAATTTTCCTTTCTTCTCCTCGTCCTGCTGATTCCTAGGGTTTTCCTTTAGTACCAAGTCACCAACCTGAAAGACCCTTGGTTTCACCCTGTGATTGTAACTCCGTGACATTCTCTGTTGATAAGCTGTTAGATGATTAACAGCTTGTTGACGACGCTCATCCAGCAATTCCAGTTCCTGCAATCTAGATACCCTGTAGTCTTCATCTGAAATGATACCTCTGAGTGATACACGAAGGGATGAAATTTCAACTTCAATGGGAAATATGGCTTCTAATCCATATACCAAAGCAAATGGTGTAGATCTCGTTGGTGTTTTGATGCTTGTTCTATAGGCCCATAGTGCAGGGTTGAGTTGAACATGCCAATCACGTCCAACATCGTTAACCGTCTTTTTGAGGATTTTGAGTATGGTTTTGTTTGAGGCCTCTTCTTGGCCATTACCTTGAGGATACTATGGTGTTGAAAACCGATGTTGGATGTGGAACTTATCACATAGCTCTTGAACATCTTGATTTTTGAATGGTCGTCCATTATCTATGATTATAGATTGAGGGATTCCATATCGACAGATGATGTAGTTCAAGATGAATGAGGAGATTTGTTTCCGAGTGATGGTAGTAAGAGGTATTGCCTCTATCCACTTTGTGAAGTATTCTATAGTCGTGATAATGAACTTGTGTCCATTAGATGAAGATGGATGTATTTTGCTTACTGGATCTAGGCCCCATTGACAGAAAGGCCATGTTGATGTAAAAGGATGTAGTTCTTGTGCCGGTGCATGAATCAGATTGCTGTGAACCTGACATTTTTGGCATTTCTTAACAAAATGATATGATTCTTTTTCCATGCAAGGCCAATAATAACCCAAACGGAGGAGTTTCTTGGCTAGAGTTATTCCACTCGAGTGAGTACCACAAATACCCTCGTGAACTTCTTGTAAGGTCGTTTCAGATTCATTGTGTTCTAGACATCGGAGTAGTGTACCATCAAGACCTCGACGATAAAGGACATCTGTGATTAAAGTGTGTCAGGCGGATTGACGGATAAAGTTGAGTTTTTGATTCTTGGAAAGGTCAGGAGGTAGGATATCATCTTTCAGATAAGCATAGATTTTTTCGTATATGGAGGTTTCAGTGGTTTCTAGATGACATATGGTAGCGGATTTTGATTGATAATGGGAAGGACACGATACTTGTTCTACCATAAACTCATAACAAACACGCTTCTCAGGCAATTGTAGTAATGAAGCGATCATAGCCATAGCATCTGCAGCTTTGTTCTCCGCCCTTGGAATCTGATCAAACTTGATACTTTCAAAAGACTATTTCAGATGATCTATTTGTTGTTTGTATGGCATCAAATTTTCATCTTTGGTTTGATATTCGTCATTCACTTGATAAATGACTAGTTGAGAGTCTCCATACACCTGTAAGTCCCTGATTTTCCATTGAATAGCCGTGTTGACCCCAATAATCAATGCTTCATATTCTGCTATATTATTTGTACATTGAAACATGAGTCTACATGACTTCGAAATAGTGTGTCCTTGGGAGGAGATGAACAAGATTCCTACTCCCGATCCTTGTTGTGTACATGATCCATCAAAATAGAGAATCCATTGTTGAGGCATAGCTGTCATAATGTCTGCATCTGGAAATTCCATTATCATTGGGTGATTATTTGATAGAGGAGCTTCAGCAAGTTGCTCAATGATTACTTGTCCCTTGATTGCCTTTCTTTTGACATATTGAATGTCAAATTCACTTAGGAGCATAACCCATTTTGCCAATCTACCTATTAAGGCAACTTTACTTAGTAGATACTTCAAAGGGTCAATCTTTGCAATTAACCTGATTGTATGAGCCATCATGTAGTGTCTCAACTTTTGAGTAGCAAACACTACTGCTAAGCAAGACTTTTCTATGAATGTATAGTTTATTTCATAGCCATTTAAAGTTCTACTGATGTAGTAGATGGCATGCTCTTTTCTTGTATTATCCTCTTGTGCTAAGAGTGCCCCCAATGAGATATCAGTTGTAGCAATATACAATATGAGGGGTCTTCCTTCTGTTGGTGGTATGAGAACTGGTGGTGACATTAGATATTGTTTGATCTGATTGAATGTCGCTTCACACTTCTCATCCCACATGAAAACTATGTGTTTATGTAATATATGATTGAAAGGATGACTTCTATCTGCTAGCTGGGAGATGAATGTCCTGATTGATTGAAGCCGTCCTTGTAGTGATCGGAGCTAGCTGATGTTTCTAGGAGGTGGAATCTCCATAATTGCTTTGACCTTTGCTGGATCCACCTCAATGCCCTTTGCTGACACAATGTATCCTAGTAGCTTTGCTGATGTAACCCCGAAGACACAATTCTTAGGGTTTAATTTGACATTAAATTTCTCCAGCCATGTGAATATTTTATCAAGAATATGCAGATGTTCTTCCCTTGTAGTAGATTTCACCATCCACATAATCCTCCATGAAAGTGTGCATCATATCATGGAAGATCGTAGTCATTGCCCTTTGATAAGTTGCTCTTGCATTCTTTAAACCAAATGGCATGACGTTCCAGTAGAAAGTTCCCCATGGACATGTGAAAGCCGTCTTTTCTTGATCTTCTCGAGCTATTCTTATTTGATTGTACCCAGAAAAACCGTCCATGATTGATAACATGGCGTGCCTTGCCGTCAAGTCCACAATGATGTCTATATTTGGAAGTGGAAAATCATCCTTCGGGCATGCTTTATTGAGGTCCCTAAAATCTGTGCAGATTCTGATGCTATTGTCCGGCTTGGAAACATGTACAAGATTTGATATCCATTCAGCATAGTCTACAGATCGTATGAATCCAACATCCAGTAATTTCTTTAGCTCTGTTTTGACCATTAATGCAATGTGGGGGTGCATTTTTCTTAATTTTTGTTTAACGGGCTTGATTCCTGCTGGCAAAGATAAATGATGCATAAGCAGATTGGGATCCAAACCTGGCATATCATAATATGACCAAGCAAAGTTGACGCTTCTTGCTTTGAAGAATTGGATGAATGTTGGTCTTTCTTGTTCTGTCATGGATTCCGCCAGATGTAGGATTTTTGCCTTCTCTTTTGTGCCAATGTCCACTGATTGTGTAGGTTCGACCAGAACTGATGATCGCTCATGATAGCATTCTGGGAGAGTGTCAAATCTTCCATCCTTTAGTGCCTCAGAAAGGTTTTCACTGTTGGATGCGTTCTTTATTTTTACTTTTTCCAGATCTAATGCTGCCAGAGAATGGTTTTCACCATTAGATCTATTTTCCCTGTTGTTAATTTTGCAACTGGAAGATTTGACACCCTTCTGCTGAGTCATATTGTTATGAGTAGTATATATAGAATTTGTATCAGGATTGGTATGACATAGGAAATGCACGATGGCATCATCATTTGCAAATTTAGGTATAGTCAAAGGTTCGATAGGTTCCCAATCAATAAGTTCTGGATGGATTAATGGCATGGTATCATCGGATTGATTTTGGTCAATGGAAGTAAGGGTGAGGACATCAACATCGTTATAGTCATTTGTTGGAATATCAAGATCGATGATGGTACTTTCTTCCAGATTGTCTAGTTCGCTCAAGGTAT
Organism: Sequoiadendron giganteum; assembly: GCA_007115665.2. NCBI lineage: Eukaryota > Viridiplantae > Streptophyta > Pinopsida > Cupressales > Cupressaceae > Sequoiadendron > Sequoiadendron giganteum. The sequence goes on along the minus strand of CM021101.1, from coordinate 644,409,123 downwards.
GTTCATCCTCACTTGAATCATCGATATTTAGTGATTCTCCCACGATCGAACTAGACCCAGAGCCTTGGCCCTCCTCACATGTGGGTGTATATCGTTGGATGATATCACAATGAATATCTGTAAAAGATACATTAGATAATGAATCCCATTCATACTCATTGGAATCGGTTTCAGAGCAATCTCTTAGTTGAAGAATTCTTTCTACAACCTTGTCCTTGAGTTCTTGTTTCTCTTTCTTAGAATATCCTAGTCCTGGTTTTTATTTTGTGTGGAGAGTGAGAGGTGTGATAGGTTCTGAGATTCCTTCTTTTTTTAATCCTACAGGCTCATGTCCTTCATAACCTATCTTTTCAAGAATAGCTTTTCCTTTTCCATACTTGTCTGTGTTGATGCTAACATTTTTGATACTGATCTCAGATGTTGATGCTTCTTCATCCTTGTAAAGCCAATCTAGGATTGCTTTATTGTCTGTTTCTTCCGCTATGGTTCCAGATTTCACAAATGTTTCTTGAAGAGCGGTGCTAGATAAAGATGTCAGAGGTTTGATCATTGACGGTTGACCATATTTCCTAGGAGATGGCATTAACTGTGATAAGTTAAGCGATTGCTCCATTGAGTACTGCCCCATTCCTTTATCTGTCAACTGAACTTGCTTCTAAAAGTTGTCTGATAGAGAAGTTTGTGTACTTGGAATGTTTGTGTCAACATGACTTGTTTCCTTTTCTTTACCTTTCTTTTGTAGCCACTTGGTAGTGATGCTTGGACTTTATTCGTTCTTGGATGATGATGAACTTGGAGCTTCCCTGTTGTGAGGGACAAAGGTGTCTTGAGATATTCTTAATGTGTCACAATGTTGTGGATGATTATAACCAGCAATTATAGTTATCTATTGTCCGTTCACTGGAAACTTCAAGCATTGATGGTATGTAGACGGTACGGCCTGCATTTCATGAATCCAGGGTCGTCCTAAGAGTATGTTGTATGTCAACTCCCTTTCTAAAACTTGACATGCTATATGCTTGATCATGGGTCCCACCTGAATGGGTAATAAAATTAAACCTTGGGATGATCTTTCCTCCTCATCATATGCTTTGATGGTCATTTTCCTCCGAGCATCAATAGTGTCTTCAGAATATCCTAGTGCACGGACTAATTTTAGGGTGCAAATGTTCATACTAGCTCCTCCATCTATTAGAACTCTCTTAACACGATGATTATGGATACATACTTCGATATGCAATGTTGTGTTATGAGGATGGTTTAATGAGACATCATCTTGTTCAGAGAAAGACAGACAATGCGGGGTAGTCAGATGTCCCACCATAGCTTGGAATTGACAAACATCCAGATTCTTTGGCACGGTTGTGGCAACTAATTCTTGTTCGAGAATTTCCTTATGTGATGGTGATAACTTAAGAAGCTCCAATATTGATATTTGCATGGGGATATTTTGTAATTGATCGACAATATTATAGTGAGATTGAGGCATAACCTCATGTTGAGATCCTGCTCCTTTTAATACTACTTTGGCTTGCCCCCTAGTCATGACGTATGCCGGTTGATGTTCTTGATTCCCTCGGGGGGTGTTTTGCATTTGATTGATGACATCATAATGTGATGGAGGTGGAACCGCATGTGTGGAGCCAATTCCTTTTAACACTACTTTTGATTGTCCCCTAGTTAGTGCATTGGCAGGTTGATGTTCTTGATTTTCTCTGATTTTTAAGACATTTATTTGATTATCAGAGTTTTGTACACTTGGGAGTAAATCCAAAGGGGTAATTGTGTTGGTTTTGTCTTCAATAATGTTATTGCTAACTGCATGATCATATTTGACTTCAGATAGACGTAGGATTGTTGTGTCATAGACATGATTAGCGTGAGTTCCTTTGCTGTTGGAGGATGATGCACCTTTGTCATAATTGGGCAAAGGATCTTTGAAGGCCGAATGATCATTGTTATTTTGAGGTCCTTCTACATACACTTTGTTGCTGTCCACCAAATCTTGTACTGCATGTTTCAATTCCATACAGTCATTTGTTTTATGAACCTTGTTATTATGATAGTTGCTATAATCAACGCCATTCCACCATGATGGTTTGAATTTTGGATCCTAGAACCTAGCTTCTCGTATCGTGAGAAGGCCTCTAGTAACTAGTTCCTTCATTGTTGATTCCATTGATTGACCTAAAGGTGTGAACCTTCGTCGATTTGATGGTTTTTGATATGGTAGTGTTTTTGCGCATTCGTTGTTCTGCATGGTATTTGACTTGACTTTTTGGTCACTGTTTTGATTGTTTGAAGAAGATGCAGTCAAGTTAAAAACTGGTTTGACATTTTGTGAATCGCTTGTTGTTTCATTTGTGTTGTGATTCTTTTGCAGATTTTTGGTTTATCATTGTTTGAGTGTTGATTAAAGTAGTTATTTGATTTGTCATTGTAATGTTTGATAACTCCCCGTTTCACTAATGCTTCCTCAATCTTAAGACCATTTTCTATGACTTTTTCAAAAGTGGGTGGACATTGTAATTCTAGCCTATAGCTCATTTCTTCTGTCAAGTTCTCAATGAATAATTCCATCTTTTCTTCCTCTGGAATAGATCGAGGATACCTAGCAAACAGTCGTTGCCATCTTTGGAGAAAAGACAAGAATGTTTCTCCTTTGTTTTGTTTTAAGTTGGAGAGATCCTTGATAGTAACATCATTTTGGATGTTGAATGAATATTGAGAGATAAACTTGTTAACAATTTCCTCAAATGTTTTGATACTAGGTTGCAATTTTGAGAACCATTCCATACATGCACCTCCCAAAATCCTTGGGAATAACCTCATCAAATAAGTCTCTTCTTGAGCAAACTCAAGACTCATTGTTTTAAATTCTTGTATATGATCTATTGGATCTGTTCGTCCATTGTACTTATCATACTTTGAGAATTCGCAGTGTCTTGGAAAAGGTAGCAAACCAACTGTTGTGTCAAATGGATAAGGAAAAATGTCCTGTATCGCATATCTCTTGGTAGTCCCTTGTGTCATATCTTGTATTTTTTGTTGTAATAGTTGCATTTGAGATGTTAAAGTGGCAACCGGATCTATTGTCTGCGTTGGTTGGGGTATCTTAGTTTCATTTATGTCTGGTGTTTCCTTCAAACGGTTTATATCAAAATCTTTTGGAAGTTTTGCCCCTGATTCGGCTAACATTAAAAGATATTTTTCCATGTCTTGTTCTAGAATTTTCTCCATAAATATGTGAAACTTGGGATCTTGTTGAGCCGCTTGAATATCTTCCGGAGTTACTTCATTCTTATCATTGCAATTCAGATTGTTCCACGGATTTTCTTCTGCCATTTCTTGTGATTTTAAAATTTCTTTCTCTAAGAGTCTCTATTTTTGGTACCTATTTAAGATTGGCATACAAATTTTTTCCCTTTCTTCTGAAATGTTGATCTTATGTGTGGGATAGTGTCAATTTTGAACTTGTTTAAATAAAGTCGAATAAGATGACAAATCTTATTGATGAGACAATATTTAAAAAGTTAATTACTATACTTTGTTTCATGATGAAGGATGATAGTATCCCGATAAAGAAAATTTAGTATAGTAATTGATTTTTTATATGATTTCGACACTTGTGATTTGCAAGATCTTGTTTCAGTTGATAAGTTTGGAAATTTGTATAAACCTTTCTAACTTTGGTTCCTAGACAGTGATTCTGATAAAAAGAAAATTTGATTATGATGAAAATGTTGATAGAATGACAGAGTGATAGACTGGATAAAATTTTAAACTCTCTGTTTTAAAAGCGCTAAAAAAAAGACTAGAAGTGCTATTTCCTAGAAGCGCTGGAATAGAGTCCAAAAGTGCTGAAACAGGTGACCGAAGCGCTATTTTACCAGAAGCGCTGAAACAGTGCCTGAAAGCGCTGGAGAAAATGATAGAAGCGCTACTTCCCAGAAGTGCTGAAACAAAAACCAGAAGCACTACAAAAATTGACATAAGCGTTATTTTACCAGAAGTGCTAAAATAATGACTATAAGCGCTAAAATACAGCCCGAAAGCGTTGTTTCATGAAAGCACTAGAACAGTGACCCGAAGTGCTGAAACAGGTTTTCCAGAACGCTAAAAACAAGACTTTTAAGACTTTCTACTGCAAAATTTGATCGGGTCTTGTGGCATACTGCATGAGAGATTGTGGAAGATAAGAAGGATGAATTCGTTGACTACAGTTGTGGAATTGTGTGAAAGCTCTTCTTTGAAAGAAGGCTTGTGAATATAGTGGTTCTACTGCGTAATCTAGAAAGTGACCCCTAGCAAAATCGTGATAACGGTGAATGCATGTTCTATGTTGTAAGAAGAGTTTCTGATTTTGATATAGAAAGCGTTGTCTTCTTAATTTATTTCTATAACTGAGATGTTGCTTGGGCTTTGTAACTTTTATTTTTTTCTTGAGAAATGTGGTGGACTTCCACTTTTGCAGCATGGATTTTCTGATTGTTTTGACTTGACGTTTTCAGGATGATCTTTAAATATGATTTAAATGAATTTGTGAAAACACGACAAGCAATTTTTGAATAAGTGTTTTAAAACTAAAAAGATTGTGTATGTTCAAAAAATCACGAATGATCTTTATTGATTTTGACGGGTTATTTTAACAATTTGTACACAAATCAAATAGACTCACGCTTAAGGACAAGTAGGTCATCATTATACTCACAGCCCACATCTTGCAATTACGTTGACTCACACAGCAGTGTCACCCCCTAGAGGGCGCCCGTGTTTTTGTCGTTGCCAGGCGCGTACTCAAAGTGACGGAAGTAGATACCGAATCCCTTGAGCAAACAATCCTTGGTAATTATATGGTGAGTGTCTTGGGGGAAGATTCTTCCCTCCCCTTGCACCGTGAGTATGACAATGTATGGATATTGACTCAGCGAGCAACTACTCTATGGTTCGTAGATAGGGTTCCGTTCGGTGTGGCAAATAGATAAACTCCCTTAGGAGACCTCCCAATCTTTAGAACAAATATTTTGGGGATGGTTATCTTGCCTACTACCGTCAATTTGGACTTTCATCAACAAATTGCATTTTTATTATAGTGGGTTGGATAACCTGGCTTTGGTTGTTCCCACTTAGGTCGTTCCCGTAGGGTGAGTACTTTTTCCCACTACAGTAGGCCTGCTAAAGGATTTAATAAAGCGTAAATGACATAAAAGAAAAGTGAATCTGGCACTTTGATCACCCAGTTAAGGGGAGAGCATACGCCTAATCACTATAAGCACAACATATAGATTTGTTCTGTTTTAAGCCCAAAAAGAAAGATTCTTAATCTAAGTGAAGGTGTTGCTTCACTGAAATCATGATGTTCTTTTTAACTTCTATTGTAAAAATGCAGTGAATATCCTAGGATTGATAGATTTTCTTTAAGAAAAACAAAAAAGTGACTATCCTAGATTGATTAATTTTATTCCAACTTTGAAATGACTATCCTAGATTGATCAATTTTATCCCAACTGTGAAAAGTAAATAAAATCTGGCGACGAAAGCGTCGGATCCAGACTATTTTTACAAAAGCGCTGGAATATGGCACCGAAGCGCTAGAATAGATATCTGAGGCACTAAAACCCGAAAGCGCCAAAATAGTGTATCGAAGCGCCAAAATTTATCTTGGAAGCGCTAAATCACTGAAGCGCCGAAACAGTGTACTGAAACACTGAAGTTTGCCATAGAAGCGCTAAAACACCTGAGGCGCTAAAACAGTTACTAGAAGCGCCGAAACTCTGAAAGCGTTGGAACAGGGACCAGAAGTGCCAAAACTTTTAACGAAGGCGCTAAAATAAATCACACTGTGTAAACCTGCGTAACACTTTCCAGAAAAATTTGAAATTTTGATAAAATTGGGGTTCGAGCCCCACGGTGGGCACCAAATTGTAAGTGTGGAATGAGGTGAATAAGATCAAAACACTTCTTAATATGACATTATATCAATGATTAAACAAATTGAATCAATTCAACAAAGTAATCAAATGAAAGCATCCTATTGCTCTCTATCCTCAAAGATTTATTAAATCCTAATTTGCTCTCATATTGTGTAAGCATATAAGACTGTTAAAATGACTATCTGAAGAATGAGATGATGATAATATAATGCTAAAGGATACACCAATTAAACTAGCATGATATTGATGTGAAACAAATAAATGTAGCTCCAAGAGGCAGCCATTGTTGCGAAGCTTGATTGTTGAATTGCTTGAATGTTGATACTTGATACTTGATGTTTGGATTCCTGCAAAGTAATAGTGCAAAAGCTTGATTATTTGGATCCTTTTCTTGGTCAATGAGGTTTGTATTTATAGATTTCCTGGCTGTAGAAATGCACAAGGAAAGCTTTGAGAGGCTTGGATTCAATCTGGAGGATTGAATGGTGAGAGATGGAGGAGATTGAGAGAAAGAGGGAGGTTGTCTCTACCCATGAAAACACCAGGCAAGAGAAGAGGAAATATTGATGGAGGAGGATTGAGAGATCAAATTCCAAATTTGTCTCCAATTTGTCTCCAAAACTTCCTGTAAAGTTTCAAAGCATTAATTGTGACAAATTTAGACATAGATTAGACATAGGAAATCTAATTCATTTTTGAGAGAATGTAGATTGGAATATTCCTTTATGCATCATTCAAATATTTTGATTTATTTAAATTAGGAAAGGGAGATAAATAATTTAATAAAACAAACTATAGGATAGTCGTTTATTAAATTAATCAGAGGAATATGGTAATTAATAAATAAATTGTTTTGTCTTTATTTAATTAATTCGAGAATGATGTGATAGATTGAAATAAGGATTTGATAATGAAATCAAACAAAGTATTTAATTTTGTTTATTTAATTAAGATGAATTTGAATGTGAACTATATTAAATAAATATTTCTATTTATTTAAACAATAGAGGAAATTAGGATAATTAATCAAATAATGTGTATTTAATTAATCGGATGCTCCAAACCATTTTTAGGTGTATACAATATGTATGCAAAACAAATCGAACTTAAATTGTGTTTGCTATTTTAAGTTGGCAAATTCGTTTGTTAAAAGGGACAAACTTAGACACGTCCCATGAGAGACACGTCTTCCTTGAGACGTGTCTCTCATGAGACACACCCTTGCTAAAGTCATGTCTCTTTTGAGACTTAGACGTGACTCCCCACTCCATACTTAATATGGTTTGATCACTCAAAAGCAAAGATAGAAATTGATAAATGTTCTACATGTGAGCATTCACAACAAAGAAGAATTCAGACATAGTTGTAGGATAGAAATTCACAAGTAGTCTTCACATCTGTAATTCTTCATCTTGAATCTAATCTGCCAAATTTGATTGAATTTAACAAATATCAATGTGCTTCATCTATTCATGAAAAGCTAGTTCTTTGTTAAGCTAATGGGACTTCAATTGCCACATCTAATTTGGATTACTACAAGACTCAAATCAAAATATGAACTCATTATTTAATTCTAGATGACCTCATTATAGGCATGATTAACTTTCATATACTCTATCTATCATGATTTTTTTTTATAACTTATTTATTGCTCATCTAATAGATAACACCACCAAATAAGTTAATGAAATAACTGTTGGAAAATATCCTTCCAAATCCAAATCCATGTATCCTTTAATCTTCACCAACTATTATAGGAGACTTGTAGGATATCTAAAAGTTGGTTGTAAGTAACCCATAAAACCTCTACAAGTATTACCACCACTATAGTGAGATGCTCCAAGTAGCCTATGGAACTTCTATAGGGTCATTATTGGTCACTTTTAGGACCTCTATATTTTGGCTACAAGTCACCTAATGTACTACCTTAATAAAGAATAGAATACTCTATAATTCCCCACAAATATCTAAAAAATCTCTTCATTATTACCTAATGATATTGACCAAGATTTCATGAAAAGACTTAAGAATCCTATTTCTTGGGAAATGTCTATTCTGGTGAATATCAAAGCATACATAAGACTATCAACTAAACTAGCATATGGAACATGACACATATCCTCATTCTCACTAGGTGTATGTAGATGCTACTCCACTAATAACTTGTGAGAAATTGTAGATAATTTGTGCATGTGATTGTATAAGATTAGATTATAACCTATGAAGAGATATCCACTTGTCAAAGGAGAAGATCATTGGTGTTATAGCTAAGTAGATTTTTGTTGCATATTTCAGCTATATATCTTCATGCACAAGTTAAATTATAAGTTGTGAAAATATACATATAGGTCAGTCAATAGTTATTGATAGTGTTGTGTTAGTTTGTCATTTGAAGTTTAAAGAATTAAAATGATACTTTGAAAATATATTTTTCTAGTGATAATAGCATAAAATTATTTAAGTAAGATACACATGTTATCTCCTTAATTCTACAAGTGATAAAGGTGTGTTGTGAATGATATATCATAGAACAAATAGGAACTTATATCTTATTTTGATATCAAATATGTTCTTACTCCTAGAATCAAATCTTTGTCAAGAAATTTATTTTCATTGGAATTAGTTGGTTAAATTAATTAGGAGTTATCAATCTATTGGGATAAAATATTTACCTTTCTATTACATATAGCCTTTGGAAACCACCCATGTTGACAATATGATAATCTATTATGGTGTGAGGTTCGATAACACCTCGTTAGTAGGTAGACACAACTAGTGTAAAACATAGGAGTTTCGGGTTTCAAGCATGTTAGGATTAGGGATCATGGATACTCAATAACTTATGCTATAAATTAGTAAATTAGAATACCTTTACATCACTAACTCTACAAAGATAAATGAAGGAAATTATTGGGATTCAAGGACCAAGGATTCCAAAATATACGTACCACTTGTTGAAGATTTTAAAAGTAGGAGGACATTATACCTAATGCCTAAATAAAAATGTAAAGAAATCCCCTCTTGATTTAATAAAAAAAGGTATATGAAGGGAAATATCAACAGTGAAGGATTTAGGATACTACATAATTCATATGTAAGGCAATCAATAGGGACAAGTTTAAACTCATGAATGTAGAAAAGTAAATTAGTGCAAAATTCTAGGGATCAATAGTATAGAATGCCTTACGACCCATGCCCAAAAAGTATCATGTTAGACATATTCCTACATCTTTGAGTTTGAAAAATATATGAAGGGAAAAGTAAAAATTTGGGGATCAAGGATACTAAGGAATTCATGCCATAAATGATGTAATAAAGGAATGATAAAAAAAGGACTTTAAAAAATAACATAATGAAATGGATAAGGAATCAAGGATTGAAGGAAAGACATGTAAGCTGAGAAACTTTAAAACTCCAAAAATCACACAATTAGAATTGAAAACCTCCACACTTAGAATCTTTTAAATTTTGTTTTCTAACACATGATAGGCACATGAGGATGAAGGAGACCAACACATATGTAGATTCGATAAATAGAGACCCATATAAAGATTTCTCATATTGGTTATTTATGGAGAGCAAAATAAAGCCTAAATGCACAAAGGAGTTGGGACAAAATCAAATCTTGGTAATGCCAAATTGAGTCCCAACACATTAGACATAAGGGTTTGCAAGGTATACATCACCCAATCCTAACAAAATTTAAAGATGATACAATGATGATCATTTATTTCATTGCCACCACTAATAAAAAAATAAAATTTATCTAAAAGTGTCTCTAAATATGTATAAAAACAACAAAAAATGAGCTATTATTTGGACCTATTAGTTTTATCAATATATATAGGTTGTCAAATTTATATTTTAGAATTAAATTGTAATAATTGATACCGTTCATTTAACAATGTGAAATGAAAACTTCCAATATAAAAATTTACTGATATAGAGTTTTGATATTTAATTATGAATGATGAAACAAGTTCCACTAAAATATAATTAGAGTTGAATTAAGTGTATTTTGATTATAGATACCCATAGACTAATTACGAAGAAATTATACTAATAAATGGTATAAAAGAGATTGATTTGAGAGAAAGATTATTGTTAAAAAAATATTATTAAATGATATATTAAGTAATTGTAATAAAATAGTTGGAAATATTGCTAAGATAAGAGTTATTATAAAGGAAAAAAATGAAAATAATCATAATAAATAATAAAGAGGATCCTATATTGATGATTATTACACATTTATAATAAAATAAAATAATAATAAATTTCTATGATTAGAAATATTAGAAAATTATAAAAATTAAAATAATAAATTATAGATATTATAATAAAAATTAAATATGATAAAATTTAAATTTTAAATTAGATTTTATATATTATACAAATTTTAGATATTATTATATTATTCAAATTGTTATAGAATCAAGATTTTAATAACTATTCTACCTCGCCAATTAAAAATTCACACGTAATATACAAAACATGTCGATCTATCTAACATCTATACTTGAATGGAAAGAATATTATATATAATCCTCTTTACTGATATTAAAGATCATGAAACAATAAAAAATGACCATGTATTGAAAATTTAATCTAAAACATGTATTAAATTATAGCTTTTTTTTTTCTAACTTATTTCAACAAGTTTAGATGTGCTATATGAACAAATTCATGGGAATATAGTAAAATATGGACAATTAAAATCCAAAAAATTCTTTGTAAGAAAAATAAAATACATGATAACTAAAATAACAAATGAAAATTCCAACAAGATCTCTAGGCACACATTCTCCTTTGCATGTTCCAAGAGTATAGCAACTCTTGGGTGACTTATACAAAATATTTAGCAAGTTGATCAATCCTACAGGCTTGAAAGTTGGTGGAGATGTTATTTTAATTAATCATTTTTAGTTGCACTTTGGCCTCAGATTCTTCCTTGATCTTGTCAAACATGTCTTTGAATTATTTATGGAAAGTGATGATAACATTTTGTATTCTTTCCACTTGGGCCCTTATTTGCATCATAAACTTTGTCATAGCCTTCCCATTAATATCATCTTGACTAAGTGACTATTAAATTTTTTACAAAGGATTTCTTCAAATTTCTCACGATGTGATGTCAAACATTTCTTTTGTATCCAATTCCTCAATTTCATTTTAAATTTGTTTATATCCGATGTTTGTGAAAAAGGCATGTAGTCTTTGAATTTATCTATTCCCATTATCAAGTATTGCAACTAGATATTGTGCACTTGATCTTGGGCTCTCTTGTCATCATCCTCAAGATTCTTTTTGTGAATTGGACTTATGGATTGATCATAACATTAATGTTTCTTGTCTGATCATCAACCTTTACCTCCTTAATGAAATCTACTTTTCCCAACACTTGTTTAGCCTCCTTTGCTTTCTCCACAAATTCTTGTTCACATATTGTTGCATTTACTTGAATTATATTTCTTGATACACATGATTAAGAATTTAAATAATTTCCCCATCAAGTCATTTAGAATTTCAATGATAATCATTTAGTTTAATTTTTCATTTTCCTTGATCAAGTTTTGGACTAGATCCACTACTACATTAGAAATTACTTTAATATTGTATAATGCCTCTTTTAATCCATCTTGATTCTTTGAAACAATGAATAATTATTAGTTTATTTCAATGATTGTTTCTCGTTCCTGTAAATATCATTTTCTCTTGATTATTCTTGACCTTCCTAATATCATAAGAAAACTCTATATATATCTCTTCCATTTGCATTCTTATTGTTTGTTGGAGTCTTGAATCATTCTGATAATCCAATTATGATAAAAGGAATTTGGGTTAATCATAGCTTCTATAGAGGTTAAGTGAGCCATTTGAACATTATCATTAGGGATTAACATATTAGTAGTAGCAACATGAATAGGTATTTGAGATTAAAAATTTTCCTACACAAATATTGTGGAAGTGACTTAGTTGTAGGTTCTTGTCTAGGAACACCTTGTGTAATATCAGGAGAAACCAACACACTAAACTCATGAGCATTATCTATGTTCAGTTATCAAATGAAAACTTAAACCTTTAGGAACTAATCAATTTATCGTAGGTAATGATGAATTAATGTTAATCACTTAAGGTGTCATTGATAGTCAAATGGAAGGAAGCGAAAAAACCTTAGATATTGACAATGCATAAGACAACAATACTAAAACACAAGACAAAATAAATTTTGAAACACTTGAAATAGATACTAGAGCATCAATTGATATGATAGAAATAGAGGAAATGAACCCACATATATTATAGTTTGACTCACTTGATTGTTTGACACACAAACATTCAAATTAATTAAACAAGTTAAGGGACTTACTAAATAATTTGATGCAATTGGAATTGAAACACTAGGTGCATTATCATCTAAAAATATGAACTTTGACATTGAATGATTCACCTGAGAAAGTTTTGTAATAGTAAATGTTGGAGTTTGTGGTGTGGATATAGTTCTAGAGGAGATTTATCTAGTATCAACTTCCCCCTAACTTGGAATAATTTTATAAATCATTATCATGATGTCCACACTCCTTATTTGTGATCTATAATCAAATTTCAAGGTCAAGTAGCTTTTTAGACTAAGTAGTATTTTATTGATTTTTTATGTCTATAGGAGGCAATTATCATCTAGTTCATCAAGAAATATTTTATCAATAATTTTACCAAAATTTGGCTATTTCTAGTAGTTACCAGCCATCTATATACCATCAATTTACTCATTACATCCTCATCATAAATACTATATATATTATACTTATCATAATGAGGTAAGTCATCATGTTTGTAAGGTTTTTAACCTTTTCTTAGGCCAGGACTATCATTTTTCCTTTAGGATCATAACACATGTGGATAGATTGATCAATTCAATCACCAATTTTTGGTATTAACATAAGGTTTTAAGAATCCTCCATGATATTAAAATGAGTTATGGGAATATATTTGAATCTTCTTATATATAAAACTAAATTAATTTAATTATAAATTTTAAAATATATTTCTTACTTGGCTATTTTTGGGAGCACATACTTATGTAATACATGAGGTCCAATAAGTGCACCTTCGAGTATTATAATATCATGACTTGGATATATCCACCAAGTAGCTATTTTTTGGCATTCAAATTTTGCACTAACACAAGATGCATTTAAGCCATAGGCTTCTAGTGAACCTTTTCATAGACCAATAGATAGAACTTGTCACTAGTTTCCACTATCTCATATTCATATCTATTTGAATGGAGCTCCTTTAAAATTACATGAACATGGGCTATTGAACCTAGCTTCCAATTAGTGAATGAGAGAGAAAAAATAATGGTAGCACAAATGACATCAATCAAGTAAGAAGCAATATAAATTTCCCCTCCCGCTTGAGCTCTTGATAATTTTTTCTTTAATGTAGTTAAAAATTAAGTAACCATAGTTTTCAATAACCTCTTTTTCTAAATCATAAGTAGTAAGGGAATCCATGCAATACTTAGGCGAGTCAAATCCTTGTGCTAGAAGGGATTGCATATTGTGCTTTCTTAATATTTACAAAAAATAGGTTCATTAAATAATTAGAAACCTTATTGTGCTAGGGTAGATCAACATTAAGGCCCACCCTATCTTGCAATACCTCTAAAATATCACTCCTAAAACCATTATTTTGTGACAAAAACATCATTTCATAATGAAGGTTTTGAAAAGTGCAGCATATCCCTAAAGTTTTTTGGATTGATCATGATTATGGAATCCTTATCAATACTTAAAATGTATTCTCTCAATAGTTCCATAGGAAAAAAAATATCAACCAAGAAGACCCAAGATGAAAACACATTGAATTTCCTAATAAGCCTATGTAAATACAATGCCCTTATTCTACCAAGAACTATGACCTTTCCTTCATACTTAGGCCAATTTTTGAAAAAGTGAAAAAACAATCCACTAGACCTCTAAAGCTCCATTCATGTGTGGCATAAGAAGAGTTTTGCTCACCAAATGGAGAATATTGTAGAACATGGAATTATTTTTGTTATCATCCTACAAAACTAAAAAATCCTCCTATAAGACCTTGAAATCAAATGTTGTAAAAGGGTTCAAGGGCCTCTAGAATTCATGTAATCCTATAGTGGCTAAAATTTCTCTTTACTACTTGTCCTCATCTAAAAGAGGTTTATTCATGAGAAAATTAGTTCCTATTTTCACTTATAAATCCATAATATTAGGGTGGAGCACCAACCCAACAAACCATGTCCACAATTCCCTTGAGGTGATATTGGAATTTAACTTAGATTTTAATTCTACAAGAATTGAGGATTTTAAGTGAAGCTTCCCATTGCCAAAAAATCCCTCTTTACCTAAAACAAACTTCACCATTTACATTAATGACTAGTAGAGGCACTTAAAAATTTGACTATAGGTGATGAGATGATACCTTCACTTATATATAAGGGTCTCTAACCACTAAAGAATATTTACTTGGATCCATAAAACATATAGCCAACCATTAAAAATCATCAATTATCCTTAACCAAAATGTAGCCACTAGTATAGAACCAATTGTACAAACAATGCATAATGCATAAAAACTATAACTTTCCATGATAATTATAAGGAGGAAAGGGATTTAATCTTATTCATAAATACAAATTCCTTTAGCACCTCATTAGATTGGGGAAATATGAAGGCGACACATCAAAACCATAAATCTAGTATATATATCTTAAATACATTTATCTAAAGATGCCAAGAGATATCAGTCTTGAGACACCTATCTAACTATGTTGTGATTTTAATATCTAGGCACTTCGAAACTAATCTCTCAATGTGTTTTTGATAGAAGCATATAAGATATCTATACTAGTTCCTTCTCTTGGAATTACTACAATGACAAGGAAAATATGGATTGTAATGGAGTGAACGTGTTCACAAAAACCTCTTAAAATAAATCTAGTGACCATTTACATGTCAAATTAATAATTTGTAATTATATAAATATTTAAATATGTAAATTATCTTGTCCAATGTATTCTATTTTCAAATTTTAAACACTCTAAAGTATTAAAGATATAATTTAAACATTTAAATATTATATTTATATATTAATTATTAATTATATTTTTACTAATTAATAATAATATTGCTTAATTATAATTATTTAATATATAAACTAATAAAAAAATAGGAAAAATATAAATTTTATTGAAGAAAACTCAAATTCAAATACAACAATAGGATTTCCAGATGACAACCGCCATCACAACATACAACAAAAGAAAGATCCACCATGAGGTCCTACAAAATCACCAATTTGTACCCATAGAGAAAACAAAACTCCTTCTCATTCATATCCTTCCCCATCTTGGCCATTTGACTTTACTCCCTTTGATCATCATAGAAAATCTTGAAAACACCCCAGTTAGTGACATTATAGCCATGCATCCCTTTAGAGGCACATTTTTCCAGGCAACCTACCACCCTATTCCATTCTATAGGAACATGTATATAGGATATTAACTCAAAGTCTATGGACAAACAAAGATTTTTCTTGATAACTGAAGTCAATCTCTAGGATGCCTCTTGGAAATTCCTTTTATTTAACAAGGAGACAAGAATCATGGAATTAGTTCCACAAATAGCTTTTATCGATCCATTTTTAAAGGATTTTTCCCAATCCTTTAGAATTGACAAGGCTTTCATATAATTATTTGAGTGAACACCGACATAAGAAGAGAAGAGAAATTAAATCGAGCCTTCACTATCTTGTCTAATACCACCAACCCCTATAACACTTAAACTACCCCTAGAAGAGACATTAGTGTTAATTTTAAGGAAACCACTAGGGGTGGAAATCATTTCCAAATATATTCACCTTCTTAGAATCCTACATACTAGATCTAAACCCAATTTGTGAGGAGGAGAAAGAGACAACTCCAAGGGTTTAACCAGATGCAAATTATTGGAGGTAAGAAAGTCATCCACAATGAGTTTTTCCTCTATTGTATCTTTGGTCATCATTTTGATTTTGAGCCATACTTGTGAGGCTCTATTATGATATTTCTGAAAAATACATCGATCATGCTCCAACCAAATCTGCCAAAAAAATGAATAAAGGACCAATGTCCCAAGTGTTGGTGTAAATAGGTAATTTTCCTAACTATTTAATTAGTGGGTCCTATTTACATGTTAAGTCCACTTAGGTCCTAGGCATATTTCTAGAAGCTTTAGTTGTCTAGATAAGATTTTGTCTTTTTAGCTTTTATTTAATGCTAGTTGTTGGCATTTTTTACTGCCATCCACACGTGTTTCCTAGAAGCTCCTATGAACTTGCCACATTCAATAATAAAAGACTAGGAACAGTATGGCCAACTTAACGAGAATAGCAATAAGGCTAGTTCTTCTACACTTCAGACTCTGTAAAATCCAAGAGGGTATTCCCTAACATGTGCTCTTAGCATACAACATTTAAACAATTCATTTGCACATAGGTAAGCAACAAATAGATTCCCAATTAATGTTAAAGGATGAAATCCTTCAAGAAATTGGCTATTCTTTAAAAAGACTCATGTCCACTTAACAGAGAATCACAAACTCCATATAAAGTAAATTGATAGGAAATGTTTGAGTAAAATATCCTGATGCCATAACACAAAACATGCGAGAATAAAATGTAATAAGAATTCCAGTGCCATATCCCAACGCACGAAGTCAAAAGAGAAAACTGAACTATAGGGTAAATTTCATTTTGAACACTTATGATCTATTATGAATTGCATTACAACCCATATATCTATACCTGAGTTTATTACTCCTTTATGAATCCTATTCGTTATATTGCATGAATTTACTGGTTAACTGAAGCATTTAACTAATCCTTTGAACCAGAGCTATAGTTAAACATAATTCACAGTAAAGAACAAATGAAAATCAATGAAAATCATCTTTGATTGATATTTCATTAATAATCCATGTAACATAACACAATAGGAGAGAAAATAAACTCCAAATATTCACGAGTTTGATACAAACATGCTCAAAAACCCCATCATTAACAAAGTTCTCCAATCTGACTCAAAACTTTTTAAAAACTGGATTTACAATACATACTCTCTATATTACTAGACTCTTATTTCTCATATTTTGGATATTTCAACATACCTCTCTCTCAGCCCGAAATTCCCTTTTATAAAACAAGGGAGCCAACAAGCTTCAGGTCAGAGAGTACACAAGTCCATTTTTGATTGGATCACTAACTCCTGATTCAGTTACAATTCTATTATGCGAGTGGAGAGCATAAGACAAAGATCATCATTAGTTGATAAGGAGGAAAGAAAACATCACTCCAAAGGCCGCTCCCCATACATTGAAGGCATGCTTAGCTGTTATAGTATTAACTCCACCTCAACACCCTATACTTGGAGTAAAAAAGAGAATGCAATTTTAGAATATAATATCTAAGGCCAAACCTGTATTATACATGACCAAGTTACAATTCTCGACTATAACACTCATAATTCCAGTTCATCAGTGAACACCTTTTTCCATAATTCAAAATACTCCTCGGAAGGCCACAACCTGATCAACCTTGCTTTGATAGGGAGCATACTTTACCATTATCGATGTGACCCTTTTATCAAAGTTTTCTAAGAAACTTATAACAAAAGATAACTTTTCCAATGTATTCTCTAGCATGAGGATGTCAACTTTTTTGCATATCTCATGTGTTTGAGACATAATTATATTGTTCATATGCTCCTTCCAAACCTGCAGGGGTTTAATTTCATCCCGACTATGTAAAATATGAGGCAATGGGGTCAGGTCCTTTCCATCATACACATCTTTCAACAATTTAATCTTGGATTCCATAGGGACGACAAATCCCTAAAACTCCTGCTCAGCAATTCCCTTGACCAATTGATATGTTGCTATAACAGTAGGATATTTATCACCATGTTGTTTTGCTCCTACTGCCATGAATTTCAACTTCTCCATTCTAGGGCTCCATTTGTTTAGCAATGGGATAGCCAATTCTTTATCCCTTGGAAAAAAATTTAATGCTTGCAACATTAAGAGATAATTTGCATGAATATTGTGTAGTACTTTGGACCCTTCTGTTTAAATGCTTCAAAATCGTGTCCACTATCAATGCATTGCTTCTTCCTATTGCATCCCCGGATTTGCTTCACCATCTCCTTATATTCTTCAACCTGATGAATCAGTTTCTCCCTAGAAAGTCCTCCTCCAGGGCTAGTAGCCCTCTCAATAGCGATAGGCACTTGTCCCATATTATATGGAACAATATCCAAAGACTGTGCTGGTGCAGGAGGTTGAGACTGCTCTACTGGTGGGTCGGGAATAGTGTGGCTAGAACTGGCTTGCTTTTGAGACCTCATGATATCCATTTGTTGCCTCAATAAAGCCAATTCAGTTTCTAACTCTGCTACCTTTTGTTGACTCTTATTATATTAAATAATAATGTCATTATATTGGCCTTTCAGAGTATCTCGGTCCTTGGTCAAATCTTCAAAAGTCGCTCTGGTGAATTTGGCAACATTCACGATCATATCAGCAGCTTCCAATGCTGGAGTGTCAGCAACTCTCCTCACAACCAAGTGACCACAAAAGTCAGACGGTTCTACAACAATTAGTTTTTTAGAGCTAGTGGATAGGGACCAGATTGCCAAAGCATCCCATTCCTCACTAAAGGCTGATCCCTTGAGTGCCAATGTAGCCTCCTCTTCAGTAGCAAGAAGTGGCTTATTAGCCCTTCTTATTGTGTCAAACACCACATCATCAACGATATCCTATTCAAGGAGTAGAAATACTCCATTTTTTTATACCAATTCCTGACCCTGCTTTGGTGTTATTGCTTTGAATTTGTCTCTCATCTGTTCCTTGACCTTAGCTTGAATTACCTTCTCTGGGAGTTCTGGATGCAAAATTCTCTCATGTGCCACCTTCTCAACATATAATGTAGTATATTCTCTCCACACAAAATATTTAAAAGCACTGGTTTGAATAAAAGAGTCATCCATCATAAAATCTCTACAGGATTCTATTCTCAAGTCATCATTGCTTGTTATTCCTTTGATTTCATCTTTTCCTAACTTCAAAGAAACTGTACCTGAACCTATTGCAGTGTCAACTGGGTCCAATGGAATTTCATGATGCATTTCATCTGGAGTTGCAATAATTTCCTCCTCCTCATCACCATCACAATAAGAAACATTTACTCTTTCAACCTTCTGCCTCTTTGGTGATGGTGGGCAAGCCTATTCTGAAAAAATTGGAGGAGAATCCAAATCAACAACATTTGGTACTGACTACCTTGAAGAAGATGGTGCAATATTTTTAGCAACATCTTCAGCCCTACTTCCCTTTCTTCTAAAAAAACCCTGATCTTATTTTGGGGCTAATAAGTAGGCCTCTCATCTAGCTTTACTTCAGGGTACTCCTCGATGGTTTGTGATTTTCCCCTTTCTTCCACAACCCTTTCATCTTTCAAAACCCCAACCAAGCTCTCAAAATTATCAATAACATACATTGCCCTACTAAACTCATCTTTAGCATTAGGTATGGGATTGAAACCAGGTATTTTCTCCTACTTACTTTTTACCATTTTAGAGTAGGCAATGTATAGTGCCTTTCTCTCATATTGTAATTCCAAATCAAAAATATTCTTGATGATGTCCTCAGGAAAGTAGAAGTTGTGGACAAAAGCTCCTGTCTGATGTTTTGCCTTCGTTTGAGAGATAAAACCCTCAGGATCATGATTCCCGGGGTGCACAGTCCTTAGCCTATAAGGCCCAAGTAATATGTGCAAATCCTTCCATCCTCCTTTTGCCATAACAAAATCGACAAATGTTGTATATTCAGGGAAGAAAGAACCTTTCTTCTGTTCAGCTTGCAATTGTAGTTCCTGAGCGCCTCCCAACTGCCTCATGATTTCCAAGAATCCAATTCTAAGGGGCACCTCCCTTGGAAGAACCTTTGGATTGACATTAGTGCCAAAAACCCTGAAAAACTGTGGTATTATGGTAGGGGATAATGTCTCCCCAATTGTGCATTATGTTCAATTCAGGCCTTCTCTCCATTGGCCTCAAGAAGTCATGAATTTATTTTGGGATCCTTGGGGGGTCATGAACCAGAGCCTTCCTTAATTTAGATCCAAAGACATTATGGAAAGTTACATAATCAAACTTATGATCATGCATGTCAAGAATCCTAGTCCAATATTGGACAGGCATTTCAATGTTTCATTCCTTCTTCTTTAATTCCATATCTTTTTCGAATACAGCTTGACCCCTATACAAAAACATGTGGATTAGCAAGGAGTACCATCTGAATCCAACCCAATTCTTCCCCTCCTTTAGGACTACCAGACCTGTGTGCATCTTCTCTGCCAAATAAGTGGCAAAATCATATATCACATTAAAACCCGGGTGCTAGAGATTTACTGCCATATACATAATATCGACAGGCAAGGTTTTCTTTAAGCTACTCCCAAAACTTGACATAAAGCACAAACAATAGTCTTGAAATAATTGGAGAAATAGTCCACAGGAAAAGGTTCAGGTTCATTCCTGCCAATTACTACCTTCTTTTGATTTTTTCCTCTTCTTGAGACTGCCAAATGAGGTATCAGAAAGGATGTTATGAACAAACCCCTAGTATTTCTATATTCTTGTCTGAAAACCTCCAAGTCAACAGGAACCATATCCTAACTCCAGTCGTGCAATTTGAAAATATCTGCAATTTCTTGTTTGGTTATCTTAATCATTTGCACACCAGCATGTGTTCTAACAATTCGGGCTACAGGGTCATATCTAGCAGCAATGTCCTTTAAAAGATCTACATCCATATAAACATTAGGCACCACCAATTTACCCAGGTCTAACCTCCAGGGGTTACACAAAGGAACCGACAAATTCCTGTTCCCAAACCAATTGGAGAGCAACTGCCACCCGATGTATGGTAACTCAACATCTTGAATTGCACATTGCTTGTCTGTCAATCCCTCCAAGAGTCGAGGCCCATAGAAAAAAACCTTTCCCTCCTGCTTCTTGCTAGTAGAGGGTTGTAACAAATCAATAATATCTTGGGATAAATATCTGGTAGTGGTTTCAGAACCAGAAGTTCGGGCCTTGGGTGCCATTTATACTAGACAAATGATAATTCGAGCTAGGGTTTGCTTATTTTCAGATATCAAACAATTACAATTTTCTCCTTTAGCCTTAACAAAAAATTCTTCAATATTCAAAAATCCCTAGCAATTATCTAGACAAGCTCTAAAAGCGAATCTATTCAAACAATTCTTCAAGAACAAAATAGGAAACAATCACGAATTGCTTAGCAAGCAAGCATAAAATCTTCTGAATTTACAAGAAATGGCATACGTGCTACTTATGGTTTTACTCGTAGAACATCCAGGGTAGCGAAATTGAGAAATCATAACCACATCTTGCTTCACTCGATACCAAGCAATTCTTCCTCAATGTAGAGATACAACACGAAAATAGTAATTCGCAAATTTTAGCATTTAATTATGCAAGCAGAGTCAAACTCGGCCATTACTATTCACTCGCGCTAGATAAAATGACTATAGTACAATACCAGTTTATTTTTAAATACGACTTGTTGATCAAATGAAATGTTAGCCAGGAGAACGACTCATATTTAGTCAAAATGGTTTGAAAAAGCCACGTCCACCCTCTAGTCACCAAACATACAAGATATTTACCTACCGGGCACCACATCAGCATGGAATGAGCCCCACCTTTGTTATTAGCGCATAACATTGGAGTCCACGCGTCACCAAATCGCACACCTCGCAACATTATTGAAATTGTAGTTTTAATTACGCGAGGTCAGCGATAAATGACCATGATGCATCGGTACGGAAACAACTGTCGGCATCATCCTCCATCATTGATCAGTGAGCAAGACTAGTCCCCACCATCAAATGTGACAGATGGCAGCATCTCACACGCCTCACACCATATTTGTGACGTCTGCGAGCAACGGTCAAGATTAAAATCACTTCATCTTGATAGCCGTACAATCTGCACATGCGAAAAGGTTATTCATAAAGAAAGGGACCGACTAGGTGGATGGGGAAATGACCCTCAAGGTTGAAAATATTATTTAGAGGTTTACTCTAAAATAATTGAATAGCCCGACATTATAAAAATATAAAGAAGTCATGATGCCAAAAGACCAAAAGGACGGGTAAATGGGGCCGATAAAGTCATGACCTAAAATGGATAAAAGACCACTAAAGTGACCGACCAACATCAATAACAAGTCAACGCTCGAAAAGAAAACCCATGACCCAACCACTCAGAGTTGAGGACAAAACATACCTACAAGGGGAAATTTTTTAAAAGCTCCACCACTAGTATCCTAGGTCATTTAATAATGACATGCCATTTAATAATGATAGAAGTCATTTAATGGTTTGAATTTGGTACTTCATCACACCTTTTCTATATAAGCAAGGCTAATGTACAATTTTATAATATGCCTCATCATCATATTTAATAGATCTTAATATCATGCAAGCTCATTTCTTGCATACTCTCTTGTGGAAGGATTTCATTGTTTTTGCAAGTGGTCTTGGGAATAAAGCTAATATTCTTGACTCCTACATTGTATCAGAGCCATGGCCACGAAAACCCCTTCTCAAATTTGAGGGTAGAGATATTTCCAGTTAGAGATCTTAATGGATTTTAATAAGGTTGAGTATGTTCTTCCCTTGCACCATATGGTGATCTGCGGAATCATAAAAACTTGATAAAAGCACCAGTTTTTGGGGTTTCCTCTTTAAGATTTCTATTTTAGGTTAATTTTGGTGTATGTTGGAGGTAATTTACACACACCATTGAGTCTAGGGAATTTGAGAAAGTCAATATTGGCTTTTGTTTTGTCAAAAATCGACATATTTTGCTAGATCTACAAGGGTTTGAAGTTGGAAGGTGGTTGCCAAATCCGAGAGGTAGCTAATTATTCGAAGCACTTTGGGCCAAAAAAAAACCTTCCATTACATTTGAAAGACCCAAAAACCCTAAGATCACCTGCCACATCATCAAAATTAGAGACTTTTTCCTTGGGCCCTTAGAGGTTTTTTCATTGGACCATCACCAAAAGTGTTTGTATAGTCGTACGACATCCATACCATATAGTCCATATGACATCTACACAATTGTTAGAGTTGTACATTGGTAGGTCACAAGTAGAATATCTGGTGGCATATTCCTTAGGCTAATGTCATTCTATACATGTGTGCAGAGTACCTAGTTGTACTGGTCAAATCAACACAATATGAAAGCATTAATTTGTCATAAGTTTTTTTATTAAAAAAATGTTTTAAAAATTATTAAAAACCTATGTTTATTTGTTTGAGGCACTTTGTTTTTAGCGACTGGTTCAGGGTTGAGCCAATCCCATGATTTAAGGGTTAGTATTGCAAGCTAAGTCCCTTGGTGGCCTGCGAAGCTGCTATTGGCCCATACCACTGGTCTTTTACCTCATCACCATCCATGTGGGTGACACCTTTTTTATTTTGCCTCCATAAGACTTGTAGTCCTATTGGCGATTGATTGCCAGCCCCTAGGGGCTAAGATTTTCCCCCCTGGGGCCCAAACTAGGCATTTTTTTTTCCACAAGCCATATCTTGCAAACTAGGAGTTAGCTTTTTAGAAACAAGATATTAATGGAAAGATTTTCTTGCATAATTTATATTGGTGTTGGTCATTTTACCATATTTTTCTATAAGTACATTTTATTATTGTTTAAAGTCAAATTTCCTATGTGGACCTTTGAGCTCATAAATTTTGCTAGTTTATTTGATTTTTGTGATTCCATCGATAATTGAAAGGTATTTAAGAGCTCTATTATTGTGCACATGCACTTTTTCCAGATTCAGCCTTATGCACCATTTATTTAGATTTTGGTTGATTACTTGGACATATTGACTCTTGGAGAGGTTATATCTTTTTGGGAAGGATTCATTTGCAGTATACATCATGTTTAGGGGTTTCTATTTATTGTTGAAGGTTGATGTCTTTATAATTTTGGATATTTCTCATAGTTCATTATGGGGTTTTCATTTCATCCTTCTCTGATCATATTGAAAAGGGGAAACTATAAACAATGGAGAGATGGAATCATAAAACATCTTCATTGGCTTCATATGTTGCCACATTGTATGGTCTTGTTCCCCCAACTCCAAGTACTGATAGTAAGAAATTTGCTTGGAATTGCAAAAGGATCATGTCTTAGGAGTTATTGCAATGCATGTTGATGATGACACTTTGAATGCTATTGTTAATTTTGAGTGTCCCAATGCTCTTTGGTCTAAAATTTGGGAGATATATGGAGATCCTGACACTTAGACATTCTTAGATGATCCTATTTGATATTGTCTTGTGCCTCTTCATATTTTAGATAGGATACCCTATGACTATGATACTATTCAAGAGTTTAATTATTTGGAGTATTTTGAATCTTTAAAAGATGAGGATTAGGTTTTTCTAGATGCTCCATCTTCTCCTTCAAAGATGGTTGTTCTACCTTCACCTTGACCGGTTCCTTGTGCAAAGTCATTTATTGAGGATCTCATCATTCTTGTTCAATAGGACCATTCATCTTTTGTTGGTGATTCATTCAGAACTTCTAGTGATTCATTCCAATAGGTATCTCATTATCTTATTGATTGGGATTCCTATTTATCAGATATTGCCTCTTTATTTATGGAATCTCAAATTTCAGATTTGGAGGGCATATTTGAGGGGTTATTTTCCCTCTTTGAGGACAATAATTGTACTGTTGTTGTCAAAAAATCATTCTCTTTGGATCTTGTTCGACATCAGTTTTCACATCATCCTAGTTTGTCACCTTCTTTATTGATTGGGCATGTACCTAATTTGATTGTGGCATCATAATCTACCTTGGACAGGGAGACACATGAGTAGATTTTAGAGACATCATCATACATGCTTATTCTTCTTCCTTTAAATTCCTATCTGAAATGAGAAGAATTCCTACATGTGTACTTGGTTTTGTTTCTTTCGAAAGGGAGATGAGTTGTTTGTTAATATTGCATCATGTTTTGTATTCAAGCACTCATCATTTTTGTAAGAGGTTATACATTGTAGGGGGGTACATAGTCTCTCTCTTTCCCTCTTATGGGGGGGTCATTGATTATATATTCATGATGGATGTAGTACTTGGGGGGTTATCATTGATTCCTTCATACATCATCCTTGTTTGTATCCTTTCTCTCTCTTGGAGATGGATTTTTTCATGTGGATTTTCTCCTTTTCTTTGTTTGTGAGAGATTACATTTGTACATGGATACCTAAAATGGTCTTGTAGTCATGACCCATCTTTGTATCCTTGCATATTTACATAATAATCTTCTCCCTAAGTTGTACTTAATGGGGGGTGTTGGTGTAAATAGTAATTTTCCTAACTAGTTAATTAGTGGGTCCTACTTACATGTTAAGTGTACTTAGGTCCTAGGAATTTTTCTAGAAGCTTTTGTTTTCTAGATAATATTTTATCTTTTTGAATTTTATTTAATGCTAGTGTACTAGGTCATTTCATAATGATTCATGTCATTTAATAATGAAAATTGTGTCATTTAATGTTTTGCATTTGGTACTTCATCACACCTTGTCTATATAAGAAAGGCTAATGTACACTTTTGTAATATACCTCATCATCATATGTGATAGATCTTAATATTAAGCAAACTCATTTCTTGCATACTCTCGTGTGGAAGAATTTCATTATTTTTTTAGGTGGTCTTGGGTATAGAGCCAATTTTCAGCTCCTACACTAAGTAGCCCGAAGGAAGGAAGCAAAGGTAGGGGGATGATCCAAAATGTTTCAAAAATATGACAAGGAATAAGTGTGAATAGTAGTTATTTTCTAGAGGTTCCACTATAAATTCTAAATGTCCTTAGAAAAGGGGCATTGAAAGAAAAAATGACTAGTAATTTCCTCATTATTTCCAAAAATAAAGCACAAGGAAGGATCTTGGAAATCTCTCTTCTTGATATTTTCCCAAGTTAGGTATTTTTTAAGAGTCAAAATTCATAGTAATAAATTATATTTAGGCTAGCCAAATCTATTCCAAACTATTTTCCATTAAGTAAAATCCACGTATCCTCTTCTCTATATTTTAAGAGCTTGATATTTAAGAGTGACTGAATAAACACCTTTTGAGTCATGACTCCAAGCAAGGACATATGGTTCCCTCAAGGAAGTGCAAGGTTTCTTAGCCAAGATTGAGGCTAGCATATCACCCTCCTCTAAGGAACCCCTACCTGGCCAACTCCAAGGCTCTTTCCACCATTATATTATGTGTTGACCTAGAGGAATGTAGCGCTTGAAATTATTAACCTTAGACCCAGCTGGCTCCCAAAAATTATCATAGAGAGACTGAAGCTAGGCATAAAATGAGAGGATAGGGGGATGACTATGCCAGGAGTACTCCCAAAACAAGACATTATTACCTTTGTTAGTTATCTGAAAGAGCCACTTGTTTATAATAAAAGCATCCTTCTTAATAGTATTCTAGATAAGGAACCTTTCACACTCAACTCCATCCTTAGAATATCTTCATCAACTATGTATCTAAATATTTTGTGTTAAGGATTCTTGCCCATGGTTGTTTTGGACTTTTACACAATCTCCAATGTAATTTAGCAGCTAAAGCTTGCAAGTTGAGCTTTGATTGTTAGACTAAGGCCACCAACCTCCTTAGGACTACAAACTAAGTCCCAATTCACCAAAATCCATTTTTTATTTTCAAGGTTTCCAACCCATAAGAACTTTATGGGAAGAGAATCAAAATCCTTGAGAAATCACATAGGAGGAATTAATATTAAAAATTGATATATAGGTATAGATTGTAGAGAAGATTTTAAAAGAGTTAATCAACCTACAAAGGATAGCCATTGAAAAGTCCAATGACTAACCCTCAAACAAAATATGTCCCTTTTTTTTTCTAATGATACCTTCTCCAAAATCTAGTAGAAAGAGGAATTCCTATATACTACACTAATAAAGTCCTAATTTTAAAAAAGAATAATTTAAATGATTCTATGTTGAATGGGCTTAGGCGTATTGATAAATAAAACACTATAATTATCCTCTTTTATTTTTTGACTTGAAGAAAATGAGTAAATATCTAGCATTTATTTGAAATTAATTATCTCCTTAATCTTGGCTAACCCCATCAAAGCAATGTCATCCATAAACTAAAGATGAGACTAATAACTTATATTACCAGTCCAAAACAAACCCTAAATGAGACCTCTCCCTTGATACTACTTTATAAAATGGCCTAAATTTTTTCCACAAAAATAAATAGATAAAGGGAATAATGGATCTCATTGTCTAAGACCCCTAGAAGTTGGAAAGATACTTGAGGGAATACCATTGATTAACATAGAGAAGGAGGTTGTGGTCACACAACTCATAACACATTCAATTTATTCTAAGAAAAATCCAAATGCATGTAAGAAATTATGAATAAAAGACCAACTTACCTTGTCATAGGCCTTAGACATGCCCAATGTAATGAACATGGCCTTTTACTTCAAAGTGGCCATGGAGTGAATGAATTCTACTACCACAACAACCCCGTGGACAATATATGGCACCCTTTCGCAAAAAATCCTTGCTCAAGTGAAATTAGAGAGATCAAACACTTATTCAACCACTCTCTAATAATATTAGTGATTATCTTTTAGGTAATGTTACAAAATGTAATAGTGAAAAAAAAGTCTAAAGAAGAAGCTCCTTCTTTTTCTAGGATTAAAGAAAAAAGGTAGAATTGACGCTTTGAACATATTTTATTATTATGAGACTCTTCAATCACTTCTAGCAAGTTAGGTTTTAAAATTTCCCTAAATTCTTGGAAAAATTCTAGTAGAAAACCATGCATATGGTGTAATAGACTTCCATTTCTTCATCTAAAAACAACATACATCAATTCCTTCATTGAAATGGGTTATAAGAGCAATTTATTCACATCCTCTAAAACCAGGAGAGGGATACACTCAAGAATGATTCGCCCATTAACCATATCCTGGGGGCCTACTCTAAAAATAATGAGGAAAAATGCTTAACATCTTCTTTATATATATTTTGAAAAGATAGTTTTTCCTCACTAGCTAAAGAGATAGAGACTAAAAAATTACCATTTCTTTGATCCTTCACTAAGTTTTGGAAAGAAGAGGAATTCATGTCACCTTCTTGAATCCAATAAATTCAAGATTTTTGTTTCCAATAGATCTCCTCCTAAAGTTACAATTCTGAAAGCTCCTTAGCATAAAAGGATTCTTCTCACAATAACTCTTTAGTCATGCCTTCATCTTTAATCTAAAAGGTGATTCTCTCTAACTTATTTTGAAAGAGCACTTTAGTTTGAAAAATATTTCCAAAAATGAATTTGTTCCAAATCTTAAGCTTATTCTTAACAAACTGAAGTTGATTGAAGGAGTACATGGTAGTACTCATACATTATTCCCTTCCATTCACCATTCCTCTAAAAGTTTATATAAATCAGAGTCTTGAAGTCCCATTAGTTGGAATTCAAAGGGGGTATTTTTTGGGATAGAGAGCACTAAGGAATGGAATATAATAGGCCAATGGTAAGACCCTTTCCACCCCAAAATCTCTAAAAATGAAGACCAATTATTTCCAACCCAAAATTCATAAACAAGAAATCTGTCTAGCCTTTAAGAGATATAATCTACTCCACACCTATGATTACTCCAAGTGAAGGTTCCATTTCTTAGCACTACATCCACTAGGTTGAGATAGGACATGTTATCCTATAACAAGGCTGAAGATGGGCCAAGACACTCAAACTCACCTCTTTTCTCATCTAGGCTAATGATAAAATTAAAGTTAGATGCTAAAATTCATAAAAGAACACGAACAATAGAGAAAACAATTGAATACGATGCCAAAGAAAAATATTACCTAGGAAATAAGTGGAAACACAAGCATTTGTAATTATGATAGATACTCTATGATCAAAGCAAGAAGCAATCATAGAGATTGATTTTTTGCTCCCAACCCACTAGGATGGATTGATTTTGTGAAGGTTCCAAAGGCAAGCCACTCCTGCAAAAGATCCTTGAGCTCCTATACTAATATAACGATCTCCTTTCCAATTCTTTGAAGATTTATTTTCCATATCTTCATTTGAAAGCTTTATTTATTGGATAAAGATAATATCTGGTCTATGATCCTTGATAATATCGTAAGTAGCATTTTGTCAAGGGATGTTACTAAAACCATTTGCATTCTATGAGATCACAA
This sequence comes from Sequoiadendron giganteum, assembly GCA_007115665.2. Classification (NCBI taxonomy): domain Eukaryota; kingdom Viridiplantae; phylum Streptophyta; class Pinopsida; order Cupressales; family Cupressaceae; genus Sequoiadendron; species Sequoiadendron giganteum. Next base: position 644,379,821 of record CM021101.1, on the reverse strand, counting down.
TCATTTCAAGGGGTTAGAAAAATGAGTATCTAGCATCTCGATGGCCCCAAGTTCAACCAATGATTCCCCTATTAGTTTCATTTTTTCTTGATCTTTTTTCCTCCTTGCCTTTGATACCTTTACCAGTACCTCCCTTCATAAATTTTTATTGGAGCCCTAGCATAGGAGGAGCCTTATTTGGAGAGGGAATATTATACGAGCCCAAGATAAGTATATCTTGTCCTTCCATGGTGATATCTTGCTCCACAACATCCACATCCTCTAAAATTTCTAGAACATCAAATCTATTACCAAAGATCCCTTTAGAAGTACCTTTAAATATTAACGATTAGAAGACTTCACCTTTGAAGAAGATTTCACCTAAATGAATCCATCGAAATGTGATACATTAGATTGCATTGGGGCCTTAGCTTTTATTTTTGAATTTGTTGCTTCCACCTCAAGAGTAGGAATAGAATATTTAGGACTGATCTTTGTGCAATTTCTCTATAAATGTCCATATTCATGACATGATTGATATAAAAATGGAAGTGCTTCATAATCAATTTGTTGAATCCAGTTCAAGCTACCTAATATGTTCTCCAAGGATTCAAGAAGCAGATTGTTCAAATTAATTTTAACATATATATAGGAAAAAGTAGTTATCTTCTTGTCAAGTGTTTAGCGAAAAGGGCCTAAGGGTTTCCCAATCATTGTTGCAACAAATTGCAAAATATCAAGTCGTCAAAATTCCATTGGAAGCCTCAAGAGATATATCCAAACAAAATTTTTGGAAGGTAAATCCTCCACAAGTTCAAACACCACATGCTAGAGTTTGATGAATAAACCTATTTGGTTGTGAAAATAAGGGCCTCCTTCAAATATTTTGTTTCAGTCTACCATTAAGAGAACACACCAAAAAAATAACCACTCTCAACTAAGATGATTTCCATATCTGCTTGTAGAGTCCAATTGTTTCTGACCCAATTCTCTAAGAAGGGCATATAACTTCAAAGCCCCATGAATTTTTAGATAAGAGCATGCTTCGATAGATACAATACATGATTTTTAATGGATTATTAGTTAACGACTAGAACAAGGTGATGTATACTTTTCTACAAGCATTGATTAGATCTTGGTCAAGACCCCATGAGAAAACCAATTTTAAATTCTTGAGTTGTATGTAGAAGGAATTATCCGCCTTTGCATGATTGGACAAAGTAGGCTCATCCCCATTGAGCACATCCTTGAATGAAGAATAGGGGAATCCCTTCGACCTCCATTAGCCGCCATAATAATAGCCACCAAAAATAACAAGTAGAAATCAAATTAGAAAGTAGAAAAACCAAATAAAAAACATGTGGGGTGAATCTACACCAACCTACCACAAAAAATCAGCTTCTAAGTGTCTGAAAGCATGAAAGGAAGAAGGTGATGCCACCGATAGGCATGCAAAGTCCAATGTCACTCAAACCCTTGTGTGCACCAAAAACCCTAGCTTGTTTGTCATTCCAACTCAAGCTCTATCCAACCAATAATTAGTTAATTTTATATAAATTATTAATTAATATATTAATATTTTCTAATTCCTAGGATTAAAATCTATAAGGTTGCAATGTAATTGAAGGGCCTTCCTAAATTATCTTAGCAAGTGTTGATGAAAATGTTTAGGAACTTCTATAAGCAAGGGTCCCATGGATTTTGTAATAATGGACAAGCTTACAACTTTAAGCTCCAACATTTAGGAAGTTGGTGGGCTCATGCTTATTTTTTAGCAACACAGAATGTTAAATCTACAATTATATAGTTAAATCTAAAAAAATATTAGCAAGAATTCTAAAAAATATAGATGAATGACATGTGGCAAATTTTTTTAAGAAGAGCGCGAGGGAAAATTTCACCCCTTGCAAAAGCACTCCCTTAAATTTAAAATCTAAGAATTAGGAGCTCCTATTTTCTTGCACAATATTGTAAGTTATTGTGTAGCATAATTTTCTTCTCATGGGAACCCTTACTCCACAAAAATAGTTCCTATAACAAATCGATCAAACCCCTTCCTAAACCAAGTTCAAATCTCCTTTACCAACATATATGAATAGTTCAAATAATAGTTTAACCCTATCAACACACCAATTACCATCACTATCAATTCTTTTAAAACTCTCTCCAAAGAGATAAATTAAATTAATTATATATATAAAATTTTGAATTAAAAATCCCTCCAAATTAAATTGAAAATGATAGTTCAACCCTACAACATACCAATCACCATCACTATATTAATACTTGTAAAACTCAGTCTAAATATATAAATTAAATCAAGTATTTAATATATATAAAATAACATATTACTTTGGTATACATGTTGACTAATAAATAGGAACTTGTTTTTATAAAATATAATTAGAATCAAATATTTTTTTCTAACTTTGAAACATTTTATTTAGAGATACTTGGACAATCATTTTGATTTTTGGAGGATGCTTAATTCTCAAATGATTATCTAAGTATTAAATATTCTAATTAAAAAAACAAAAATGTGATTCTAATTATTAAATATTCTATTTAATTTTGGAGGATGTTTAATTCAAAATGATTCCTCTAAAGGGGGTTTCTTAAAAAAATTCATGGGTGATGGAGAGATTTTTAAGGATTATTTCGAATTTTATTATTTTGCATATTTAATTCAAGAGAGTAAATAAATATAAAATAAAATAAAAATTAATTGGTGGAAATTTAGAAACTTCAAATGATTGACAAGTAGCAGGAAAAAGCCTAAGTTGGTGGGGCAATTTTCAGCCCCACCTCATTTGCACCCCTTAATTTTTTGAACTAACAACTAGGGGCCGCTATTGTTGAGGAAAAGATTCTAATTAATCCTATAGCATTTTTCTTTTTACTTCAAAATAGATCATGAAGCCCCCCTCACCCTAATCCTCACCCTAATTATAATTTGCAAAATACGTACCTATTTATTACTCAACAAGTACACCAAAATAATATGCTATTTTAAAATAAAGATTCAAATGACTTTATAGTTGAATATTATGTGTTTTTTAACTCCACTTTTGGAGGCCTAAACATTGTGTGTCCCTAGTTTTAAGGAGTTTCTATGTTTAACATTCATGTTATCTCTTACAAACAATGTGAGGTTTCATCTTTTAATATTCAACTCAATTAAATTGCAGCGATATGGTAAAAGGAGAGAAAATGTTAAATTAATCTTGACTCTTAATAAAATAAATTGTCTCCACCATGTTGGTATCAAAAGAAAAATATAAAACATTTAAAGTGGGTAAAAGAAAAGCTGGTTTAATTGATTTGTGAATATAAAAATGTTAGTTTTAATTCTTTCACTCATTTTTAATTTAATTTTATGATTATAATCCAGTTTATCTCACAAGAAAAAATAAATGTGATTTTAATTATAATTTGTAAAAACAAATATTTGTTCATTACTCAATAAGTATATCAAATTAATAAGTTATTTTAAAATAAAGATTCAACTGATTTTATAATTAAATATTATGTATTTTTATATATTTTTAAATATATCCTAGAAAAGATGAATTTTAACTCCACTTTTGAAGAGTTTTTATAGCCTAAAAACATCGTGTGTCTCCCCAGTTTCAAGGAGTTTCTATGTTTAAAATTTATGTTATCTCTTACAGACAATGTTTCAATCAGGAAGTTTCATCTTTTAATATTCAACTCATAATTAAACTGCAGTGAGATGACAAAAAGAGAGAAAATGTTAAATGAATCTTGACTCCTAAAAAAATAAATTCTCCCCTATGTTGATATCAAAAGAAAAATATAAAACATCTGCAGTTGGTAAAAGAAAAGCTGGTCAGTTGGTAAAAGAAAAGCTGGTTGAACTGATCTGTGAATATACAATGTAAGTTTTTAATTAATGAAGTTTATCTCATATTATTGGCATTACAATCTTTTCATTTTTACTGCTGTAAAGATTCTTTTGTTATACATTATGAAATATGTTTATGATTTTCAGTAATACTTATGATGTTTTTGGTTTCATGATCATGTGAGTTGATGTTACCCATTGTGAAGTTGGAATGATTTTGATGTGGGTTTATTCATTGTATTGAAGAGTTTGAAATAAATTTTAGAGATTTGTTGACCAGGTATGTTTGATGTGGTTATGGTGTCTAGAAAGATGGGTAGACAGAAGATAGAGATAAAGAGGATAGAAAACTCAGATGCCAGGCAGGTTTGCTTTTCCAAGAGGAGAATGGGCCTGTTCAAGAAGGCTAGCGAGCTTTGCATTTTGTGTGGAGCAGAGATTGGCATCATTGTCTTCTCTCCTGCAGGGAAGGTCTTCCCATTTGGACACCCTTCCATTGATTTTGTAATTGACAAGCTCCAGGATGTCCCTGTCTCTACAGACAGTGAGAAAATAGAGAACACTCAAAAGCTTGGAAAGCAGTACAACCAACTTCTGCAAGATCATGATGCACAAAAAAGGCATTTAGAGCTCCTAGAGAGGGAAAGACAGAATATTTGTACTGGGTTTGGGTTTAACTATGAAAAAAAAGACTTTTGGTGGAAGATGGGTATTCAGGATCTCCACATTAACGAGCTGAAGGAGTTTGCATCTTCATTGGAGATGCTTAGGGACAAAGTAATTGAACGTGCAGAGTATTTGCTATCATTAAGAGTCAACAATAACAACAGTGCTTTTTCCTCTACGAATGAAATATTCATGGAACAATACAATCAACAGCCTCTTTATGATAATACAAGGCTTCACCCATCTTTAGTCCCTGACTTTTATAGTTCAGTCCCAAGGTCTTTATGGAGTACGACTAGTTCTTATCCAGTACCATACGCTTTGATGGATGGCAACCAAGGTTTATTGAATGCAGGTGGTATTGGTGGTAATGAGTTTGCCCAAGATTCAGGGTTCCAACCGATGTCCTTCGCAGATATACCCAGTCATGGTACTGATTTTGCTCCCGCTGAAAGATCAGGATCTATGAATCAACAACGGCTGTCTCTGCCTTCCTCAAATATTTACGATGGTGTGACTCTATCACCTATGTCAGGAGAAAGTCAGCCTTTTTGTTCCTCTCGAACAGGAGACATGCATAAATGGATTTCTGCAGATAGACAATTGGGATTTTGGCATCCCACTAGTGACATTACTGGAACTTCTTCATTACAATTTCCATCCAATGTTCAAGGAGATGAATATGGAACCATAAGAGGGCAAGCTTACAACCCACAATTTTGATGGAATAGATCTTGCAATAAATATCAAACAATTTTGCTTGGAATAAAGGTATTGATCATGTAGAACTAATTGAAGCACTTTCATTTTGTTCAGGGGAATTACAAAAATCGTAGTCAATGTGTCCTATGAGAAGTTCACGAGGGGTTAACAGTATAAGTCTTAGTTGTACAATGCGAGAACCTTCTCTCATTCTATGTTTTTTGATATCTAAATATAAATATGTTTTAATATTTTTATAAGAAAATTATCTCTACTCTTATTGGATAGAATGGAAAATAGGTCTTCGTGTTACAATTCAATTATCAAACAAAGTTTTCTCAACAACTGAGAATTTTCGAAGTCCTTCTTGCAAAGGTTTTCATCAATACCAGCTTCTTGATTTCTAGAAGCTACTAAATTTACATGCGTAGTTGCTAGTTGTTGAATTAACAGTTTCTTACAAACTGAAGTATTCAATGCTACTATAAGAATTAGATGTAAAAGTTTGTAAGGCTATGCTGTGTGACAAAATTACAGTTTGATTGTGTTTTGGACTTGAGCTTTATCCTTTGGTTAGACAAACGAGATTAGCTAAATACTTTACTTGTAGAACCACAATAGATCCTGTTTTATGCCTATTAGATACAAACTTTATCAAATACATATTCATTGGAAATAATCTTCTTATTCATTTTATAGACCAGCAAGTCCTGTGTTATTTACTTGTGTATTAAATTTTGCAAAGAAGAGCACATTTTTGGCTTTCTCTACTGGACTTGGCTTTGCATGGATTGCTGCAACACTTACCCATGTTTTTATTTTCAATGGAAGGTGTGTTCTCCATAAGGCTTTCTTTGTTTCATAGTTGATTGACATGATGAGAACATGCTCGTGTATTTTTATGAAGTTAACAGAAAATTCAAGTACATATAAAAGAATTACATATATCCTCAAGTCTGTATTCTTATTGATATTCTTTTTCCAAATATTTTGGTTGTATTTCTTAAATTTCTCAAATCACACCCTTCAGAAGTAAAAATCTGACCAACACTTACTGTGCATCATGAAATTCTTAAGCAGAGTAGATATCTGAGCATAGATAGACCAGATGTACATGCACACATGATGAAAGTTCTTGTGAAAGAAACTGATTGGTGCCAGGGATTATTTGAATCGATTGGAGACTGAGAAAGAAAGGGCATTCATTCAATGTTGCACAAGACAGTTTACATTTGCAAGATTAGGAAGTTTGTTCTAACTATTTAGTATCGTCTTCTTCAATTGGATTTCTTATTCCTTCTCAACTTTATATTAATCTTGTGACAAAATAGGCCTGGAATGAATGCTCCTATGACTGGTTGGGTGCATGCTGATGATACACCTCCTGCAGTGAGTCCCTGAGAGGAAACCTAAGTTATATTTGGGAAAAAATTGTGCTTCTTGTTGGAGAATTGCAATGTTGTTTATGAATTCTATTACAGGTTAGAAGGCAAGAAAGACCATCTTGGAAAAGTTACACATTAACACTTTCCTTGCTTGAGAAGTTTTGCTTGACAATGTTAGTGTAATTTCAAGGATTGAAGTCTTCACTCCATGTAGCTTAATAGTTCGGCAAGGCTTTTGTCTGTAGCACATGCACATGATTTCTCTCTAGCAGATGAACTTGCAAAATACTTTACCACTTTACTTCATCCTAATCAAGGTATCTCACGATAAGCATCAGTCCTATTGCAGGAGATTCTTATGTAGTCTTAGATCATTTAATTCGATAGTAGTTGTTAATCATCTCTCATTGTCTGGATTTTTCTGGTGGTAAGTGCAATTTCTCTCTGAACAGCTCCTTACAATTCTAAAGTGATAGGGAAGATACTAAAGTTTGCTTGCATCCTGAGAGTTCAAGTCAGAAAGAAGGGTATCAAAGAGTAGAACAGTACAAGCAGCAGGAGTGGAAATGATCCTGATCGATCAGTTTTACAAGAACCTTGCAATTCCTTGTGTCATACCTAGTGCAATCATTGGGGGCTACGTTGGTGTTGACATTCACTATATCAACTACACCAGGTGTGTTTTCTTGAGTTAAGAGGTCTGCAAGATTTCCATTCCTTCATTATAAGATTGCAAATCCTTCAAAGACACATTCTTTCTGTTCTAAAGAAAACTTAGTTTGCATAATCATTTGTCACAGAAACTTAATGTTTGAAGGATCACAGACTTGCATAACAATTGCTTGAAAGTGAAAAGCTAGATGTATTTAGAAATTTAGAAAGAAGGGCTTAAATTGAAGGCCTGCACCTCTTGCGATCCTCTAAGCTACAGGACTTGTTGAGAGAAATTCCTGTCTAGATGTTGTTTCCACTTATCAGATATTATGCTTACATCCTATAGGATCATTGGGAATGCTTTTGTCATATTTTCTGTTAGGCAAGTAAATGGATGTTCCAATCTGCTGTCTCACTTTATAAGTACATGTCTGATTTAATTTGTTGATGCTATAATTCTCTCCTGGCAAAGATCTCTATTGATTATTGTGAGATTTTGATTGGGGAACCTTCCTATACATATATGTAAGTATCCTTGATGGTTAGAGGTGGTTGCCAAATTGCCAAGCATGGTGATATATTTATATTGTGCATCAGTGATTCTTTTAGTGTCTAATATTCACCAATTGGCTAATAGTTGAAATTTGGGAATCCAAATTTGGCTAATAGTTTAAGTTGTAATGGGACTTAAATTGCCAAATTTTAACAAAATTTTATTGTAGTCTTATTTAAATCGCCAAAAAATTTATTTTATTGAAATTTTTAACTCAAAAAATCGCCACAATATTCAATACATGATTAGATCAGATTTGGATGAATTTTATAAGTTATAGTAGAAATCTAAATTAATTCGCCAATAGTATATCATAATTATTAGTTGCTTTAGGGCTATATTTCCAATATTTAGTTTCCTCCATTATTTAAAATATAATCTAACAACCCTCATTGTATTTCGCGAGACAAAAAGTACTTGTAATTTGTAATGTTCATGGTGCTTGAAATAAAAATAATTTCGGTTCCCATGAGCATTACAAATCGCGGGTATATTTTACCTTGTGGAATACAATGAGGGTCATTATATTATATCTTAGATCAATGGCGGCAACTAAATATTATAGAGTCTACCCCTTAAACCCATTGGGATCATTTCCACCCTCAAGCACCTACTTTTCATGAGAAAATTTATTTTTAAATGGAAGGATTCACCATTGTAATTAATACATTTTCCTATTATTTTCTAAAATTTTCTATAAAATTTTAGTGACGTTTTTTTTTGAAAAAAAAGAAAGATTTGCCAATAAAAATTAATATTTGTTTTCAAAAAAATGAAAGATTCACCAGGGTTTTATATCTTTTCTTGAGGGGGGTTTCTTTAAGTTATCACTGTTGTGCGTAATACAAACATATTATTGCTGCTGCTTGTAAATATTTGTCTGCTAATTATTTTCTCCAAATATACCCGCAGCAGCAAGAATGGGATCTCTTTCATAGCTGATCAGAACATTTCATGGTTCTACTTCTGCTTGCCTTGACGATTTGGGAAGGTTTTAAGTATGCAAAACATGTTTGCAGTACATTTCATTGTTAAAGACTGCAAGGATTTGATGTTGACCTTGACCAGGCATGACACATGTCGAACTAGTGACATGCAACATCATCACAGGATGAGCAATATCGATTATTGCAATCTCCAGGCATGCAACTGACCTTAAAGAGACATGATTACTAAGTCATTGAAGCCTGATTGTTATTAGATATCTCATGATTGTAACAAGAAAGATCAAATGATAGAGATACGAGAGTATGGGATTAGAAAGAGATCTGAAGGCCAAGTGTGATGTAATAGAGACCCAAAATTATTCAAGATTAAATTACATTGTTTTGAAATTAATGTTCCTTGAGGACGCATCATCCCCCCAAAATTCCCATGTTTTTCAGGGATGGGGACAATCTCTTATTGTCAGCCAATTTCCTCAACCTCCTTGTCTAAACTAATACTGTTTAAAATTGTTTTGATCTGATAAGGCATTTTTTTATTGGGAGGAAATGCATTTCTTTACTCATCTCGACATGTTGAAACCTTTTCATCAACTCGATTCTTACCTTAGCTCTACACATTGGAATGATTCCTTTATTTGTATGAGTGTGGAGTCCAATTTTTTTCCTAGCGAAGAAGGCCTCTTTTGCATATTGTTTCCACTATTACTAAAGTTTTGACATTTGTACTAAATGGATGTCTTGTACAAGACTCAGGTGAATGACTACTCCATATGATGTGCTAACAATCGCAACAGTTTGTCCAGTGTTTGTGCATTTTTAAATGTGATCATGGCCGCTGACAAGTATAATCGAATCATGAAAAACACAAGTTATACAATACAATTTCTTGGAAGTAGAACCGAATCAGGGATTAATCTGTGGAACAAGTATAGCAAACTTTTCCTACCTACTTTATCACAAAAGATCAAACATTTTGTTGTTTCTGATAACAATCATCATTAAGGCCTTTGATAGCTCAAGTCACACTTTTCAGTCCAATCTGTTTTATTGAATCGTATGGAATTCTTAGTGTGCACCATGTTGCAACTGTCAGCTTGCAAGTTGCAACCACATGTAGATGCTTGTCTAGATAGATAATGCGAAACTAGGAATCTGTGTGCTGCTTCAGCTTATTTGCAGCTTAAGCAAAGATCAAATCCTGCAATCCTGTGGCAAATCATGTAATTTCATGGGACTATATGAGATATTCCAAAAGAAGAGAGAAACTCAAAGTCTTATCCATCTTAGTTTTTCAAAACTTATCATAGTGTAGCCCTCTGATTTGGTAACTATTTATCTGATGCAAAGGGAAGGGAATTCGTTAAGAAGCTTGAATGCCATGCTTTAAACTACAGACGCTTCTTCAATATTCTTTCTGTTGACTGTCAAGTCAGTAAAGTTATGCTCGATTTTGGCTTCTGAAGAAGTACCATAAATGTACGAACCAAAACCCCAAATTGTGAGTAATAAAGAAAGAATCTTATAGCCACCCATGGAGTCATGAAAGCATACAACAGCAGCAAGGCTTGTAATAGGGACTCGTACTGCATTAAGCACCCCAGCCAGTAGCGTTGATGTGAAGTAAAGCACTGCCACACTTCCTAATATTCCAAGCTGAAAAGTTACAGCTCCCCAGAAAAGTACCATGTAATAAGATACTGCTCCATGTTTGAATGTATCTGCCTCCGACTTCATAGCTGTAAAATCACCATTTATTATCACTCCAATTGTGGTAAAAATACAGCCAAATAATGAAACCATCACCTGTTGTTCTAGGACAACATGGAATGATTTCCTTCCCAATAACTTAATAAACAAAAGCTCTGATAATGCAAAAATTAGGCCATGCAAGGCAGAACCCAAAATATCCCAAATGTAGCCAGCAACATACTGTCCATCGCTTACACCTGCAGGCCTATCAGAATCTGAGTCTAGGCCTATAATCACTGCAGCTACAGTTATAATTGCAATTGCATTGAAAGTGGAAGCATTCAATCTTTTCCCCACAATAAAATAAGCAAAGACTGCTGTAAATGCGAGTGAGGATGAAGCAAGAAGAGAAGACGTTGATGCTGGTAAATATGAGTAAGCCCATGCATACATCAGGTTATCAGCAGCACTCAAGAATCCAAGTACAGCATATGAAATGACAAGTTGCCAACTAAGTGGTGTAGGTGAGATTCCTTTTTGAAAATAAAATGGAAATAGAAATACAGCAGTTAGAGGCCAGCCTGCTACTGCTACCCATGAGAGCAGCCACCTGCTCTTTCCACCATCAACATAGTAAAGCCGAGAGAGAAGGCTGGAAGCTGGAAAAGCTGTCATCATGGCAAAGATGCTAAGGAATAAGATTACCCAGCTAACAGGTGATTTGCTTTCATATATTTTCCATAGCCGAGAATAAGTTGACTGCGTAATCAACTTTGATAAAATTTGTGGTCTTTTGTGAGATGTACCTGCAGAGTTAAAAACAACTAAAATTTTAAGCACTCTTCAAGGATTCCAAGAGTTGAATGAGTTAAGAGGTCAAAACCATTTTCCCACTTGTAACATGCACAAACCAATAATTTAGGGTTTCTCCTTTAACAAAGCAATTCTTAATGATATATAAATATACAAGTAAAAACCAAATAAAACTCACTGTGCCTTTTATGACCAATCACCAGCCAAGAAAAGAACATGGTGCTTCCCTAATAACCGTGGAACATGCAGAGAGGAAATTAACTCTAATTTCATCAAATTCAGCGGTTCTAATGGACAGGTGATCCATGGGTACTTAAGCATTCTTATTTCTAATGTTTGATCCATAAAACTTTAACCATGCCTATTTCAAATATGAAATCTACATTACCTTATGGGCAGGACTAATATTTCACAGATCCAAGTTTCAAATCATTGAGATGGTATATGCAATACTCAATCACTTCTTGATTGCTTAATTCATCAGTCCCAAAACTACAAATAGAGGGTAAATGTATAATAGATAACATGTTGGGTCATGTGCTGCAATTTAAAATCTTGATAGAGAAAATATAGAATTCAATATCATACGACATGTCAAAATTCATAGAAAATCATTCTTCCTTGAAGACTTAGGTCCCCAAAACATAATTTATCATCATCGAGCACTAAAATACTTGGTCCATTGGAGTGTTACAACTGATTTCTTTTATGTTACAAACTAACAAATACTTTTTTAAGACAGTGTTAAGAAATTTCTCTATGTTGTGGGGTTTGGCAAAACCCCCCTTGTACCTGTATGGGTCTAGTTCAGGGTTGGGTCCAGTTCAGGGTTGGTTCCAAGTTTGGAATGGCATGGGGTTCGCCTAGGGTCCATTGTGGGCACCATGGGATGGACCCTAAGCGAGCGTAGGGCAGATCTAGGTGAACCTAGGGGGGCACCCAAGGGCTGCCCAAAACAAGAAACAAAAAAAAAACATTTTTCTAAACAAAAAGTAACAAATACCTAATTTCATCCTTAAGTGATAAAATTGTGAAAATGGCATGTGCCATGAAGGTTTGTGTGGATTCAAAGGCCTTAATTTGTGCTTGACAGTGGGGGTTTTGCCCCTTGATCCTGCCTTGTATTGTGATAGGGAGCATACTGGGGCCATTTCCCCTCAACCATATTGGGGGCGTTGCCCTTAGAGCCTCACTAGAAATTCCTACCTCTAATTGGCTTCAACTGGTTTTAAATTCCTACCTATCAATTGGTGATTGCAAATAAAATTGAGGGAAATGCTCTTCTCCAGATTTATTATCAACAAAGAATTGATCTCTCCATTATTCTATTAAAGTTTTTATTTCTTTATAGTTACAGAAAAATTGATGTGCACATACTCAACGCATCTTTTGAGTCACCAAAATTATAATTACAAATATGGGGGAGGGGGGGGGGCCGGGGGGGGAATTTAATTAACAAATTTCATCACTTGCTTTACAAGAGACTTCCTTCTGAGTTTTAAATGGAAGTCATGATGACAAATTACCAACTTCTCTATCTCTAGTTCCCTAGGTATACATGCATTTCAGTTGAAGAATGATGTAAGTGTACAAATAAAATGTTATAGAATGATTCTATTGCTAGATCAGTTGGCAAACCTCAATTTTGAGACCTTCATACTGATTCCATTCATGGCCTATGCCTGCACAAACCTTATTTCAGCAGTGCCTAGGGCCTGGGACCAGCTTGTAACATGTTAAGATATCTATTTTGGTTAATTTTTCAAGACTCAGCAGCCTTGTGTAACATGGTCACTATGACTACACAGTGGGTACACTTTCAGGTCTACTCCTCTAATAAGTGATCACAATAGTTCAATAATCATCCAAAGATTAGGTACAATGAAGGTCTTCATCAACCCCTACATCCACCACAGCCAAGACAATTACTTGAATAAAATAAATGAGCGGCTAGTGCTGTACAATTCACCCCAAACTGTTGCTTGGCTAGTATTCTTACAGTGATGACACAGCAGTGACAGCAGCGGACCTGGATCTGTGCACAGCAGAGAGATCGACATGGAGAGGATGCAGCACTAGTCTTCTTTGAGATGAGCACCCAGTTATGTAGGAGAAGACACATTCCTACCTCCAGCATACTTCTAATAACCTCACCCTCCTTCAAAATTAGAAAGCTGTGTTTGCATGGTAGGGCAACCTTTCCAAGATGGGGTATTGGAAGGGTAAGTTTCTGTAATGTCGATCCCTCAATTGTAAGGATTGGGTTAAGGAGTGTGACTCCCTGTTTTTGCATGCATGCTTTGCTTTTTGCATTTTTTTTGCCTAACCTTCTTCATCTATAAGAGAATGGCAGGGGTGTGAGTGATTTATTCATTCCATTTTTGAGCTAGTTCAGTGTATTTCTTTTCAGATATAGTGAGAAAACAGTTGCAGGTTTGAGAGTTTAGTACTGTGTATTCACTTTTTTCTTTTCAATATTCTTGTACATTCTTGTATTCAAACTCAGTAGTTTTGATAAGAATTATAAAGTTTAAGTTTCCTAGTGTTTAGGGTTAAATTTTCTGAGAGCAGTATCTGCTTACGTTGTCTGAAAACTTAACACAGACCTCAACAAACAGCTAGCAAAGTATCATGCTTAATCCATGGCTACCAGCAGTCTTTGACGTTAAGTAGGCTCCTAAGCAGAGTCAACTGTAACAAGGCTTATCTAAAGGCTAAAACCTACAACTCAAATTTTTTAACAAGGCCTTCCAGCAAGATCATAGAATGTTAAACGACTCCTCGATCATTGAATCACAAGACATGTGACATTGTTTCTACACTATTATCTAGAGTTCACCCATGTTAGGGTCTTCTTGCACTGCATGGTAAAGCTCACATGTGGAAAATGACATTTGGCAAGCATCCGTTGGATAACTCCAGCAGTAAGTTTTAATGACTTGAACACAAAGAGAAACCTAATGCTGTGAAACTTGATATCAAGATGGGAGAAAAAGGGGAATGAGTGTTAGGAATGATGAGAAAGGTGTAGGTTGTGTTTTAGGTCAGAGACACCTATTTGTTAAAAGAAACCCCCCTTGTGGAAGCTCAAAAGACGCCAGGGGATTTGTCTCTATCTTCATTATATACTGCTCAAGATTTGAACCTTCCAATTTTGACCTCATGACTAAGTTCAGGAGAAAACAGGACCCTGCAAAGGCATAGCTCTAATTTGGTGTTTGAGACTGTCCTTGTGGAAACTGGAAAGGGGATTTCTATCTACTTACCTTATATCTTGTTCAAATTTTTATATCCTCAGGTTTTGACCTTGCGACTGAAGTCAGGTATAAACTAGACCCCATGATGTGAGGACGTAGCTCCAATTTGGTGTGTGACTTGTGAAAGCTCAAAATGGGATTTCTATCTAGTTCCCTTGTATAATGTTCAAATTCTGTAACCTCGGGTTTTGACCCTGTGACCGATGTCAGGTTCAAGTCCCATAACTCATCATCAAGGAACTTTACCATTGTGCCACAGAGCCACTCATATGTACAATTTCCATGGGCATATATCCCACAAAAATGCAGCATTTCCTGTAGACTAGTCCAGAGAGAACAGGTTCACTGCAGCAGGGGTTTACCTAGATTAATCTTCATGCTTATCACGATGCTATAAAATATTCTATGCACCAGCACCTTGTTCTAAAAAAGAGTGGGGAGACAGTGATGTTAATCACCCATAACCCCTGTATGCTCAAGGTAATGAGTATTGAATCTCTGGCATGTGATGAGATTAAATACAATTACTACAATAAAAAATTGAAACCCATTGCACTAATAACCTCGTGTGCTCAAGACATCGAGCATTGAATCTCTAACATGTGATGGGATTAAATACAATTAATACCATGAAAAATTGAAACCTATTACGCTAGTAACCTCTGTGTGTCCAAGACAATGAGTATTGAGTCTCTAGCATGTTGTAAAATCAAATACAATTACTAACATGAAAAATTGAACTCTACAAACATAAGGTGTCTTTTACTCTGTCTACTATAAATAAATTGTGAAGAAAACCAAGTACATAAAAAGAAAGTCATAGAGCAACCGTGACTTATTTCACTAAAGAGTAGCAAATTATACTTACTTTGGTCAATGTCATGTTGATCTGACTCTTCCTCCATGAGTAAGGGCTAATGGTGGACACAAACTTTATCTGTGTTTATGATCAGAATTCTTCCAAGTCAATCACATATTACGATATTGTTGCAGTAACGCTTTATATGAGGAGTTGTGGGTAATGGTTAAGGTATAAGGAAACAGTGTCCACATGTTCAATACCTGTACAGGAACGGAAGGGGTATGAGCAATGTGAATCCTTTTGTGGAGTTAGGTGAGTTTGACTCGTTAAGATTGAAGAGCTTCTTCCAAACCAATCATCCATTATGATATCACTTCACTGATGCAGTCATGATTACATATGAATTTTTGGATAAAGGCTTAAGGTGTCAGAACAAACGTGTCCACATGTTCTATTCGTGTACAGGAACAGAAGGAGCATCAAGTGATGTTAATCGTTTTTGTGGAGTTAGGTGTGTTTGACTCGTGAAATTTCAAGCCATACCTGGAGCCGTCTTTCACAGTTTAAAAAAGAGCACGGGACTCTCGTGGGTGGTAATGGCGAAAACTGACAGTCGCCTTTTTTTGGGGCTCACTTTGACTTGGTTATGCTTTATATAATGATTAGTGGACAAAGTGATATAATGATGGTATATTGTTTAAGTTTAATTTGATTTGATTTGTATGCATTTTTATGGATTAATTTTGACCTTTATAATTTTTTACTATTATTTTAGGTGAGATTGTAAGTGGTCTCTTTTTTAATTTGTAAAAACATATTCAATTTATTTTAAATTTAAATTTAAAGTTGGGTTTTAATGAATATCTTTTTAAGTGATCATTGTGTGTTGGTTTGAAACATGTAATTTTTATTTATGTTTTTTGAAGTTGTATTTAAGAATTAATTTTAATTTATTTTTATATATCAAAAGATTCAAATGTCAATATGAAAATCTAGACAAGATCATTCATGATACATCTATAACATTTATTTCAAAACATCATAATTACATTATTTACTTTCATCAACATTTAATTATTTGTAAATGATTGATTGTTATTTTTTATCACTTCCAAAAGTTGTTAAGTTGGTTTCGTAAGGGTTTGAACAAGGGAGAATCCCCTTGCTTAGCAAACTCTTCAAAGATGCTTCTCAATATTGACAATCAACGGTTATGTATTGTAGACATCAAGGTGAGTACGCATAGACACCAAAAATATTTATTTTTAGATCTATGCACTCAAGTTGAGATCTATAGGTCAAGTTGAGATTCATAGTCGCATAAATTGCTTTCATAGTTGTAAAAGTGATCCCAAACAGATGATCAACTATTTTTTAGGGTGAGTAAACACCATGACTATAAATTTTTGAAGTTCATGTCGACATGTAAAAGTTTAAATCCACAAGTCAAGTTCAAATTAGTAGTCGCACAAATCACTTACTTAGCTGCTAGAGTGTCCTAGACAAACAATTATTGGAAAAAGGTGTGTTGTTCACCTTGCATAAAGTCTGTAATGTAAAATTAATATTTATTTGTGATGTACCTAGAAAATCTAGGGACTTGTGCATCACATGAGTTAGGAATTCTTAGGGTCGCTTGCATGTTGTATGTAACATTGAAATAAATATTTAATGCGGGGTTGCACATTGGGAAAATAGTTAATGTTGAAAATACTTAGTACCAAAAAGTAAATGAGGGGGACATGATTTTGTAAGCTCATGGATTTGAGACACATGGTTTTTGTAATACCACTTGTTGGTTTTGTGCAAGCTTGTTTCTATAAAAGCAAACACAAGTAGTTGTTGAGATTGGTTAACATAATCTTTGCTTGTTGGCTAAGGTTGGATTGAGCATCTATCGTAAGTTGTATATGTGAGGAGAGGAAGCATGGATTATGATGTGTGGTTAGCTTATTCTCATTTTCTTGTTCACATGGAGTGCAATTAGGGAGCTTGATGTTTTAGAAACCTTCCATAAAGACTCTACTAGTGTATTGTAATATTTATTCATTAAATAATATATTGAGTGTGTGAATGTTTTTGGAGGGTGACTTTTTTTCAAGGTACATCTCATGTTATTTTGATGGCATGTTTATTTATTCTTTTGCATTGTGGATTCTAAATACTTGTTTTCATTTTTTGTCTTAAGCTTATGAGGAAAGAATTTATTGACTATAATTTTCTTTCTATTTGGTATCAAAGCTTGATTGTTAGGTTGTAAGAGGAAGCATCTTCCTAATTATTAACCATTGGTAGGATTAGATTCTTGTGCATAGTTGAATCCATTGATTTGCAAGAAAAGAATGAAGGCATTTTCAAGCTTATAGGTGTGTTTGTAGACAGGTTGTTGTAGATCTAGGGTTTGATAAAGATTTGATGAGTGGGTTTTTTTCCAAGGCTCCTTTTGTTAAGGTTTTGGGGGTGAGCTTTTATTGGAGACCTACTAAAAAATTCTCAACATTGAGTTTAGAAGGCCCAAAAAAGGTCTATGGATCCATATAAAAAACACAACTATATTTGTAAGAAAAAATGGGCCATCTTGGGGGCATGGATGGAATATTGGTCATCAATGTTCATATAGTCCATACAAATGTATAACAAGAGTAGTTTCCTATAGAGCCAATATAATTATAATACAAAAAAATATATTAGCATATTCAATTTATGGTAGTATGGATTGTTGATATATTTTTAAAAAATATATGACCCATGATATTGTGTTTACACTACCTATATAGATAGGTCAAAGGAAGGTTATAGGGCTCAATCCCAGTTTATATGGTAGACCATTCACCTAGGGCTTATCCCTTAGTTATGGCTAGCCTATGAGGGGATGAACCTAGCACAATTAGTTAAAAGAAAAGTGTCACTCAAACTTTCCATCACTACTCAATTGCAAGCTAAATTCTACCCAACCATTGCCCTACCACCACCAGGGTGGTTCCCTCAGTAGTCACTACCATAAGTTGCTCATTTTCCACTACCACTAGCAATGCAACCCAAAGACCATCACCTTGCCATTAGTTTGTATTTGAAGCCTGAAGGAGAAAATTTTTCTAGATAGAATAACTTTCACCCAAGGAGTCAAATTCTTGTGTTATTTTAGTTAACAAAAACACTTTTTAAAGTACCTCATTATGGTATCATTGGTTTTTCCATATTTTATTACTTTTGATAGAGAATGCTAGTTGGAACTTGATTTTACTCTCATTGATTTGATAAGTCATATTTTGTGCCCATAATGTCCAAAGATAGAATTCTTATAGGTGACAAAGCATTTTACAAAGATTTCATAGTGGATCACGTTCAAAGATTTTGATATGTGATTTGTTCACTTATATTTATATTTATAGTTGAGTTTTTTGTTAGTTCTTTTGACTATGGTACTTGTGAGTTTGTAGAAAATCAAAGCTAGAGGTGATTTGGTGTTTGATTTGTATAAAACTTACATGTTTATCTTTAATTGTCTATGCTTGGCATAGTGTTGGTAAGCAAATTGGTTACTATGGATTTCAATGTGACTTGCCCAATGATTAGTGACAAATGTTCAAACAATTGGATAAGTTGTTATTGGACTAAAAACTTTCCTCTATGTTTAAGAGGGGTAACCGCTCCCTTGTATGATAGGGTTTTTTAAGATTTTTGTGTTAAAAGTACAAAAAATAAAAGGTAAAAACTAAAGGAAAATGATTTACTGGAACCCTAGTAGTAGACACATAAATATCAACTTGGATTTCACAAACTTGTTTGAAACTAACAAAAATTCATCACAAAATCAAAGATCACGTTCTTAGATTTTATGATGGATTTTATAACAACATATATGATATAACAACATACAAATCCCAAACACTATCAAATACGTTATATTGACGCATCCAAATCAAGACACCAATACATGATTATTTTTCTTTACATTGATTGTATAGTTTGTATTAATTATGAAATAAGACTAATTGATTCCCAAAAGAAGACTTAGGATTGCAAAGGTCATTATTAATTTAATATACAAAATACTAATGATGACACATAAAAGACACCATAATACCATGATCAAAGTGTTTTATATTTCTTTATAGAATTGAGAACTCCAAAAACCCTTGTACAAAATTCTAAAAACCAAAAAGTCCCTTAATAATAGCAAAAGTCTTGTATATATAGGATTTATTCCTGTAACTACCTTGTAACTACTTTATAACTATTTCTTGAAAACACAAGAAATAAAAATAAACATTATTTTGGTTAGATTTCACTCAATTTTTCTAGAAATAAAGCTTATTTTGTAACTTTAGATTACAATAAGTGATATAAGTCACTTTTCTCAGAAGATAACTTGAAATATAACTTTGAGAAAAATTCCAAATGATTGGGTTTATCGAGGCATTATTCCTTCTTCATCTACTATATATTTGACACTTGGTAAAGATATCCTTGGCATCGAGGATTGTTGTTGATGAAGAGATAACCTTGATTTGTATGCTCAAAATAATGTAACAACTAGAACAATGAACTTGCATTTTGGAATTACAATATTAGTCATTTGGAGTCTCCAAATTGATTCACCATTCTGAACATTATCTAAATCATGACAATAATTAGATAGATGGATAAAACATACATCAAGAGCAACAACTAGATACTACTCAACTTATTCATCAATTTCACATTAAAGATTTGTTTATTTGAATTTTTATTTTTACCTCCTCACAAGTTTCTAGGAGTTTTTTTGCTCCATTAACGTTTGCTTGATAGTCAACAACTTCCACTCCACACTACAAAACTAGGAACTGTATTGATTATCTTATATGTCTAAGAAGATATTTGAGTAGTAATCAATATATATAAACAATAGTTTCAAAACATTCATTGTGATCCTTCATAATTCCTTACCATAATATTTTTTCTTTTTTGATGTTTTTCAGCTTTCTTTCAACTCCTTACTTTTTGGTTTTTCCTTCATCTTATATTTTCTTGGCTTCTTCAAAGAAACTTAATCCATCCGATTTCAATTGTTCTACCCATTTTTCAATAACTTTACCATATGACGTATTAAAAAAAAAAACTTTACCATATGATTGATATTAATATAAACTTTTTTAATGAGCTCTTTTTCAATATTACTTTCAAAAGTGGAATATGTAGAAGTAAGAATTGCATCCGAAGATAAAGTAGAAGTATCTACAATGAACTAGAGATATGAAGTCAAAATTTGTACGTATTGCTTCAATTGATCCTTTGAGAGTTTTTTCTTTTCTAATTTTTTCATCAATTTGACAGAAAACACTTGAATTATGAATATCGCCTTCATAAGTTGAAGGGCCAAGATTTATCATAGAGATGTTGAAATCAACTTTGGTAGCTTCATCTATGTTCTCTAAAATGTATTTTTCAACTTCAACATACTTATATCCTAATGAAGAATTTACTACCAACCTTGACATGAATTTAACCTTTTTGGGTTTGGAAGATCTTTGTAGTAAACTAGTAACTACATCAAATTCAAGATTAACTAATTGAGTGACTTATTTTCTTCAACAAGATTTTTTGCAACCAAGAGGAAGAGAGGTCTTGTGAATATTCTAAGATGTTTGTAGATGATGGATACAATGAGACAAGTGGAGGAGGGATGAATAGGGAAATAACAGTATCAAAGTGCATTTATGGATGGTGAAGGTGGAGGTTGTGTCATAGGAGGGGAATGAGGCATGTCACAAGAGGAGATATAATAATAATTGAATGATAAATTGTTGGTAGGTTCTCATTATCACAAGGATAGTCTTTGGGATCTATAGATTCTCTCTCTTTAGCTTCTTCTTGTATAGGATTTAATATTTTTTCTTCGATCTTCAATTTTTTTCTTTTTCTATTTTGAATAATCTCCACATGCCTTTAAAACTATTCTTTTTAGAAGGATATTCATCATCACTACCTCCTTGGATATATTTTTGAAAACTAGTAATCAAATGGGAAACTTGAGAAAGATAAGAAAAAGAAGAACCTTCTTGTTTATCATTTCTCTTCCTTAAAGAATCATCTTTACTTAACGACTTGGTAGATATTGTTTTAATGAATTTCCTCTTCATTGAATCTTCTAACCTTCTGATAATATGAGTAGCTCTTTCATTGAGGTCTTTGATTTCTACATTTGTACAATTGATGAGTGGTAAGGGTTGTGTTTGAATATTTTCAAAATAAAGAGGATGAATCAAACATGATCCATTATCTTCGATCCCTTCAACATCACAACCCAATCTAGATTATTTAATCTACTCAAGATTAAATCTCATCCAATCTCTTTTTCAAACTTCATAATCATCTTCACAATCCTCCCATAAGTCTCCAATCTCTAAAAAATGACAATCCCAACATCAAGATTCAAATTGTTTTTCTATGTAACGTTTACAATCAAAAGGAAACCTCATGATGTAAAAGTATAAATTTAATTTCACTAATGATCACTCAATTTTTTGAGGATCAAAGAAATAATTACACTTGTGGTAACCAAGGTCAATGGGAAAAGGAACATTATCTTTCTTTATTTATTTGCACCTTTTTTTAAGCATGCCATTTTGTTTACAAAGTTCTATCAAGACAATTTTATCATCAACATACCTTGGTAGCTTTTATGGATAACCATCAAATCCTCCAATTCCTAAGTAGGTTCAAATCTTAGAAACTAGATAAAATATATTCCATACTTTCTAATAAGGCTTGCTACTTCTAAGGATAGCTCAAGTCCAATTTTCCCTTGAAGTAATCTTACTGTCAACATTGTGAAGGCATCATTTACCCTTTAAAATATTTTTTGACCATGTTCTAGTTGCAATTATCGATAAAAGTCATGTATCTACATCATATTTTCATACACTCCTCTAGTGTTGAGTCTTGGCCACATCTTCATACATTCAATTGCATAGAAGAGGTAATAAGACATAAAAATATTGGTTCAACTCAAAGTGAATCAATTGGTTATGCAAATTATCACTAATAATACTTCCCCAATCAATAAATATGTTTCCAATGCATATAACAACAATGAAGAGATACATCCATTTTAAAAAATTATTAGAGTTCTCATTTTCCTATCAACCTATGAAGCAAAATAACTATATTGGAGACATCTTCAATAAAGTGAGATTTGTGAAGGATCTTTGGGAATTGAGATTTTACTCCTTTTGGCACAAGTAACCAATTCCTTGCTATGGTGTTGAGGAATTAAATTTTCTTCTCAATGAAATATTGGTGCATAACCTTTATGTCTATGTAGGAAAATTGATCTATGATAGGCAACCTAAGAGTAATTTCAATAAAATCACCATCCAATCTAGCCACCGATTTGTCATATATGGTTTTGACTTCTCTATTTTTGGGGTTATAACCTTCCATGCACTCTAAGACCAAATTAGGACACTAAGCTACCAATCTACCATAGGGAAGCCAAAAACATGAGCTAACTCGCTTTCAAATATTTTATGTGTCATTTTTTATCCTTGAATCCAGCTGCACCAGATTCACAAGATAACCCCCTATGAAACTTGTTTGTTTCGTAGTTCCGTATACTTCAAGCATGCAAAATGAGGAAAATTTCAATTCACCTCGATGCATGGTCCAAAATCTGAAACAGTCCATTTGAGTGTCCCCCTCGTCCATCTTTCAAAGAGCTTCAAAATGAGTATCTTTGTTAACTCTCAACCTTTGAGAGTTAGTCAAAATTGTGATTCATGTCGAAGCACTAAAAATCAACGCTCCTACATGAGTCTTTGTCAACTTTCAAACTACATGTGTTGGAGCATTGAAAATCACCGCTCCTACACTTGCTCACTCTGCCAAAAATGCACGAGCGGTGAAAATCACTGCTTGTGCACTTTTGGTTCCTCAAGTTAGTTTATGCACAAGCGGTGACTTTCACCGCTCATGCATCTTTTTCGCCACTTTGTACACCTTCATTAATGTGAACATGGAGTTAACTAAATGAATTAATAAAGTCATCTTATGTTATTTTGTTTTCATTATTAGTTCATTCGCTCTTCCTATTCACCTGGTCATCCTCCCATCACCACAAAGGACTCGAGTTTGGAGATTTTTCGTGATCTTGACTAGGGTTTTCGATGTTTCACATTTTTTATACAAGGTATGTTTTTCTCCATGCATCTTCTTCATCACCGTTTAATCATCACCTTTTTTTTTCGTATCTCTCTTTTTCATTATGTTATCTCTGTTAGGGTTTTCATTAGTCTATCTTTTCTCCACGCAAATCTTCATCTCCCACCATGAGGTTTCTAAGTGACCTATCACCATTTCTCACCAAACAAACCTTGCTTTAAGTGGTGAAAGATCCCGCTGCTACACCATGATTTTTTCCAACTCCATATGTCGAGCGCTGAAACTTCCTGTTTATACGCTTTGAATTTTCTCCAAACTCCAAGTGTAGGAGCGGTGTAAATCACTGCTCCTACATGGGGTGTCTCTCCTCGCCTTTATGCAAAAGCGGTGAAAAAGTCCACTTGAGCATAGCATTCAACCCTTAAGTGATAAAGAAAAATGTCGAACGTTATTTTTCAGCACTCGAGCATAAACGAAAATGTCTTACCCTCATATGTTGAAGCTCTAAAAAAGGGTGCTTATACACTTGCTCCACCAATGTTGAAGGACATGCTCGAGCATTGAAAATCAACGCCCAAGCATAAACTTGACCATTCTATACATGCACCAGCACTAATTTTTAGCGCTTATACACATTATCTTCGCCACATGCTGAACATGTAGGAGCGCTAAAAATCAATGCCCCTACATGCAAAACTATCATCTCAAGATGTAGGAGCGTTGATTTTCAGCGCTCCAACATAAAAAGCAGTTTTTTCTTCTAACACTCTGAAATCACTTCGCTTGCGCTCCAAACCTCGTTTCTTCACTTACGCTTCGTTTTCCATGCAAGATAGATCATTCACACTTGCTCTGAGTTACCTGCTTGCCTCATGCTTCCCAATGCTACATTTTCTCCTAACATATGTTGATTCACTATTCTTGCAGTTCCTCTCAAGATCTAGTCAGGTGATCCAAGAAGGTGATATCCTTTGATCCTGTTGTTTCTAGGTGACAACAAAGAAGCATCCATAGTCTTCTAAGATAGAAGGAAAAATGAAATACAAATATCAAGGCATCTTTCCGCCTACCGTGGTGATCTCGAAGGTGGATGAAATTAAAGACATCGAAATTGGTCATCAAGACCTTGAAGATTTTGTGAAAAGAATTGAGCAAAATCCCTTAGAATACAACTTGAGATCTATTGTCCATAGAAATTTTCACTTGGTATCGAAATTCCCGACTTCTGCTCATAATACAAAGTTTGTTCTTCAAGTTGCATCTCACTACATCAGAGATAGCAGAAGAGTAATATATTCCTTGGGGCAAGTCATAATGAGACTAGATACTAAATTCTTTGTTATTGTTTTTTGGGTTCCTCACATGTAACAATATACAAAGATCTCAATGCAACAGGAACATGAGGTTTATGAACAAGATCCAACTAAGGCTAAAAATTTGATTAACAGTTAATGGTTGAAAACACCAAGGCTTACTATCTCAATATGGCCAAAGGGGCTTCGTAGGAGTGATTTCAAAGAAGATGTTAGGGATATGATTACTCTCCTAAGCAGGGTTAAAGGATTACCTAAGCCATCCTATTTGTAGGAATGGATGTATGAATATATCTGTATCATCAGGAGAAAGAAAGCTCATATTGATTGGGGGACTCAAATCAGTGATGAAATTCATGAGAAGTTGATAAATGTGCCAACCATTCTGATGTTCTACATGAATTCTTATTTGGTGTATGCTGCCGCGGTAATGAGGCAATATCTGGGGCTATCTACGAAGGGAAACATAAATTTTGTACCCGTTTATGAGTATTTTTATCAGATAAAATTAAGAGAAAGTCTTCATCATTTTAGGAGGGTCACCGATGCCTTCTTTGTACCCCCGTTGTTTAGTTTTGATCCAACTCTCGAAAAGAAAAGAGTATCAGATGAGGAATACAAAGTGGTTAGTAAAGTTGGGTGTATCTTTTTACAATTTCTAACTTTCACCTATATGAGAGTGGGTTGCTATATTGTGTGTCCATACATGTTGCCCATATATCCATTAGATAAGTGGATACTCATGGAGCTGTGCAGATAGTTGATTTCAGTCCATAAGGAACACATGAGAATTCACAAACTAGGTTTCAAGTTTCCACTTACAATTGGAAGGTATACTGTTCACAGTGTGCAAAAGGCAAAGTAAATCTATGCAGAAATGCAAGTCATAGCTATCATAACATACAAATATAGATTTGACTTTGACTACCGAGATGTGAAGAGGAAATTAAAGAAAGATCATCAACATGTCTACCGCTTTGAAGACATATGGGCGGATTGCAGGGATGAAGAAGACATCTGCAAAATGGAATTTTGCAGGCTAAGAGTAGAGCAAATCAGAGAGCTGGGTGTAGCTGATCTACCAAAGGATTTCCAAGATCTTGGCGACATCCTAAACTCTACTTATGAAGAAGATGAGATTGCTAAGAGGTCCTTTCCTCTGATTCAATGGTCTAAAAAGGAAAGTATCTCTATAAGGGAAAGGCTTGCTCCCATCTTGCACAACACAATAGAATGGTTGCATAAACATGGTTTCCAAATGAAAGCTTTCAAGATTGAATCAGAAGGAGAAACACCAGGAGCAAAAACTAGTCAACGACTAGAACTCTGTGTAAAGAAAAAACAAGCGGCTACTCCCTCTTCTTTCGAAAAAGGTCCTAGAATCAAGTTCACCGTTGGTAAGAAAGTTACACAGACTGTTGAAGAACAAGAGGCAATAGAATCTGAACCTACACATGGATAAGGAAAAGAGCTTGCTTTTGAGGAACAAGCTTCTGAAAAAGAAGAAGGAAATGAAGGCGAAGAATCCGAAGAAGAAGAGTCTGCCGAAGAAGAGTCCAGTCTGAAAAAGATGAAGGAGAAAAGGAAGGTAATGAGGAAGAACTTATGCCTCACAATGAACAATCTCTATCTCCACATAAAAATATTGTCGAAGATCTTCCTTGAATGCCATCGCTTGTTACCTCAAATGTTCTCCCAATCCTAACACTCCTCCACCTCCTCTCCCTACTTCACCTCCTCCCACATTTAGCACACATGCAGTGGACGTTTCTCTTCCTCCTATAGCATAAACTGTGCTTTCCACTCCCCCTATAGTTTTAAACACACAAACTGTTGATGTCTTGTCAAGCTCTCCCTCATCCATCCCAATTTTGTCATCTTCGTCTTTTGATATTTCGTTCGAAGCTGAATTCAACAGATTTATGAACGAGTCTTTACAGAGTCAACTTGGTATGCAATCTATTGGAGCAATCATGATAGATACTATCTCGATTGTTACCATACCAATCATTTCTATAGAAGCAATTGCGACACAAGAGTTGACGGTAAGTCAAGAAGCATATACTTCCTCCCTTCCTCCTTGGTTGGTCTCTCAAGTATCGAAGCGAAAGAAACAAATGATCTCTCTAGAAGAGCTTGATCTTGAAGAGATAGCTCCTCCAAAATCCAAGGGGAAGAAAAATAAAAAATTTCATTCAAGGCTTCACGTTGACAAAACTGGTCATAATTTTGCAGAGACTGGTCTACCCCCGCAAGAAGAAGGTGATGTTAACATGGAGGACTACACAGTCACGAGAGTCCAGCTCAGAAAAGTGACAAATGAAAGTGCAAAGGCAAATGCATAGGTGGTCCTAGATGCATTAGAACGAAGGCTTGAGAAGATGGAACATGCCCAAGATGTGTACAAGGAGAAGGCTAAGCGTTATGCAGTTGTTTTGAGGAAACTAGCAGGCTCTTCAAGAAATGCACAACCTATGGCTATGGTAAGCATTGAGGAACCAATAGTACAAAAGGTGGAGAAGTTTTCCTCCAAGGGTAACACATTGTATGATTTCATTGATGAAATGATAGAACATGGTTCACAAGTTATAACTGCTGTGGATGAGAAGGCCACTCAAATAGCCAAGCTAAAATTAGAGATCAATAAAGAAGAAAGCATGCTTTCCCAAGAGAAAAAAGAAATGGAAAAATTCCTCTCATTTTGGTCACGAGTGGAAGAGGAGAAGCTGAGTAAGTTGGTGGAAGTTGGGGTAATTCCCGACAAAGAGAAATATGTGGAGGTAAGAGAATATCTCAAGCACCACATTCAAGTGATCAAGTCTCTTGTTGAAGATATCCACCAAATACAAGAAGATGTTGAAGGACATCGTGTTATCCTAGAAAATGAAATTAAGTAGTTACCATGTAAGCTCCTTGATGAAGATCATATTTTCCTCCCGGCCAGTGAACTTTCATAGATCTCCAAGGAAGTTGTCATGAAGCAAGTAGAGGATACAAACTTTTCAAATACCTCCATGCATGCAATTTGTGACATATGGATTTCTCTTGATAATATCAAGATGCATCTTGAAAGATGCAAGAAGACTCACTCATTTTCCCGAAGATCAATCATCAGAGTTCACACCATTGTAGATTACACTGTTGGTCCAGATAAGGCATTCATATTGGAGACAAAGAAGAGATATGAAGAATTTTGCACCCAATGCAAGGAACCATGAAGACTTATTTTCATCTCTAGTGTTAGATAGTTGTTGCTTTCATTTAGTGTTTTGTAAATAGTTCTTGGCATCTTATTGTTGGTAGATGGTCAGTGCTCCCCTCGGGATTCGTGACATGGACTAATCATCTCTCGTGGATCCATTAGCTCTGGCAATTGTATCAGACATTAACAGGTCAATCTTTTGGTGCAACAAAAATTGTGGGCCAACAAGTGGTATCAAAGCCAAAGGTTTTGGGTTTGAATCCCCTCAGGTAACGTTGAGGGGGAGTTTGTTGGTAGATGGTCAGTCCTCCCCTCAGGATTCGTGACATGGACTAACTGCCTCCCGTGGATCTTTTAACTCTGGCAATTGTATCGGGCATTAACAGGTCAATATTTTGGTGCAACGACAATCATGGGCCAACACTTATATGTCTTTTTCCAAGATGTATTTACATGTAAAAAAAAAAAGATGTTTTCCTAAAAAGATGGATGACATTTTTAAAGTCAACTAGTTAGTTAGGTCAGATTTTCCTAGATTTTCTCCTAAATTCGCTCTTTTGATTTTCCTAATTTTTCTGTCCTCTCCCATCTATAAATAAGAGAGGATCCTATTGTAATGTTTTATCTTTTGCAACGAAGTGCTGCCCATTTTGAGAAGCAAATACATGAAACTTTGTGTATCTATTTTGATCAATAAAGAAGAAAGTTGCATACCAGAATTTGTGTTGGAATTGATTTTCTTTTGGATTTGATTGAGATTGGTAGCGATTAGTGATTGAGATCTAAAGGGCTTTGAGTAAATCCATGTAAAATTTGTGTTACACTCTTTTATTCAAATTTATGTTATTTTATTGAATGTTGTTGGTGAACTCTCTACAAGACTTTGTGCTTGTATTTGTTCATGTTGTTTGTGGATCTATCGTGGAGTATCTAGAAGAATTTCTTCTTCTAATACAACGCTGGTTATATATCTCAAAGGATTCATTGGTGAAAGCTACGAAACAACTTTGTGCCTTCATGAGTTTTCTTGTTTTATCATTTATTGTTATTATGCTAATATTCTTGGTCTTTTCTTTGACAGGATAAGAATATCAGAATTACTACTTTATTTTTAGTTTGAAGTTATATTGAAGGAACTCAAAACCATGAAGCATTGTAAAATATATTCTCTGAGAAAAGAGAGAATTATGAATGTGACACACCCCCATCTCTAAATCGTAGTGTACATCATTGTGAATACTTAATTAGTTTACTTAGTTTCAATAAGCAGTAAGAAGGGCGCCTCCCCTTTCTGAGAGGAGAGATTGTATCTCACATAGTTGTGGTTGAAAGAAAGTTTTGCAATCTGTTAAAGGGATTAAATAATTTTCACCTAACACCATTGACAACCTTCTACCTTCATTATTTTCCAAAAATGTGAAGCTAATATGCCCCAATTTTGTGTTGGTAATTTTAGGAAGTGTGGATTCTAGAATTGACAAGAAATCAAACCCTTAGTACTTGTATTTCATGACTATAAAAATTCACAAGAAATAAATGTCTATGCATATAACTTAGTCTTTGTGGTCTGAAATCTAAGTTATCGAAGTCAAGAAAGAAACTATTATCAATGAATCACTGATCTCTTGGAGGAATATAATGTTAAGATAGTTCACACATTTTATCTCCTTCTTTAGATATTGCATATCTCTACCAATTCTATAATTCAAAAGCTCTTTTTTTAGATTCAACTTTCTCTCTCCATGACATTCTTGAAACAATTTGCATTTTATGTTTACACTTTCATATATTGAATATATGTCTAATAAAACATGTTGAATTTATTATGAGATGAAATCTTTCTTTCATTATACTTTATGAATGTTTATGCCCTATTCTAAAGCTCTCATTTGATAATGTTGGCATAGAAAAATACTAGGAAACTGTAACATTACTTTTCTCTAAGTATAAAATTGGATAGATTTAATATATTAGAGTTAATTTTATATGACAATGGATTTATTAGTGTTACTATCCAAGTTTTAATATTATAAGGTCTATCTATGACTTAAATATAAAATGCATGAAATGTTTATTTATCAATATTAACTAACTTAAGACTTAAGCATATTAATATTACCATAATTACAATACAAATTGACATCTAACAATATGAATATGATCAAAAGAAACAAATAACATCTTAAAATAATAATTAAATCAACTCCAACTCATTTATTATTAAAATATCTTTGAATAAGTAATATATATTTGAATCACAATGCTTGGAAAGGCCACTCTCACCCTAGGAAGATTTCAATTTTCTTGGCCCTCATAGCTATGCCACACATCAAAGAACATATGTAAAAACACATAGTGTGCTTATGCACCATAAAAATGCATCAAAGCCCTAGCCAAGACAATCTCAAGTGTACTTTGTACCTTTAGTTGGACACACTTTTTGTGCCCCCTTCTCCAGTGCCCATAGCCCATCAAACCACCTTCTTCTTCCTTGAGCGATATCCATGTCATTTCCAAGTCTCACATAAATGACTTATATAAGTCTTAAGGGCTGGTTTTGAAACCATCACACCATTCCACAAAGGTTGTATTTAATTATTATTTAATTAATATAATTATTCCTCTCTTTTAAAAGAGTTTCATATTTTTTTTCATTAATCTCCGTTTTAACCAAAGGATCATATCATCCTTTAAATTTTTCTATCACCTTTTAATGCTTTCACAACTATATTTTTACTTTGGAGAAAATTTTCATAACATTTCTTCCCTTATAATTTAGTTGTTTCCCTCAATAGCTTAAGTTGAATCTACATCACAACTCATCCAAAGTAATCAATATATTAGTAAATCTATCACTTTAATTTCATCTATAGTTTAATTTCATAATTTCTAGTTCTTATAAAACCATGAGCCACAGGATCAAACAACGAACAAAGAAACCTTCTACATAAGAGATCTACAAATAATATATGCAATATTCCACAACAAGAAATAGCTACAAAATGAACCTCAAGAATCTTCAAGGAAAACAAGAGTCCTCAAAGGTTGAGAGTTTGAGATTAAATCTCTAGAGTGATAATACACTGAGGGTTGAGTGATATATAGGAGAAACCCTAATAATTTATCACTTTAATTAATATAGAAAATCACTTACTTAACTTAATAAAGAACTCCTAAGTTTAGCTTAAGTGCATGAGAATAAATTAGACTAATAATCAATTAAATAGTAATTAATTATTAGCTAATGCATGATTACTCTAACACCCCCCCTTAAGATGAACTTAGGGAGTAGCTAAAAACCCTAAAAAGAATGCATGATGGGTCCCGACAAACAAGGCCTGGTGAGGTACCTATGTACAAACAAAAGATCTCTTAAAACTAGAGAAAAAGGATAAAACCACAGTGGTAGAAAACTCCTTTCCAAAAGAGAGAAATACGAATGAAGGACTAAAGAAGCCTCCAAATCAAGGTGTGAAGGAATGAGAAGCCTCCAACCAAAACAATGTCTCAAAAAGAGGAATATGTAGAACATCATTGAAGCACGAAGAAGGTGTAGACTGCTGTCAAATGATGATTGATATGGTGTTGAAATGAAGAACCTCCTCTAAAACAAATGATGATCAAGATCAAGATAACAAGAATCTACATGAGTTCCCTAATGATACTACTCAAATTAGATGGCAAACAAAGGAAAAACATTTGGAAATCGAAGATACAAATGTCAAGATCAAGGAGACAGTAATTTACATGAGTGCCTCCAATGACACTACTCATATTAGATGGAAAACAAAGGAAAACATATGGAACTCAAAGATACAAACAACACATGAAATTGTATGAGTGACAAAAAATGACGCTACTCAACATGCAAGATGCAAGTAAAAAATACAGGTGCCAATAGTATGAAGAACACTGATCACAAGAGAGACAATAATCAATAGTCTCTGATTGAATGAAAATGGAATGTTTCCTCTAGAAATAGGAATGCAAGAGTGTCCATATGGTAAATGGTCCATCTCATTGAAATGCATGCAACTAGTCGCTGATGTACACTGCATCTAAAAGTACATAGGAACAAGAACTAGATACATAGATCACTCAAACCACAAAAATAAAGAAGCATTAGCACCAACAATAGAAAGCCCCCCATAATGCTAAAAAGGGAGAGCCAATATAGGTACACTAAAACTATGCGAAACCAAGAAGTACATGTACAGGAGAAACAACTCGCAAATGAAAGGGTGTGCAAACTAAGGCACACACACATGAGGCAAGAATCACTAGGATTCACTGTTATCATAGAAGGGACACTCACTTGAAAAAGGTGTGATGGAAAACCAAAGGCAAACATCAACCCCCCATGACACTTTATATCATAGTGCAAATACAAAAGGTACAACAAGATGTGCAAAATCGCCAAACAATATACACCAAAATGACACTTTATCTCGATGCATCTACAAAAGAGAATGTAAATGAAAAAGATGTTTAAATTATCCAAATAAGATAGAATACTAGAAATACATATAAAATAGCCAAAAATGAGTCATCCCATGCAAACAATTTTTTTTCAAGAGCTAAGACATCCAAGTAATTCACTAAAGTATGAAAACACAAAAACTTGAATAAAATAAACTTGAAGAGAAATTTGGAAAAATTACATGGATGGAATTGAAGAGATCTTAAAGACGATTCCAATGTCATTGGAATCATGAAAAAATGAAGAAATTGGTCAAAAGTTACGAGCTTAGGATTGAAAATAGCACCTCTGACTTCAACAAGCTATATAATACATCAATAAAAAAACTAAGAAAAAAACTAGCACCATTGGATAGTGCTCAGAACCAGCTTTCTAACGATATCTTGTTTTCCCAATTTTGATACTCGAGCAAAAAGTTATGCCCATTTTCCTAATTCTACCTATTTTGCAAGAAAAGCAAGTTTTTTAGCCCCCTCAAGGGCTGGGCACTGGTTGCCCATATGAAAAAAGCAAAAAAGAAAAAAAGGGCAAAAAAAGAAGAAAAAATCAAAGAAGATTTCAAATTTCCTTTTGTAACCCTAGTTGAAGAAAAAACCTCATAAATTGAGAAGGGGTTCGATGAATCCACACTCTAATACCATATTAGAATTGTGAAAAACTACAAATCCACAAGCCACATGATCAAACAATGAATAAAGACACCTTCAACTCAAGAGATCTACAAACAATATATGCAATATTCCTCAACAAGAAAAAATTATAGAATGAACCTCAAGAATCATCAAGAAAAATAAGAGTCCTCAAAGGTTGAGAGTTCGAGAGTAAATCTCCAAAGTGATAATATAATGAGGGTTGAGTGTTATATAGGAGCAACCCTAATAATTGTTCACTTCAGTTAACATAGAAAAACACTTAGTTAACTTAATAAAGAACTCCTAAGTTTAGCTTAAGTGCATGAGAATAAATTAGACTAATAATCAATTAAAGATTAATTAATTATTAGGTAATGCATGATCACTCTAACAAATGTTGTTGTCTATCTATTCAAATCTTTAAAACAAATAAAATGAAAACATAGAAATAAGAAAGGATTTTACAATTTCAAAGTCTAGTAATTTTTCAATGAAATTCATAAGGTACCTATCAAATATGAAATGACATTATAGTTTAAATAGTTTTTGAAGTCCATAGGCAATTTATTCATGATGAATGTGTAGTTAATGATAAGTGGTTTATGAAACATCGAAATGGTAAGCCATATTTACAATATATAGTATATTAAAATATTTTTCTATTACGATCTATTATTTATTAAAAGTTGTGAATTTGTGATTAGGTCTTATATTGTTGTGAAGAACACATGCATAGACTCCATGTATGAACCCAATATGTCAATATGAATGAAGTTTATCTTATTGTAAATAGATAACCATTTCAAGTTCTAAGGTAATTGTTTGGCCTATAAGATAATAAATAAAACTAACTCAAAATTTGGAGAAGTACAAATCATGGACTAGAGATGTAGACCAATAATAATAAATTTATATGGTATAAGAAAAAATAGCAAGACTTCTCCATTAAACAATCAATTTGACCACTGAGAACCTTCTAGTCACGCATATAATTTGTATCAAATGGTGTTTACCTCTAGAGATGTAGAAGGAAAATCACATACTAAATTGAATAAATCTTTTTTCAACATAATGAATGAAAACTATTAACGAATATACTTACAAAGCAATATGAATATTTGAGTGATATTATAATATTTTTTTATATATTATTGACAAAGACATATTTAAGTATATCAATGACACTGATTTTAACCACATAAATATAATATTTTTCTGTCATAAAAATAACTAATAACATATATACTTTTATATTTATATTAAAAATCATATTTAAAAAATAAAATTTCTCTATTAAAAATAAATTTTATATAATAATATTTTAAAATAATTAATTAAATTTCTAATCAATTTTTGTCTTCATCCCAAATAAAAAATTCACTAGGAAAGTTCATTAATAAGAATTAAAATACATGTATAGGCTAGGAAAGTTTGTAGGTATGACATGTCCATTTTCTTATGAATGCTTAGACATGTTATATGCTCCTTATTAATGCTAAACATTTTTTCATTGTGTTTCATAAGGCCACTCAAGTTCTTTAATTGTATTTTACAATATTTTTAGGATGTTAAAAACAAAACAAAAAAGTTATTCAACTCTTTAAATAATACTCTTACAAGGCCATTCACATTTAGGTTATGCATAGTTTCCAAGAGAAGGGGAAAAACTTTTTAAGATGAACGGTCATGCATTTTGGAAAAGATGAAATAATATGAAATTAAAAAAATTAAAGACAAGAGGTGTAAAGTAGATTGAGTAGTAAGAAATTATTAGAAAATATTATGTGTAAAGTATTTAGGAATTTAAAGTGATAATATATATTTTTTAAATTGAATATATTTAGAAGTGATTTTTTTAGTTGTTTGAATTTTAATTAGTATAGAAAATATTGAGAGATATTCTTTTCAAGGTGTTTATTGTAAATTTATGTGAGAAACTGATTAAAAAAATAGGTGTTTCAAGAAGGATATTTCTCAACGTTTTTATATATATTATTAAAAATATATATATACTAGTAGCATTTACAACACTACATGGAAGACAAAATTATTAGAGTTAGGGTTAAGATTTAGGATACGATTAGGGTTAAACATAAAATTAGAATTACGATTAGGGTTGGGGTTAATGTTAGTATTTATATTAGGGTTACTGTTAGAAATATAATTAGAATTAATGGTGGGGTTAGCATTAGAATTAGGATTAGGACTAGATTAGAGATAGCATTACTTGAGCAAGGGTAGGGTTAGGGTTAGAGATATAATTAGGGTTAGGGTTAGGATTAGGGAAAGGGTTATGCATAAGATAGGGTTAGGATGAAGGTTAGAGTTAGAGATAGAATTAGGGTTATGGTTAGGGTTAGGATTATAATTAGAGATTGAATTAGAGTAAGGGTTAGGGTTAGGGTTAGGGTTAGGGTTACAAAGAGGATTAGGGTTAGGGTTTTAGTTATGGTTAGATATAAAATTAGGGTTAGGGTTAGGGTTACAATTAGATATAAAATTAGGTTTAGGTTTAGGGTTATGATTATTTTAGGGTTAAGGTTAGGGTTAGAGTTAGGGGCAGGATTATGATTATGATGAAGGTTAGGGTTAGGATTAGGGTTTGGTTTATGGTAAGAGATAGAATTAGGATTAGGGTTAGGGTTAGGGTTACAATTAGGGTTAAGGTGTAATATCTTCTTTTCCTAGGAAGTGGTTAGATGCAGTTTTTAGCCTATCAACGGGTCCTCGTAGGCTAACGTTGGTGTTTAGAGGGTCTTATTTAGGAGTTTTCTTCTCTAGAGTTTGGTGATATTTAGGGATAACCTTCTTGAGTTGTTTTTGGATTTGTTTACACTCACTTACTATTTTTAGTAAGTCACTTGGACATTTGGGTCCAACCTTACTATTTATAGTAAGCCATTCAGATGAGTAGTACAAGTAGCGAGTAACCCCATGGTGCTGGTAAAATTAATTAGTGTTGAGTTTTTATGGAGTTATGATTTATTAATTTTTATTAAAGTGTTAACTTTAATAATAATGAAATTTTAAGAGGATATCATTAATGGTGTTTAATGACCTTATAATATATGATTTTTTTTTATAACATAAGGTAATTATTTAAGTCATAAAAGGGGTACTCACACGAAGATTATAATACTTGAGCAACAAAAGCAAATAACATTAAATATTTAATGGATTAAAAGCCCTAAAGAAATTGTGGCTTTTGAGAGGAGTATATAAGCATTCAAAAATCTAATTCTTATTCATTCATTCAACTTTTATTAAACTTGATGCTTTTTGGTTGTGGAGAAGAAACAACAGTTTTAGTCTAAAATTAAATCTTGGAGAACAAAAACTTAGATTTAGTGATCTAAAAGTGTGCAATACCACCCAAGGATTTCTCTTCAGGTGGGTTCATTTAGGAGCTGCATTTGTGCATATTGTCTAGAGTTAGTTATTTGAAAGTATTTCAAAGGTTTGAGTTACAGATCAGAATCGATTGAAAGACAAACATTGTTGATCATTTTCATTGTTGTTTGCAACCTTCTTTATTGGCTCGTGGGGTTTATAGTAGGCCGTACAATCTTGATAGAGGTTGTACAACCTAGAAACCTTGGTGTGGGAATGCTAAGGAGAAAATGCCTAGGGTTTGGCCTTTGATCTTTCACCATTTTGGCATCTAAGGCAAATAATCCATTGTGTAGCATTTATAAGGTGGAGAAATCAATTCTTGAGAGTGACATCCAAAACAAGAAGATGCAAGTTTTCTAATGGAAAAGTCTAAACATTCATAACAATTGATGATAATGCATTTTCTACTCTTATTTCCAGGTTTCAGGTCTCTAGCAATTTATTTCAATTGTCCTAGTGATTTTGGGTTGTGTAATTTTTGAATATTCATTGTAAAGGGAAATATGGGCACTTTTGGTGTTATTTATGTCATGTGCAAGTCTCAAATATATTGTTGTAGGTTATCAAGTCTCTGTTCATGCTCACTTGAATCTTTGTAAACTTGTTGCTTTACATTCGCATGTAAATCAAATGAAAGGTAGTCTAAAATGATGGGATTTAGTTATTAGGTTTTGTCTTTGAGTCTCTTTATGTACTTATTTAAAATATTGTGGCAATTTAATGCAATGAAACCAAAGCGTTTGACCAAATGTCCCTTATGAAAAATTGAAATTTAATCGCGCAAATTTGTAAAGCCAAAACTTAGATCAGTGTGAGACACTTCAATGGTATCATAGCACCATTTTCCTATCATCCTGTTGGGTGAATCATAAATATTTAGAGCTTAAAATCCAACTAGCTTGTTGGGTACCAGATCTTAGTTGCAATTGATTGGTGGTTTGGTAAAAATGAAGTCTACACAAAAAAACATGACAAAATTGATGGAGGTCTTTCAGGACTTTATACAACAATTGGAAAAGTTAGACCCTTTGTTTGTGAAGGGAAGGAAAGAAAACACTAATGCACATAATTTTATTAGTATAGAGGACAAAGAAACGGAAGGGAATAATGAAGAGGTTGGAAAGGAATTGCAGGCGATTGAAAAGGTACAAGATGGGCTACAAATATTGAGGATGAAATTAGTCCCTCAAATGAAGTAGAATGCATTAATCTCCACAATAATGTTGAGGAGGAACGATCAAAATATTGAAGTTCACTAAATCAACAAGCAAGGATCCAGAGAATGATTTTCACAATGTTAAGTAAAGGGAACCACTTGATGCTTCCACAATATAAGTGTGCAAAAGTTTTTATGCTGGTGATGTAAAGATTGTATTTGATAAGCTTGGTGAGGCCCCATTACCCTTACAAGAAGAAACACATGAGGCATCTACATAGGAGGTGAATACGAGTCCCTTTGACATGGAGCATGCTGGTTTAGATAAACCTTATGGAAGCATGGATTCTATTTGTGCTCCTTTGGATGATCACAATGCCATATCCCCTTTAATTCTTGAATATTGCAAAGCATATACAAATGAGAAAACTGGTTTTGATACAAATGAAGAGCACATGAATATGGAAGAAGAAACTACAAATAGGTATGACGTAACTTCTATTTTTTTGTTTTATGATAGAAGTTATACTAATGAGCATAACCATGAGACAAATGTTATGGCACATGAGGGGAATGATGCTGAGGAATCCTCTAATGTTGACACATAAGGTGTGAGTGTCAAAAATGAGGATTGCATTGTGGATTCAAGCCACAACAAGTCTGACTTTGTATATTAGACCTTGTAATATGTGAACGAGACACCAGTTTTGTGTGATGGGTGGTTACAAAGAGCTAAGAAGGAAAATATGTTGGTTGCCCAAGCAAAAAAATGCTTGCAAGAGGTCGAGGAATGTTGTACTGTCATATAGATCAAGCAAGATAACAAAGAGAAGCCTATCTGTGATCACTATCTATTCCAAGGGAAGAAGACATGGAGATGGAGTATACAAAGGATGAGCCTCTTGAGATAAGGAAGCAAGAAGAATACGCGGTTGTGTGCGAACAAGAGAAGAGGCATGATTCAGAGAATTCTATTGGTATATATAGCTTGCATCTTGAGTCTCATGAGTTACCTCTAGTTGAGAGCCCATTAAAGGCTCAAGTCCTAATGTTGGGTGGAATAGCTGAACACATTCTTAGTGGATCAACCACTAATATTATAACTACACATGTGGATGGAGATATGGGTGAGTCAGATTTGGGTTGGTGTGCGAGCGTTCATGGAACACTTAATAAGGTACAACCCTCTCATGTTGATGGCTCTATGGTAGAGTATGTAGCTACTCTACTTCAAGGATTTGTGTTGCATGCCATGGAGATTCTTGTTCACAATTTATATGGGGATGATTTTCAATGTTGGGATCTAGGTGGTGATAGGTGTGGAATGATAGTTTGATGGGATTCTGATGCGTTGCTTCACCATTCTCGGCATGGTGAAGATTATATCAGAGTAGTGTAGAGGAAGTCAGGAGGTGATGTGTATGGTGAACTTCCATTTTGGTTATAGGATCCAAGGATTCCTATGTTTTGTAGATTACCCTACATCGGGGTAGTTGCCTACAGTGATGTTGAGCATTGTTTTATCTCTACTTGGTGGATGCAAATGATATGTTGTTGGGCATTCTATGGATTGATTTGGGATCCAAGCATTCAAATGACAAGCCAGGGCATCCAAGTGAGGATTGCTTAGGGACAAGCAATCTTGGGGAGGGCGGATTGTAATTTCCCCTTTTTCTAGGTAGTGGTTAGATGTAGTGTTTAGCCTATCAACGGGTCCTCATAGGCTAACATTAGTGTTTAGACGACCTTATTTAGGATTTTTCTTCTCCAGAGTTTGGTGATATTCAAGGATAACCTTCTTGAGGTGTTTCTGGATCTTCTTACACTCACAAGTTACTATTTTTAGTAAGTCACTTGGACATTTGGGTCCAACCTTACTATTTATAGTAAGCCATTCAGATGAGAAGTATAAGCAGTAACCTCGTGGTGCTAACATAATCAATTAGTGTTGAGTTTTTATGGAGTTATGATGTATTAATTATTATTAAACTGTTAATAATAATTAAATTATAAGAGGATATCATTAATGGTGTTTAATGACCTTATAATATATGATTTCTTTTTATAACATAAGGTCAATTATTTAAGTCATAAAAGGGAGTGCTCACATGAAGATTATACTAGTTGAGCAACAAAAGTAAATAACATAAAATATTTAATGGATTAAAAGCCCTAAATAAATTATGGATTTTGAGAGGAGTATATAAGCATTCAAAAAGATCATTCTTATTCATTCAGTCAAATTTCATCAAACTTGATGCTTTTTGGATGTGGAGAAGAAACAAGGGTTTTAGTCTGAAATTAAATCTTGGAAAATGAAAAATCTCTTAGATTCATTGATCTACAGGTGTGCAATACCACCCAAGGATTTCTCTTCAGGTAGCTACATTCAGGAGCTACATTTGTGCATATTAGGGTTGGTTATTTCAAAGTATTTCAAGGGTTTGAGTTATAGATAAGAATTGATTGAAAGACAAACATTATTGATCATTTTCATTACTATTTGCAACCTTCTTTATTGGCTCGTGGGGTTTA
Source organism: Sequoiadendron giganteum (assembly GCA_007115665.2). NCBI lineage: Eukaryota > Viridiplantae > Streptophyta > Pinopsida > Cupressales > Cupressaceae > Sequoiadendron > Sequoiadendron giganteum. Next base: position 644,339,656 of record CM021101.1, on the reverse strand, counting down.
TAATAGGTCGTACAATCTTGATAGAGGTCGTACAACCTACAACCTTAGTGTGGGAATGCTAAGGAGAAAATGCCTAGGGTTTGGCCTTCAATCTTTCACCATTTTAGCGTCTAAGGCAAATAATCCATTGTGTAGCATTTATAAGGTGGAGAAATTAGCTCTTGTGAATGGCATCCAAAATAAGAAGATCCCAGTTTATTGATGAAAAAGTCTAAACATTCATAAAAGTTGCTGATAATGCATTTTCTACCCTTACTTCCAGGTTTCAAGTCTCTAGCAACTTATTTTAATTGTTGTAGTGATTTTTGGGTTGTGTAATTTTTGAATATTCACTGTAAAGGGAAATCTAGGCACTTCTGGTGTTATTTATGTCATGTACAAGTCTCAAATATAATGCTATAGCTTATCAGGTTTGCGTTCATGCTTAGTTGAGTCTTTGTAAACCTATAGCTTTACATTCCCATGTAAATCAAATGAAAGGCAGTCTAAAATGATGGGATTTAGTTAAATTAGGTTTTATCTTTGAGTCTCTTTATGCACTTATTTCATATATTGTGGCAATTTAATGCAATAAAATGAAAGTGTTTGACCAAATGTCCCTTATGCAAAACTGAAAATTAATTGAGAAAATTCATAAAGCCAAAACTCAGATCGGGGTGGGACACTTCATAAGATTAGGGTTATACTTAGATATAGAATTAGGGTTAGGGTTAGGGTTAGGTTTAAGTTTAATGTTAAAGTTATGGTTAGGGTTATGGTTAGATATATAAATAGGGTTAGGTTTAGGATTAAGATTATGGTTAGGGTTAAGGTTAGGGTTAGAGTTAGGATTATGATTATTATTATAATTAAGGTTAAAGGGTTAGGGTTAGGGTTAGGGTTATAGTTAGGATTAGGGTTTGGTTTATGGTTAGAGATAGAATTAGGATTAGGGTTAGGTTTCACGTTAAGGTTACAATTAGGATTAAGGTTAGAGTTATAGTTAGAGATATAATTAAGGTTAGGGTTAGTGTTAATATTATGATTAGGGTTAAGGTGAGGGTTAGAGTTAGAGTTAGAGTTAGAGTTAAGATTAGGGTTCTAATTACGATTAGAGAAAGAATTAAGGTTAGGGTTTAAGGTTTAGGGTTAGGGTTAGGATTAGGGTTTAGGGTTTAGGGTTAGGGTTAGGTTTAGGTTTAGGGTTAGGTTTAGGGTTAAGGTTAGGTTAGGGTTATGATTACAATTAGGGTTAGGTTTAGGGTTAAGGTTGTAGTTAGGGTTATGGTTAGGGTTATAATTGGATATAAAATTAGGCTTATGATGAAGGTTAGGGTTAGGATTGTAATGGTGATTAAGGTCAAGGTTAGGATTATGGATAAGATGATGCTAAGAGATACCCTTCTTGTGTCACCTATTACAAATTTATGTGATAAATTGATTTAAAAATAGGCACCTCTTTGAACTCTAACTATAACCTTAATTTAATGCTAACCCTAATTAGGGTTATGGTTATGGTTAGGGTTAGAGTTAAAATTAGAGTTAAAATTTGGGTTAGGGTTAGGTCTAGGGTTGCAATTATAATTAGTGATAGTTATAGAATAGGGTTGTATTAAAAAGTGTTAGGATTACAATAAAAATTATTATTCATTTTAGAATTAGGGTTAGTGTTAGGGTTAAAGATAGAGTTAGAGTTAGAGTTAGGGTTTTAGTTAGAATTATTAAGTGTTAGGGTTAGGATTAGGGTTACAATTGAAATTAGTTTTATTTTTAAAATTAGGGTTAGGTTTAGGGTTTAATTCCAACCTCAAATCTAATTATAATCCTAACCCTTATCCTACTTCTAATGTTAACCCTAACTATAACCCTAAGTATACTTGTAACTCTATTCATAATCCTAATTCTAATAGAAACCTTAATTCTAATAGTAACCCTAATTAAAACCTAACCCTAACCCTAACCCTAACCCTAACCTAACCTTAACCCTAATTGTAATTGAATCATAGTCATATTCATAGTTGAACCCTAACCCTAACTGAATATAAACCTTAGTTGTAACCCTAATTAAATCCTGATTGAATGTTAACTCTTACCAAAACTATAACCCTAAACCTAATCTTAATTGAATTCTAACCCCAATCCTAACCCTAACCCTAACCCAAGATTTACTCTAGAACTCTAGCCCTAATTAAACACCAATTAAACCCTAACCTTAAATCCAACTCTAACCCTGATCTTACCTTGTAATTTATAACCTTAATCCCAACCCTAGAACCCTAATAGAAATACAACTCTAACTCTAATTGAATGCAAACCTTAACCTCAACCTTAACCCAAATAAAATATTTATTTTAGAACCCTAACCCTATTGAAATTCAAACCTAATTGAACTCTAACCCTAATTGAACCCTAACCCTAACTCTGATGTTGATCTCAAGCTTTATTTTAGAATCTTAACCCTAACCCCAACCTTCACCCTATTGCTAACCCCAAGATTTATCCTAAAACCCTAATTGAACCCTACCCCTAATTGAACCCTGATCTTAACTTTAAACCTAACCCTAACCCAAACCTAATTAAATTCTAACCCTAACCGTTGTCCTAATTCTAACTATAGCCCTAAGTATAACCCTAATTATAATTCTAACTCTAACCATATTCTATTTCTATTCATAATTCTAATTCTAACATGAGCCCTAACTCTAATAGAAACCCTAATTCTAACTATACTACTTAATGAACCCTAACCCTAAACCTAATTAAAACCTAACTTTAGTTGAACCTTTACTTTAACCTAACATTAACCCTAATCCTAGTAACCCTAACCCTAACCCCAACATAATTGTATTCCTAACCCTAACCTTAGTTCAACCCTAATCTTAATCATAACTTATATCACTATTACTAACTTTAATCGTAATACTAACCTTGACCCTAATTAAACCCTAACCCTAACCCTAATGGAACACTAATTAAACTCTAAGTGAAATTTATCCGTAACCATAATCGAAGTGTAACCCTAATTAAACCTTAACACTAATGTAATACTAACACTAACCCTAATCCCAATATCAATCCTAACCCTAAAACTAATTGAACCCTAGTTTGACCCTAACCCAAATTAAACCAAAAACATAAATAAACCCTAATTGAACCCTAATCCTAATTATATCCTAATTCAATCATAACCCTAATTGTACCCTAACCCTAATTTAATACTAACACTAATATTAACTCTAATACTAATTGAACTCTAACCCTAATCTAACAATAACCCCAAGCTTTATCCTAGAACCCTAACCCAAATATTTATTGTATAACCTTAATTGAGTCCTAATTCTAACTTTAATTAGAACATAACCCAAGTAACCCAAGTATCCTATTGCTAATTAAACCCTAACCCTAGTTGAACATTGACCTTATTTCATCCCTAACATTAACCCTAACCCTAATTGAACCTTAACCCTAACTCTAAATCTAACCCTAATTGAACTCTAATCCTAACCCCAACTCTAATTAAACCCTAATTGAACCCTATCCCTAATTATACCATAACCCTAACCCTAAATCCTAATTGAATTGTGACTCAAATTGAACCTTAACCCTGACACTAACCTTTACCCTAATTGAACCCTAATCCTAAACCTTACCTTAATTAAACCTTAACCTAACCCTAAGTCTACTAATATGACATCACATGATTTGTTGCTCTTTAGATATGAGGAATACATTTCATTCAATTATGAGTACTGATGATGAACATTAACAACTTTAAAGTCACAACTATTTGTGCTATATTATTAAAAATATTGGACATTAAATCAAAAATTCTATCATAATTATTGGAAGATGGTCAATTATTGGATCCTTTCCCTTATTAGATTAATTTATGAAATTCTTGATTGATTGCAAAATTAGTTATTGAAAAGAAAACTCTACAAGAAGATTGAGATGTTGCACAAAGTCTTAATGCCTCTTTATACGTCCTTTAGTTATTTGTTAATTTTATTTTTTTCTAATTTCCTTTTGATTAGACTTTTGTTAACTTTTTGTTAACTTTTGTTGACTTTTGTTATCTTTTCTTCAGCATCCTGATCAAAATTTATCAAGACAACAAATTTAAACTATATTGATGTGTACTCTATTTATATATTCATTAGTTATTTGACAAATAGATATCAATTCAAAATTTATTATAAATATTATTATATTATTTAAATAATCTTTGATAAATAAAGTATTTCAAGTATATTATATTAATTCAATTGACAAAACTAATCAAAACAAAATTTAAAATATTAATAATTTATATAATTTTAAAAATATTTTTTTATTTTAAATTAAAAATAAAAATCAACCACTTCCAAGATGAAAAAACGAGATAGCGTCTCATGGAATGCGATTATTGCAGTGAGCAGAAGACATGGGTATCCCCATGAGTCAGTCACACTGTTGCAGCAAATGCAACAAATAGGCATTCAAGTCGATCAGTTCACATTTGCCGGCGTAGTCTCAGCTTGTGCCAAAATGGGACTTGTTGAACAGGGTATGGGTATCCATCAACGCATAATGGAAGGGGTTTTTTGTGAGAGATTATAATTGGAAATGCTCTGGTAGACATGTATGAAAAATTTGGAAGCATAGACAAAGCCGACCAATTTTTTTGACAGAATGCCTCAAAGAGATGTGCTCTCATGGACTGCAATGGTTGCAGGATATGCACATAATAGATTTGTTGAAAAAGCTCCAGAAACTTTCAAGCAAATGCAATTGGCAGGTGTAAAGCCAAATTCCGTGCAACCTTTGCCACCATCCTCTATGCCTATGCCGAAATTGGAGCTTTCGAATAGGGCATAGACATCCATCAAAGTATAAAGGGTAGAAGAATTTTGTCAGAAGATGTAGTTGCAACTTCTTTGATAGACATGTACGCAACGCAAATGTGGAAGCATTGACAAGGCACGTGAACTGTTTGACAAAATGCCTCAAAGAAATGTGGTTTCATGCAAACCATGATTGTGGGATATGCACAAAATGGGTTTGGTGAAAAGGCTCTAGAAACTTTCAAGCAAATGCAATTGGCAGGTGTAAAGCCAAATTCCACAACCTTTGCCAGCATCTTCTCTACCTATGTCAAAATGGGAGCTTTAGAACAGGGTATGGACATCCATCAGAGCATAAAGAAAAGAAAAATATTGTCAGATGTTGTAGATGCTGGCAAAATCAAGTGGTGCTTGTGGTGTAGCTGTTCCAGGTGATATTGTTGGCCTTTATCGAGCATGGTAGAAATATGGTAGATTTCCATGGAAGAGACTTGTCCTTCCTGTAGCTCATCTTGCAAAGAGCTTTATTGTCTCTCCTTACCTTACATTTCAGATGAATGATTCAAAAGAAGTAATAGACTTACGTCAAGAAAATCAATTTCTTTCTTTAAGCTGCCATGGAAAGAGGCTGCTTGCTTGAAATTATGGAGATCCATTAGCAAATCATGCCTGTTTATCTATGTTTAAGTATTTCTAATTGAATTTTTGAATATATGTTTCATGTGCTAATAGAATTTCTCTAAAATGAAAGGGATTGTCTTTTAGAAGGAGAATTTGAATATCAAATTGAAGCAGGGCATTTGGACTCCATGCACATATCTTTAAGAGTTTTATACCTAGGAAATCGATCAAATAATAATGAATCGTGTTGGATTTTGAGCATCTGCGTAGACATTAGAAAGAGTCGGTACATGATTTACAAATAAAAGAGTGTTCCAACAGTTGAGCCACATTACATCCCTTTCACACGTCCTTGTGCAGGCAACAATGTATGAAGTTCTTAAAATCCCCTGAGGCAGAAGTCGGCGGAGAGGGCGACTCCATTTTTCTGTTGTTGAGACACCAAATATACGAGATTTTTCACTCTGATGCACCTCTCATTCCTTCATAATTCTAAAATCCAACATCTCCCTTCAAATCCGTTGCACACAAATTCATTCAATCAGTAAAACAAAACCAACTTGTAGTAATAAAGAAATGAAATAAGAACTCATTCGAAATATCCACATTTAGAGGGCTATCAATTGAATCCATACAAAGCTCATGAATGAAACATTAGAGTGCGTAAGAGAGCATGATAGGATATGCTTAAATTTTCTCTTATAGAGCTCGTGATTGCTAAATTTATGCCCATTTCACTACAGGCCATTACAGCCAAGATCAATTGTAATCTTTGGTGTTACCTTCGAGCCTCTTCATCTCGTCTTCCATTAACAGTTTGTTGCTCACGACTACCGCCACGTGCATGTCAATTTTATTTTAGAGAGTTTTTGTTTACACCATATATTTTCTGACTGTAGCAAGCCTCTAGCTTAATAAATATGTATTAACTTTTTTTGAAGGAAATGATTATAAGTTTTAATTATTTATATGTTTTTTTAAAATCATAAGTTAGATAAATATATTTGTTATTGGTCTCATAATTACAAGTTATATAAAAGAAGGTAAATAATTAAAGAATTGGCTCAAAAGAATGTCACCAACCAATCTAATAATCACAAGTCACAAAAATCTATTTCTGATATCAAAATGTAACACTATTTTTCTTCGACTATAAAATTGGATAGATTTAATATATTAGAGCTAATTTTATATGGTAGTGGATTTATTAGTGTTATTATCCAAGTTTAAATATTATAACATTTATATATGATTTGAATACAAATGCATAAAATGTATATTTATCAATGTTAACTAATTTAATACTTAAGAATATTAAGATTACCATAATTACTATATAAATTGATATCTAACAATATGAATATGATCAAAAGAAACAAAATAACATTCTTAAGAGAATTTGATTGAATCGGCTTCATCTCATTCATTATTGAAATATATTTGAATAATTCTGATAATTATCTGAATAACAATGCTTAGAAAGACCATTCTCACCCTAGGAATATTTCAATGGTCTTGGCCCTCATAGCTATGACACACATCGAAGAACATGCGTAATAACATAAAGCATGTTTATGCACCATGCAAATGCAACAAAGCCCTATTTAGGACAATCTCAAGTGTAGTCTATTCCCTGAGTTGGATACACTATGTGTCCCCCTCGCTGAGGCATAGAATTGGCAATTTTCTATTTCAATTTCATACTTTTATCTTTATTTTCTACTAAACTCTAAGACATTACCAAACCTTTCATATAACTTTAAGTAGTTTAAAGCATTTGAAGTTGAAACATATTATATTAATATGTATGTGTATGAGTTATGAATGTTCATGAGTTTAGTAGGATTTTATGTTTAAATTATGGTTGTTAATAATGGAAATGCTTTGAAGAATAAAGACTAACATTTGCAACAAGGATCGTGTCAACCTGCAACAATGGGCTTCTCAACCCATAACATAAGGATTATAGTTTGATGTGAAGGATGAGTCAATATACTATAGTACGACCACTTTCAAAAGAAGATGGATGTGGTCATTAAGGATTAGATCTTGAATCACCAACAATACTTTTATCTTTTAATAATACAAGTAGGAGAATAAGTCTATTCCCAATAAGACTCTGAGTTATAACAAAAACTGCTCTTCTTGAGCATGTTTTTTGTTATAACGATTAAACCAATTGAGTACAGAGTCCTTGTTTGATTTCTATACTCCTGTTTGATAGTTATTACTTTTTATTTTGAAACTCAGTCCTCTTCCTATTCTTGAGGAAGAGTTGACATCTGTTTTCAGTTTGTTTTTAGTTCATCGATAATTGGACTCTTTCAAGGACCCTATATAGTGGGGTACCCTGTCAAGGAGGGGATCTAGACCGTATGTGTGTTATATTGAATAATATTTCTTGATAGATTATGTTCACAATTCTGTGTGTGATTAATATGTAATAAAAATAAATAATTTGATAACATGTTTTTTTGAGTAAGTGATTAAAGAAGTTTTATGGATGCAACAACTCAAGAAAGGGCCACTTGAGTTACTACTGAACCACTTTAATTTAGATTGATAGATTAGATTATGCATGGTGAGTTTTATTGATAGTTTTCAGTTCATGTGATTATGAATGATGCATTATATTTTCTGAATTAGAATATGTAGTTGATACATTAGAATTTGTAGTTGATATTTTGTTCAATACTCCTAAGGTTAATCAAGTTAGGACATACTGCAGTATAACGGTTAATTAGTCACATCCATAAGCATTAGGTACCCATAGCAAAAGGTAGTTATATTCATTTACTCTATTTTGAGAAATATAAGTTTATTCTAATTAAAATATTTAACTATATTTATGTGCTTCATTCACCTATACTCAACCAATGTAGGATGTGTAGAATCTATGAATGCATATATATTGCTAGCACTATTTGAATATTACAACTCCTTGGTTGATGATTTAATGGAGGCCTTCTCTTGAGTGATGAATTACTTAGTCTAAGGGTCCTCTAGTCCATTGATTCATGTGCATAATTATTAGCACCAATTAATTAGGCATTAGAGGAAGCTCGACATTTTTGGCACCATTATCGAGGATGGTGCTAAGTTCAGGGTTCTTGTGTGTGTTTTAAATTCTTTCTACGTCTTCATAGAATAACAAGCTTTGTTTTAGCATTAGGACCAATAGGTATTTAAAAAATCTATAGGAAAACAAGAAACTAACAATGTGTACGAACTGGATTGATTCAAAGAGCAAGAATTATTGTATGTGGAGGTAGAGGGATGCTTTAGGAAGTTTTCTTCCCTCAACTCATGAATCATTTGAAGTCACTGGTGTAAATAGCGAATATATTGAGGGAATTAACGAAGAATAACAATCCCTCACACAAGTAGCTACCCCAAACACAAAGGAGACTTCTAGAAGACATTTTGGCATCATGGGTGATGAAGCAGTGGACAATCTAGCAAAGCATGTGATGTATGAGTTTCCTATAACCAATCAAGAAAGGGTTGATTCTCTTAAGAACATACCCCCTTCAACATTACCCATTTTCTATGGACTAGTTACTGAAGACCCAAACACTTTTTTTTTTGAGTTTGATGTGTTGTGCCAAAGTTATGACTATACTACATATGCCCAGTGACTCAAATTATTTCCAACCACATTAAAGGATGTTGCTTTGCACTGGTTTATTAGGTTGGGAAGGAATACAATCCCTAATTTTGAAATAATGAAGACCAAATTCTTGGAGAAATATCAAGATTATTGTAGAAGGAAGGACATAAAAAGGGATGAAATATTTAGGATGTCATAGAGAGAAGATGAGCCGTTGGGGGATTATGTTGAGATATTTTAGTTCTATCTCAAGAAATCACCTCAAAACAGACTCTCTCTAAATCCTTAAAATTGGTATTTTTGAGGGGAGTCCATGAAGATTGTATGGACCCTCTAAATCTCATAGGAGAAGGAGATACCTCTCAACTACCTTTTGATGAGATTTGTGAGGTGTGCAAGAACTACTCTAGATCATTCATAAGACCAGAGGAGGCAAAACCTCTTCTATCAACAAGACATCCACTAGATTTTCTAGGGTAGAACTCAACAATCTCTTCTCCAATATGAAGGAGGACATCATTAGCTACTTAGATACACAATTGGACACCTTGCACATAAAAAAGAAGCTGAGGAAACCCTAAAAGAATTCTGTTCTCATTGCCACCAAAAGAGGATTAAGTGCAAATGCAAGAAGGTGGCAAGCATCTCTAAAAAAAGGGGGTAGCCAAAATTTCATACCTTGGAGGATGAAGAAGGCCAAGTTTTTTATATCTTTCAACACAAACCATGGTAACCAATACAAGGTATGCCTCAAGACCCCTTGTCTTACAATATCATTTCTAGGTAGTAATGCAAACTTCTCAAATTGGAACCCTTAGCCCTAGACCAATATACATAACCTACCATGGCCAATGACCCAAGAATCCAATTGGACCCAACAACAATAGGGGATATGGCCACCACAATCTTACTAGGCCCCAAATTATAAATCCCAATGGCCACCCTAGCAAAACCAATGGCCATCACAATGGCGCAAACATCAACAATGGAAAAATCAAAATACAAATTACCTGCAACCACAACAACCCTTGCAACCACAAAAACTTGCTACAATGCCAGTTCCAACTATGGCTACACCATCAGAACCTAGAGCACCTCAATTGCCAACCCAACCTACACCTAACCCTAACACCAAGCCTGTTTAATAGGCTTATACTAATGACACCATCCAATGCCTAGCCTATGGGGTTGAGGTGAGTGATGTCCATCTCTATTCAGGGAAAATGCTAGCTAAGCCTTCATCTCCTCACATCATAGAGCTTATTGATGAGGAGGCCCCAGTATAAATCATGGACAAACAACTAAGGGAACCTAAACAAAGTCAGGCTCACCCAAATTTCATAAGTCCAGAACCACCATTCCCTAAAAGACTAACTATACAAAAACAATATTCTAAAGCTGAATCTAACCTATTAGGCCATCTCAAAAATTTTTGCATAAAAATACCCCTGATTCAAACAATTAAAGAAGTACCAATATACACAAAAACCATAAGAGTTACACCTTAAGAATCTCGTTAAGAAACAAAAGGACCCCCAAATTGTGCATGTTCTAGGGTAGCTTATTGACACCATGCTAGGAAATATAGTTGTTCCTAAATATTCAAACCTTGGGATCCTTATAGTAGATGTTAAAATCAATGGAAATATCATAAAAAAAACTTTAATTGACCTAGGAGCATCCATAAATGTTATGACAAAGGAAACCATAAAACAAATTTAGTTAATGGAGCTCCACCCTACACCTACTACTTCAAATTAGTAGATAGGTCAACAATAAAACCAAAGGGTATTATAGATGACTTGATCATTACATTAGACTCATGGGAATACCCTATAGATTTAATGGTCTTACAACCTAAAGAAAACCTTGTAGGATACCCATTAATCCTATGGAGGCCTTGGTTGGCTTCTGCAAATACATTCATAAGTTGCAGGTCTGGTAATATGATCACTTCCAATGGAAATGTGACAAAAAACTAGTCCTTTACCCACTTGCATAGCCACATACAAATTTAGATCAAACTGTAAGGTGTGCCCTTGATGAGGACGATCAATATTCATTACAAACACTAATGACCATTGAACGTAGTCCAATATTAGAAACCCAAGATGAAGATGAAGTCCTTGCAAATATTATGCACAACTCATATGGTAGGGACCCACAACACTATAACTGTTTAACATGCTTGCATGACCCTTTGCATAACATAATACTTGCAAATGCATCCAAGTCTACTTCTTAGATTTTCCATACATTACTACCTCATAATTGTAGTCCCAATCTAGCAAGTGTTGAATTTGCCTCTGTTAAGACATCAACCTTGACCATAGAAATTACACCAAGAAGAACATTAAATGTCAACAATCAATTGACAGCTACACAACAGTCTTCACTGTTAACCATGTTGCAAGAACGCGTACCTGCATTCACATTGGACTATCATGACATGAAAGGAATAGATCATAACCTTTTCATACACAAAATTTACATTAATGAAGGCTACAAATCGGTGATGCAAGGTTCATTTATCTAATATTTAATAGCCAATTGGTGTCCCCATTAGTGATTGTGCCTAAAAAGGGAGGAAAATAGATGATATGTGTTGATTATAGAGAATTAAATGCAGTAACCAGAAGAGACTACTTTCCCCTTCCTTTTATTGATCAATTGTTGGATTCATTAGTAAGAAAACAATATTTCTCCTTCTTAGATGGGTTTAGTGGGTATAATCAGGTCAAAATAGCTCTAGAGGACTAGAACAAGATAGACTTTACTTGCCCATGGGGTATGTATGTGTATTTTGTCTTGCCATTTGGGTTATGTAATGCTCCAACCACATTTCAAAGGGCAGTCTTAAGTATATTCTCATACTTTTCCCATGATTCCATGGAAGTCTATGTGGATGAATTTACCACCTATGGGAATACTTATAAAGAGGCAATGAATAATTTGGATAAAGTCCTACAAAGGCGTCAAAACCAAAACCTTTCCTTTAGCCATGAAAAATGTTTCATGATGATTATTGGAGTGGTCTTAGGACACTTTATGTCTAGTAAGGGGAAACAAGTAGACCCAAACAAGATTGAATCGATCTCCACACTGCATGTTCCTCAGAAGAAAAATGGTGATAGAAGATTTCTTGGTCATGTTGGTTACTATAGGAGGTTCATCCAAGATTTCAATATGATTGCAACCCCATTATTTGTTCTCCGATCTAAAGATTTAGAATTTTATTGGACCCCTGCTTGCCAAAATTCCTTTGAGGCCCTCAAGGCAGAACTTACTAAGACTCCAATCTTGAGAGGACCAAACTAGACCATACCTTTTCACATACACATAGAAGCACTTGATTTTTGCAATAGGTGTTGTTTTAGGACCAAAAGAAGGGAATTTAGAATATGCCATCTATTATATCAACAAGAATCTTCAAGGTGCAAAGCTCAATTACACAATCACTAAAAATGAAATGTTGGAAGTAGTCTATGTCATCAATAAGTTCAGGCACTGCATCATATGATACTCTATCTTCATTCACACATATCATACAACAATTAGATACTTGCTGAATAAAACAATGGTAGGAGGAAAACTTGTTAGATGGTTACTATTGATGTAAGAATTTGATATTATAATTGTGGATAAACCAAGGAAGGCCAATGTAGTAGTAGACTTTCTCTCAAGATTTCCAACAAAATCAATAGAGGATATTGTGGATGATTCATTTCCTAATGAACACTTATTTGCCCTCTCTCTACATACACCTTGGTATGCAGATGTAGCCAATTATCTGGTTGCAGGAAAGACACCACCACATCTCTCACCAAGGGAAGAGAGACATCTAGTTGAGAGAAGTTTTCCTTATTCAAGGGTAGCCGGATACCTATTTAAAAAATGCATGATAATGTCATGAGAGTATGCATCAAGGAAGATGAAGTCTATGACATTTTGAGAGCATGCCATGATGCAATTTATGGATGACATTTTTGCTGCCAAAAGGACAACTCTCAAAATATTGAACATAGGTTAATATTGGCCTACACTTCAGAAGGATGAAGTTAAGTACACACAAAGATGTGATAGATGTCAAAGGATGGGATGACCCACTAAGACCGATGAAATTCCACTCCAACCCCAAATAGTCATTGCATCATTTGACAATTAGGGACTAGATTTTATTGGTCCCTATTGCTATTTCATGTCATCCTTATGACCCATTATTGAAACCGATTCGAGAGATCTCACATGGGTCATACTACAAGAGTCTCCATTGAAAAAGGTCCTAAGTTGGCTAGGTTTAGGTGCTTCGAGTTTTTGGGTTATCGCTTCCCTCCTTCCCAACATGCTTCCTTCATTGCCCTCGATATTCCATCTCTTCAACCTTCTTCCTATATTTTCCCCTTAAGAGTTTCGGGCATCGGCCTTCGGCCTTACCCCTTGAGCCTTACTGCTTATCATCATAAGCTATAAGAATCCCTCTTGATCCTCGATCCCCAAAACCTCCTCACGACCTTCAGTGATTGAGAATTTTCCTTCCATTTTCTTTCCACCCATCCTTGACCATTCCTTTGAAGGAATTTACCAACTCCTGATCTTTTAGATGTTAGAGTTAAGGCTTCCACCTTACCTCTTACTCAGTAAGAGGAATCCTCTTCCTCTAATCCTCGATCCTCGATCACATATTTTGATGGTTAGAGATTGGGATTCCCACTTCCACCTTCCCTTCATCCTCTCACCTCCCTCCTTTTTCCCTAAATCCTTTCATCAAAATCTAGCTAAGTGTCAATTCTTCAGAGTTTGGAGGTTGGGGTTTCACCTTACCTCTTACCATTCATTGGTATGAGGCAAGCTGACAAGTTGACCCTCGATTTCCGACAGGTTCCAATGTTCGTGATTCTCTTCTCCGACCTTCTTTATTTAACAAGCGGTATGAGGTATCTCTAACACCTAACTCCTGATGATGATAGTCTTGTGGGATTCCAAGCCATTTAATTATTAATCTAGCAAGGGTTTCTTTTTAGAGATGATGCCCTGACATTCTACGTTTTTGTGTGTTTTTTCGTGGTGGCACCATTAATGCCTGAGTTACCTTCTCACCTACCTATTCAATTTTTTGTGGCTTGAGGATGATATTTATTACTGTTAGCAATCAGATATGCACCTCGTTAGATTTGCAGGAATCAGACTATCTGTTGCAACATTGAAACTCTTTCCAGACGTGGGTGGTCTATAAGGAAAGATAATCTCCAAAGCGAGCTGGTTCTCCGTATAATGATCCTACTCTAAATCTTCTTGGAAAAGGGATAGAGAGAAAAAAGAACTTAAAACTTATGACTTTGAAATGATTTTTAATATTGGATAATGAAATATTGACTATTCTGGATTTTCCTCACAAACAGTGCTAAAAAACCAACAAAGATTTCACAACCTCTCAAGAACAAATTTACATAATTACTTCGCATGAAGGTTTGTTCAAAACACAACATGCAACCTGTATTTTTGCACCTTTTTGCATCAAACTACAACCTAGGACATAACAAGGATTTATTAAACTGAAAATCACAAGAATAACATCAACTGAACTGTAAATGGACACAAAAAATGATTGGTAGGAATGCTGTTCTTTATTCACTGTAGGAGTATGCCAAAATAATCTCACTGAGTACAAAAATAGTTTCAGCTCAAAAATGTGTAAGAGCCAAAACAGACTGAACTAGAAAACCCTAAGTTTTCTCCAAAGATATATGTTTCAAACCCTAATCCGAGCTCTTGAAAAAATCTCAAGGAAAAGGTCCCAAAAACTATGCAACAAGTCGACATACAAGTGGAAAGTCACACTTTTTGCATGCATCAATTGTCAAGCCTCTAAAAAAAGCAAAACACTGCTTTTAAAGCAAGAAAAACACCTTATCTCTCCATCTGAAAACCCAATTCCGACCAAGAAGAAAAGTCAACCTTAACTGCTAAAAATGGCAAGAAAACAAAGCAATTTATAAAGCATTGCTTTGCTTCTGCTTTACATGATGTAGTTTGTCTATTATTCCATTTTACAATTAAAAGATTAAAAAAACCTTTGCATATACACCTTATATCTCCTTTACAAAGCTTGATTTTTCTCATAAAAAAATCATAAAAATATACAACTCCTCCTTACATATTTTAATTTTTTTCTCCAAAAACAATCTCCGAAAACAATTACAATAAATATTTTAATAAGCCTAGGTACTAACCCTAATCCTAAGGCATACTATTATCTCAATATCCTAAATGATTGATTTCTAAAAAAAATCAATAATTGAAATAATACACTTAAGGCTCTATGAGAATAAGGCATGTATTAGAATGCCTTAAGGTATCAATGCATAAGGGGTGACCTAAACACCTTGGATAGGCCCCCATGATACAATTCGACTTAGGAAAAATATCATGCATGAAACTAAGGCAAAATATCATTTAAATCGAAATAGGGTTGGGGTAAACCCTAAAGAACAAAACTCCACCAATGCCCTAAATTTCACATCATTTCACTTTGTATTCTTTGCAAGAAAACCTTCTGCAAGAGCCGCCGCCATGTGTGCCTAAGCTTGTAGCTTGGGAAGCTTTGGAACTTCAGACTCCTCCTCTATTCTGGTCGACCCCTCTCACAACAAGAATGGCGAGTTTAATTCTTTGTATTATGAGCTTTCTTCACTGTTTTGAAAACAAGAAAAAGCTCCTTGAGGCCATGACTTTCTCTTCATTCCTCTATGATTTTCTTGTATATTTTCCACTGTACTTGCCTTGTTTCCACCTTGGGCGCCATGAGAGGGCTCGACCCAAGCATTGTGAGCTCCAAACGAGCTGGGCACGACCTGTGAGTTTCTTGAACAACAACATAACGGTAAGTTCTCCTTTCAAAACTCTTTCTCTGTATTTTATCTCTCCATAACTAAAACTCACGAGTTTCATTACTTTTTCTTCTAAAGAATGGTTGCATCATTTAGAACAAATGCAGGCCTGTTGACTAGCAGCGCCATGTGTGCTTAAGCTGAAGCTTGCTTTTGTGAAATTCTGTGTATATCATCCTTAACAGGTCGCAACATATCATCATGTGATTGATGGTTTTCTTATGAAGAACTCACACTCTTTGCAATTTTGTTTGACTCTGTTCTCCTATGTAGCAAAACTTAAAAAACTCTCCTCATTCTTTCCTGAAGAGTAACTGAAATTCTCACTGGGCTCGACCCATACATTATCAAGCATTTCCATTTGAAAAAATGTAGAAACCTTGTATGGGTATTCTGGAAACTACATTGTTTTGCTTTATTTTTTTAAAACCCCCATATGGGGAATTGAAAAAGATGGAAAAATCTGCATTCCTGTTGAAAACCCCATGTGGGTATCTCTGTATATGAATAAAATTCGTTCCTTAGCAAAAATCTGTATGTGGGTTTTTGTTATTTGTGAATAAAAATGCATTTTAAATGAAACCCCAATGTGGGTATTTCTGTATTTCGAAGAAATCTATGTTTTAACCTGCATTTTTTGTTATATTTGAACTCGAACATGAAAGCACTGTATAAAATCTTGCTTTCTGACAAAACCCCACCTAGGTGTATAACATTCTAAGAACATATCTTGCTGCTTCATAAAAAAAATAACCATGTGGGTAACTTAAATCATTGTAACCTTTCATTATTCTGATGGAAACCTGAGACTCTTCACATATCTCCATGCCATTTTATGCTCTATTTATTATGGCAACAAACTCTTCATGAATTTACTTGTTCTTGACATAACCTCCATAACTTGCACTGTTCACTATCATTGTTAAAAGATAGGACACTGCTGTTCCAAAACAAAAAAAATGAAACAACACTACAAGGTGAACAGTCTTAAAAAACAACAAAATAGTATTTGAAACAACAACTTGAAAGCATGATAGATTGATAACTTTTACTAGAACAAGCTGTCTAATTAGCATTCTTTTGCAATTTTCACTTCTATATGTTGGTCTGATTAAGCGGATTAAACCCACTGTTCACCTGTAGCTTTCAGAAAGCATTTACCTGATTGTTATGAATGCACAGTTGGTTTAATGGCTTGATGGATAACTTACTTTACCCTCTCAGTTTCACTTCATTTCTTGATGACTATGATGATTGTGACTACTCTCTCAGCCCTCTTGTAACATATAAGGGCAGCATGCCGGGCTTTACCCTTGTGGGAGCCCATTTTTCCCCACATGCTTGGTCTTCGAAGATAAACGGCTACATGGATTTTCCTATACCTGCACAAGGAAACAAATAATGTTAGCATAAAAAACAATATATCATGTTTGTGTTGATGTTTCTCCCTCATCTCATATCTCTGCACTTTCTTTGATTGTTTCAATGCATGATCAGTAGTGTTATGCCTTGCATAACCACCCCATCTTTTGCCTTGGTCAAAATGGGTCCCCCTTTGTTATTTTTGCACTTAGTTGTTTTTGAAACAAATTTTGGAGTCTAGTTTTTTCCCATACTTTGTTTTTCTTTGGTTTCTCTGTCGGAATTGGAACCGAAACTGGATCGGGTTCTAAAAGTTCTTTTGAGGCTTGTTTTTGGTTCTATCCCGACAGTCTTTTCTTTGCCTTAGTTTTTGGTCTTTAGTGGAAGCGGAGCCGGAGTGGGAATTGGGATGGTTGTTATGAAAATTTGCAAAATCACGATTGATTCCGATCTTGACTCCGCTACTTTTTATTTTTGTTTTGTTTCAGTTTTTGTGTTTTGTTTTATTAGGTTGGTCTTTTATTTAACTTTTTGTATTTGTATTTGTTTTATTTTTTGTTGTCGGACGCGGAGCCGGAATGGGAATGAGGTTTGGAAATTTTATAAATTTAAGATCCCGATTCCATTTTAGTTCCGTCCCCGCCTTTTTTGTCTTTGACTTTTTGACTGAAGTTGCACTGCAGACCAGTGTTCGTTCTCTTACAATTCTGACTCTGCCTTTACTGCATTTTAATGCATTAATGGTGGTTGCCAGTGTAGGTAGAAATTCACATATTTACCTTTATTAAAGGTTAAAGCCGATCATTATTGTTATTATTACAAGTCTAAGAGCGCGAAGAGCAATAGCAGAATTCGTTTGAGCAAATTGATCGAGATAGAGAAGGGATATTGTGTGCGAATCAATTCAGAAAGCTAGCTTGAGTTTGTTTGCGTTTGAGGTAGGTCTTTTATCTTTGTTGTTCGTTGTTTATTTGCAATTGTGTTCGTTGTGTTTTGCTTTATATCTGCTCGCGTGTTCAATCATTGTGTTTTAAAGCAATTCTATGATCATCGATGTGATTGAATGAGTAGGTTCTTGTTTTGTCTTGTTTGTTTTACTTTAAATCTTTGTTTTCTTGTTTTATCGTGTCATTTCTTTCTATTTTTAGGGCACCGTCGCTTTCACGTCTTAATCGTGATTGTGTCATGTTTGTTGTTGGTTTACAGTAGATTAGATTAGATTAAGGGTTTTTAATGGTGTTTGTTAGATTAAGAATCTATAGTGAGGTAGATTAGAGATTTTACAGTGAGTTAGGGTAGATTAGATTTATTGCTTGATTAGGGTTTCGTCGTCTGGTAGAATGGCAGGGTTTAAACCTGTGCCCTAGTTTTTATTGGGTTTGTTAGATTAGGGTTTCGTTGGTCTCTGCAATTACTTTAAATGATTAAAAAATGATATCCTAAAGTGCCATTGTTCCCCACGGTCATATGAGTGTAGTGTTTTTAAAGCTCCTTTTCATTTTATAGCGACCTAGGTTTTAATCATGAAGTTGTGATGAAAATGAATAAAGTATTTGATGATGTCATGATAACATAGGCGGAGGCGGGATTGGAATAGATTATGGACCTAAGATTTTTGTTTTACAAAAGTCATCAATTCCGTTCTCATCCCGTTTTCGATTCCGAGTTTTAAAAGGTTTCCTTGAAGTATATGATAACTGGCGGAGGCGGGATTGGAATGGATTATGGACCTGAGAGTTTTGTTTTACAAAAGGTATCGATTCCATGTTTTATCCTGTTTCTGACTCCGAGTTCTAGGAGGTTTCTTTGGCGATCATGGTGAATCACAGCGGAGGCGGGATTGGAATCGATCTTGGACTTGAAAGATTTGCTTTGCAAAAGGTATCGATTCCATGTTTTATCCCGTGTCCGGCTCCACGTGTAATGGGAAAGTCTTTTCTTCAAAGTAATGATAACCCAATTGGAGGCGGAGGCAGAATGGAAATAGAATATGGAAAAATGAAAATTCGAAGAAAAACAAATCTGTTTTTTGTTCCGATCCCGGTTCTAATAACTTCCCCAACTCCGAATCTGAGCCCATTTGTTATTAGGTGAAGTTTTCGTATCGGTTTTTGCTCCGAGTCCGCCATTTTTGTAAAAGAGATTGTTTTGAGCTTCTGTCTGGTTCTGACTCCGATGTATGTGTAACAGGTATGTTTTAAAAGCATGTTTTATGATGATGTATAAAGATCTAATTAGAGGTTTGCTTGCAGGAGAAAGATGATGGAGGAGACTTGGTGATAGATCGACTCGTAGAAGTCAAAGAAGAAATAAAAGCTGCAGGGAGAGAATTGATCAAGGTTAAAAGTATGAGAGAGTTTGCTACAGTTGAGTTGGATCGAATCAAATTTGAAGATGACTGGATTGATGGGCTAGATATGGATATGTTACAACAAGTCTTCACTAGTTATGATGAGTTCATGGCAGATCTGGCTTCACATGTATAAAATCTTGCATGCATGATGTTCTTCTTCCTTGCATGTTGCATGCATGCAGCACTGATAGTCTTGAGGGTGCATGACTTCTTTTCTTCTATTTCTATTTTCTATTTTTAGATCAAACTAAATATATAAATTAAGGACTCAAGATCAAAGTTGATCCGAGTTTCCAAGAAAGTTGATTGTTCCTAAAGGGGTGGAAAGCCTAAAATAGAAGTGAAGTTCGAACTTCTTTTATATAGCTATAAATATCAGATGGGTATCACATTGTAAGGGTTGGCTAATTGAGAACTGGATTGGCTTGCCTAATGCTAAGAGATAGAATTTTGTAGAGTTTTGTACAGATACATTGTATTTAAATATTTTACAGTTAATAGAATTACAGGTTTACTCGAAAGATGGTGTTTGGAATTAAATTGTTTGTTTGATAAGGCTGATAAAGTTATGATCTATCTGTATGGAGTGATTGTGCTGAGCATAAGAGTTTCTTGAATGATGAAAGTCATTTGAAGGAATTAGATTTAAGGATCATCTTATTAGATTGTCATTGAGTTGAAGTTATTAAAAAGTCTATTGATCTATAATTTTGATAATGAATGAATGTGTGTTGTTTTGAAAATCCTTGAAATATTTGTGAAGAGTAATTATGAAGTTAGTTAAGCACCTAAAATGTATGCAGTGGTATAGATTATGCTACAGACTGTATCATCTTATGGTTTTTATGATCTGTTAGGAAACATTCATCATTGAAAGTATATGTCCAGATACTAGATAAATTCGGTTCATACTTACTGGTTTACCCCTTTGTTCTATCTTTTTATTTTATTTAAAACCCATTGATTTACATGAACTATTTCGATAAAAAGAGTCATAGCTTGAATCCTTTGTTACCAGCACATGCCCCTTGAATATTACAGTTGCATGAACCAATTGAGTGACATCAAACAGTTGAGAACCAACTACCAAGACCTTGGGAGTTAGGCTACTACATGTTGTCTTTCTCTTTCAGGAGAAATAGAGTAGAAATATTATGTTTTAATGTTGTTTGTGTCATTTTAACTATCAACAAAAATTGGCGCTAGAAGGAGGGCGTGAAGGGAAAAGCTTGCTCACGGAAGATATTTTTCACCGGAGGGATACGAGAGGGTTCTTAGATCCTCTACTAATCGTGAACTATTTGAAGAACTTCAAACCCCGGTTAGACCAAGACCTCATGCTCGTAGGGTAGAAATACCTACATTACCACCACCGCTTACTCCACCAGGATTTCCACCAATTCCATCCACACCACCACCAAATAGGCCTTTGTCACCACCAATTCGGCCTTTATCACCACCACCTGCCCAACCAATCCCACCAATGGCTTATTTTGTGGGTAATCCCTCCCCGTTAGGGACTATTTCAGGCGGATTCCATGATTTACCAAAGAACCCAGAGAAGTTCTGTCCGAAATACATGCATGGAGAATCAAGAAGTGCAGAAGAACACATACAAGCATTCAAAGATGCCTGCACATGAGCTCAAGTTGCTCATCAAGATGTGGTATGTAGACTATTCCCCTACTGTCTAGGAGATATGGCATATAATCGGTATCTAAATTTTCCCCAAGGATCTATCATGGGTTGGACAAATTTAGAAAATGCTTTTATTAATCAATTTAGGGTTTATGTGGACCCTGCAATACTATATCACCAATTTTCCACCATCAGAAAGGAGCATCATGAACCATTGCTCTTGTTCAACACTAGGTTCCATAGAATGTATCGTAGGCTACAATAGCCTTACCTAGTGCCGGAAGCCATGGCCATACAGGCATATCTGAGAGCTATTGATCCTTTGATTGGCCTGTTCTTGCAAAGAACTTATCAACCTGATGAGATTGACTCATTGTCTAAGATTTATCATTTGGCTATCAAATTGCAACAACAGACAAATCTGCAATCTAGAGGGTTAGGACCAACTTTTCCTCCAATGAATTATCAGATGCCTAATCCATCGTTATACAATACTATCCCAGGGACGTCTTATTCCCATTATGAACTTGTATCTGAGTTGCAAGCTCCACCAACTGTGCCTTTCTTTGGCAATAGCATGCATGATACCACACATCAACCTCAAGGTCAACCACCACAAGGGGGAGGATCAACCCATGTCCATTCCCCAACCATAGTTCAAAATGTGCAGAATGATCAAACTGTTCAACTTACAAGTGAAGTAGAGACTCTCAAAAAGACTCTCTCTCAGATGTCAAATGACATGGCACAACTTAGGCAAAATCCTCCCAATAATCAAAACTAGAATTATAACAATCAGGGAGGTTATAACTATCAGGGCAATTATGCTAATTAGAACCAAAATCAGAACACTAATAGGAACTTCCAGAGTCAGAATTCCTCAAACCAGAATGATCAAAATCAAAACAGAGGATACAATCAAAGGTTCAATAACAACAACAACAATAATAGGCAGTGGAACACTGAACTTAACAATGGAGGAGTTCCCCATAATTATCAAGCAGGTGAAGAAAGATCAAATACTGCTAATGTTGCTGATTTGAATTTTATGACAAATTGGTGTAGGTTGCATGATACAGTAGCCCATTCTGAGGTCAATTGCCTAGAAATGGAGAAGATGGTGAAAATTGCACAGGCTGATGCCCATCCTCAAGCAGGAAATTCCAATCAAGGCAATGGGCTAGTCAGCACTGCCATGACTTATGAAACCATTGAAGAAAAGTATCAATTCCCTATGCAAGGGGATAATGAGCCAGAGGAAGATGTCTATGATGCTCAAGCTTTCCAATCTAAGGGTGGTCACTTTTTGAGGAACCAGAATAAAGGGCCATTCACTACATCTGCACCCCCTAACAACATGGTTCCACTAAATCAAAATGCAGATAACAATCCACCCCCACCAAAGGGACCTTCTGATGCTTAGAATAGAGGTAATCAACCTTCTTTTCCTAAGTACCAATTTAGGAATGATTCAGAGTTTGATTTTGTTGCAAAATTGCAAAGGTAGAAGACATCACTATCTTTCTTTGATATCATGAAGTGGTGCCCAACTCAAAGGGAGGTGGTATTAAAAGCTTTGGAAGAAACAGATCGCTTGAAAGGGAAAGGTAAAGTGACTCCCGCAAAGGAGACGAATGCTGCTATGTATACAGGTAAGACCAGTACCCCACCTTTCTTGTTAAGTTTGAGAATCTTTGGAAAGAATCTACACAATTGCCTATTAGATTCTGGAGCATCAGGGAATGCCATGCCTTTTTCAATTTGTAAAAAGTTAGGATTGAGTCCTATTCCAACCAATAAAAGGGTGATTCAATTGGATAAGACCGAAGTTAATGTTGTAGGTGAGTTGAAGAACATGCATGTGCAGGTTGGATCAAACCCAAGGATCCAGACCTATATAGATATTCAAGTTGTTGA
Organism: Sequoiadendron giganteum; assembly: GCA_007115665.2. Classification (NCBI taxonomy): domain Eukaryota; kingdom Viridiplantae; phylum Streptophyta; class Pinopsida; order Cupressales; family Cupressaceae; genus Sequoiadendron; species Sequoiadendron giganteum. The sequence goes on along the minus strand of CM021101.1, from coordinate 644,316,466 downwards.
CATCCCAGAAACATATGGGATGCTCTTAAGTCGAGAGCTAATGAAAAGCATAGGAGGGTATCTGTCCTTGGACTTCTCGCACATGTGGTTACCATGGAAAGGGGTTGCGACCCAGATAAGAATTGAAAGTGAACCTAGGCTCAAACACATGATTACAGAGTATGATGCTCCAAATGAAGTAGCATTCTTTGAGACTGAGATAGGTGTTTACAAGCAAGAGGAAGTCCTTACTTTCTTTGTAGTTAGTCCTAAGGATACACTATCCTTAGACCACACTGATTCGATGATTCGCATCAACCAGCAAGTTCTAATAAGGAAATTGCAACAAGATAGGCTGGTTTTAGGAATAGAAACTGATTTAAGTAATTTATTGCTTCCTAATTGGTGTAGAATACACTATCATAATCATTTGGAGTTGACATGTCAGTCATGCATAGATATTCTAAGGCATGTAGATCTACCCAAGCAAGAATTTCAAGAGGTAATTGAGACTCCCATCAATGAGTTCTCCTTCCAAGCTAAGGATGCAACTATTCTTACATGGATCAGTCTTTCTCAAGAAGACGTTTCTTTACCAGTAGAACATACTTAAGTCTTAGGGTTTTCAGATCATAAAGAGGAAGTGGAAGTATCTCAGTTTCATTTCACTATCCCTATTCTAGATGCTTTGCCAATACCAAAAGAGTTAATAGAAGATGAGTTAGATCTCGACTCAGCCCAAGAAATCGCTCAAGAGGTAGTTGTTGAACAAATTAAGGAACTAGGAAGATCGTTAACTAAGCTTCTTCTCAACACGAATTCTAATAAACAACAAAAGTCTGAGCCGCCACATGTCACAAGTGACAAAATCCCTGTAGTTTCTAAAAAGAAAGAGCTCCCAGCTAAAGACCAGTTATGGACTCTTAAATTTGATGGTTCTAAATCTAAAGCAGGAAGTGGAGCAGGAATTGAACTAACTAACTCGAAAGGGAAAACTTATTTTGCTTCTTATAGATTGCAGTTTGGTTGCACCACAAATGTGGCTAAATATGAGGCACTTGCGAGAGGACTTATGTTTGCTCATAAGAAGAAGGTAACTGCTCTTACAGTGATGGGAGACTCTGAGGTAATTGTGAAACAGGTACGTAGCCAATACACTTGCCATAATAAAAGATTGGCTGCTTATAGGAATAGTATCTGGAATTTAATAGAAGATTTTGATGCCTTTGGGATTACTCTTATTCCAAGGGAAGCAAATCAAATAGCAGATGCTCTTGCCGTTGCAACAAGTACATTAGAGCCGATGCAAGATTCAAATCTAAAGAGGTTTTCTATGGAATTGATTTCAGTCCTTGCAATTCCTGACAATGTTTGACACTTCCAGGTGTTTAATGATGATCAACATATTTTGGCCTTTTTGGAGAGTTCTAATGTATTTCAAGGACAGATAATTGATGATGTTGATAGGGATCAAGGAGACTGGAATCCAAAAAGTGACAAAACAGAAAGTGACAATCCAGAAGGGATAATGGATTTAAAGAGCAATAACATTCCAAAAGGGATGATAGCATTGGAAAGGATATTTGATTCAGATCCATGAGCTTATCAGAGAATGCCTACAAAGAGTGAGGGAGGCAAGTATGAATCCGTTAATTTGACTCATTCAGGGGTAGAAAGGAATGTACTATATTGTATCATATGTAATTAAGTTTTTGTTTTTTAGTTTTTAGTTTTTAGTTTTTGTTTTGCTTGTTTTGTTTATTTTGTTTTGTTTTCTTTCTTTATTTTGTTTGTTTATTTTGTTTTGTCTTGTTTCGTTGGGGATTCTTATGTTGCTCATCTCAAGTTAGGGGGTTGTTATTCAAAGTATACTATTGGTACTAGGAGAGAAATTGGTTTAGGTATTCTCATTGTAATCATTGAAAAGGATTTCATTCTAAAACTTATGTTTTATGATCATTCTAGTTTGGGTTGGAAAACTTATTAAGGATAGAAGATGTAAATGTGAATATCTCATGAATTGTGATCAAAGATCTGTCACCAAATTAGAAAAACATCTGCATGAGTAATTACCTATTTGTTTTAGAATGACTCTATCTATGTTTCAAGTGAAAAATCAGATTCCAAGACTATTATGAAATCCATTGTAGTACTCAACCCATATTTTATATTCATTGAATCTGAGTATTGAGAGATGCATAAAAAAGTTTCCATCAATAAAAAAAAAGAAGAAGAAAGAGAAAGAAATAAAGAAGAACAAGCTCAATATCAAGTGGGTAACCAAGTATCTCTATCGGGGCTATGGACGCCTGTCTGGTAGTAGAGCAATGCTTTGTGAGAACTAGACGCATCTTCATTGGGGCTATAGATGCCTGTCTGGCAGCGGAGCAATACCCAGGATTTTACTGCACGATAGTTAAAGGACTCAACTTATGTAGCTTGAAACTTAGGTATAGTTGTTCAAAAAATAGAGAAAGTATTTATGAAGAACGATGCACAAAATAAGCACACACTTAGATTCAGAACTAACTCATGAGCACATAACATCTGAGATTCAAACTCAAGATTATCCTACAAATATCTGATCTCATTCAAGGTAAGGTGTTTATAAGCCAAGTAGTTTTTGGGTGATTAAAATTTTCTTTGGGTATTTTGAAAATAGGTAAACCATTTTCCCAGCCGAGTCACCATTTGTTATGCCTTGCATAACCACCCCATCTTTTGCCTTGGCCAAAGTGGGTCCCCCTTTGTTATTTTTGTACTTAGTTGTTTTTCAAACAAAGTTTGGAGTCTAGTTTTTGCCAATACTTTGTTTTTCTTTGGTTTCTTTGTTGGAATTGGAACCGGAACTGGATCGGGTTCTAAAAGTTCTTTTGAGGCTTGTTTTTGGTTCTATCTCGACAGTCTTTTCTTTGCCTTAGTTTTTGGTCTTTAGCGGAAGCGGAGCCGGAGTGGGAATTGGGATGGTTGTTATGAAAATTTGCAAAATCACGATCGATTTCGATCCTGACTCCGCTACTTTTTATTTTTGTTTTGTTTCAGTTTTTGTGTTTTGTTTTATTAGGTTGGTCTTTTATTTAACTTTTTGTATTTGTTTTTGTTTTGTTTTTTGTTGTCGGACGCGAAGCCGGAATGGGAATGAGGTTTGGAAATTTTATAAATTTAAGATCCCGATTCCATTTTAGTTCCACCCCCGCCTTTTTTGTCATTGACTTTTTGACTGAAGTTGCACTGCAGACCAGTGTTCGTTCTCTTACAATTCCGACTTCGCCTTTACTGCGTTTTAATGCATTAATGGTGGTTGCCGGTGTAGGTAGAAATTCACATATTTACCTTTATTAAGGGTTAAAGCCGATCATTATTGTTATTATTACAAGTCTAAGAGCGCGAAGAGCAATAGCAGAATTCATTTGAGCAAATTGATCGAGATAGAGAAGGGATATTGTGTGCGAATCGATTCAGAAAGCTAGCTTGGGTTTGTTTGCGTTTGAGGTAGGTCTTTTATCTTTGTTGTTCGTTGTTTATTTGCAGTTGTGTTCGTTGTGTTTTGCTTTATATCTGCTCGCGTGTTCAATCATTGTGTTTTAAAGCAATTCTATGATCATCGATGTGATTGAATGAGCAGGTTCTTGTTTTGTCTTGTTTGTTTTACTTTAAATCTTTGTTTTCTTGTTTTATCATGTCATTTCTTTCTATTTTTAGGGCACCGTTGCTTTCACGTCTTAATCGTGATTGTGTCATGTTTGTTGTTGGTTTGTTGTAGATTAGATTAGATTAAGGGTTTGTAATGGTGTTTGTTAGATTAAGAATCTACAGTGAGGTAGATTAGAGATTTTACAGTGAGTTAGGGTAGATTAGATTTATTGCTTGATTAGGGTTTTGTCATCTGGTAGAATGGCAGGGTTTAAACCTGTGCCCTAGTTTTTATTGGGTTTGTTAGATTAGGGTTTCGTTGGTCTCTGCAATTACTTTAAATGATTAAAAAATGATATCCTAAAGTGCCATTGTTCCCCACGGTCATATGAGTGTAGTGTTTTTAAAGCTCCTTTTCATTTTATAGCGACCTAGGTTTTAATCATGAAGTTGTGATGAAAATGAATAAAGTATTTGATGATGTCATGATAACATAGGCGGAGGCGGGATTGGGAATAGATTTTTGTTTTACAAAAGTCATCAATTCCGTTCTCATCCCGTTTTCGATTCCGAGTTTTAAAAGGTTTCCTTGAAGTATATGATAACTGGCGGAGGCGGGATTGGAATGGATTATGGACCTGAGAGTTTTGTTTTACAAAAGGTATCGATTCCATGTTTTATCCTGTTTCTGACTCCGAGTTCTAGGAGGTTTCTTTGGCGATCATGGTGAATCACAGCGGAGGCGGGATTGGAATCGATCTTGGACTTGAAAGATTTGCTTTGCAAAAGGTATCGATTCCATGTTTTATCCCGTGTCCGGCTCCACGTGTAATGGGAAAGTCTTTTCTTCAAAGTAATGATAACCCAATTGGAGGCGGAGGCAGAATGGAAATAGAATATGGAATATGGAAAAATGAAAATTCGAAGAAAAACAAATCTGTTTTTTGTTCCGATCCCGGTTCCGATAACTTCTCCAACTCCGAATCTGAGCCCATTTGTTATTAGGTGAAGTTTCCGTATCGATTTTTGCTCTGAGTCCGCCATTTTTGTAAAAGAGATTGTTTTGAGCTTCTGTCTGGTTCCGACTTCGGTGTATGTGTAACAGGTATGTTTTAAAAGCATGTTTTATGATGATGTATAAAGATCTAATTAGAGGTTTGCTTGCAGGAGAAAGATGATGGAGGAGACTTGGTGATAGATCG
>CM021101.1:644205322-644311552 GCA_007115665.2 Sequoiadendron giganteum | reverse complement strand
GTAGAAATTCACATATTTACCTTTATTAAGGGTTAAAGCTGATCATTATTGTTATTATTACAAGTCTAATGGCACAAAGAGCAATAGCAGAGTTCGTTTGAGCAAATTGATTGAGATAGAGAAGGGATATTGTGTGCGAATCGATTCAAAAAGTTAGCTTGGGTTTGTTTGCATTTGAGGTAGGTCTTTTATCTTTGTTGTTCGTTGTTTATTTGTAGTTTTGTTCGTTGTGTTTTGCTTTATATCTGCTCGCGTGTTCAATCATTGTGTTTTAAAGCAATTCTATGATCATCAATGTGATCGAATGAGCAGGTTCTTGTTTTATCTTGTTTGTTTTACTTTAAATCTTTGTTTTCTTGTTTTATCATGTCGTTTCTTTCTATTTTTTGGGCATTGTCACTTTCACATCTTAATCGTGATTGCGTCGTGTCATTTTTGGTTTGCAATAGATTAGATTTGATTAAAGGTTTTTAATGGTGTTTGTTAGATTAAGAATATACAGTGAGGTAGATTAGAGATTTTATAGTGAGTTAGGGTAGATTAGATTTATTGCTTGATTAGGGTTTTGTTGTATGGTAAAATGGCAAGGTTTAAACCTGTGCCCTAGTTTTTATCGAGTTTGTTAGATTAGGGTTTTGTTAGTCTCAACAATTACTTTAAATGATTAAAAAATGATATCCTAAAGTGCTATTGTTCCCCATGGTCATATGAGTGTAGTGAGTTTTAAGCTCCTTTTCCATTTTATAGCGACCTAGGTCTTAATCATGAAATTGTGTTGAAAATGAATAAAGTATTTGATGACGTCATGATTAGCATAGGCGGAGGCAGGATTGGAATAGATTATGGACCTAAGAGTTTTGTTTTACAAAAGTCATCAATCCCATTTCTATCCCATTTCCGATTCCAAGTTCTAAAAAGGTTTCCTTGAAATATATGATAATTGGTGGAGGCGGGATTGGAATGGATTATGGACCTGAGAGTTTTGTTTTACAAAAGGTATCGATTCCATGTTTTATCCTATTTTCGACTCCGAGTTCTAGAAGGTTTCTTTGGCAACCATGGTCAATCACGACGGAGGCAGGATTGGAATCAATCTTGGACTTGAAAGATTTGTTTTGCAAAAGGTATTGATTCCATGTTTTATCCTATGTCCGGCTCCACGTATAATGGGAAAGTCTTTCTTCAAAGTAATGATAACCTAATCGGAGGCGGAGACGGAATGGAAATAGAATATGGAAAAAATGAAAATTCTAAGAAAACCAAATCCGTTTTCGTTACGATCCCGGTTCCGATAACTTCCCCGGTTCCGACTCCGAGCCCGTTTGTTATTAGGTGAAGTTTCCATATCAGTTTTTGCTCCGAGTTCACCAGTTTTGTAAAAGAGATTGTTTTGAGCTTCTATCTCGTTCGGACTCTGATGTATGTGTAACAAGTATGTTTTATAAGTATGTTTTATGATGATTTATATAAAGATCTAATTAGAGGTTTGCTTGCAGGAGAAAGATGATGGAGGAGACTTGGTGATAGATTGGCTTGTAGAAGTCAAAGAAGAAATAAAAGCTACAGGGAGAGAATTGATCAAGGTTAAAAGTATGAGAGAGTTTGTCGTAGGTGAGTTGGATCGGATCAAATTTGAAGATGACTGGATTGATGGGCCAGATATGGATATGCTACAACAAGTCTTCACCAGTTATGATGAGTTCATGGCAGATCCGGCTTCACATGCATAAAAATCTTGCATGCATGTAGCACTAACAGTCTTGAGGGTGAATGACTTCTTTTCTTCTATTTCTATCTTCTATTTTTTGATCAAACTGAGTGTATAATGTAAGGACTCAAGATCAAAGTTGATCTGAGTTTCCAAGAAAGTTGATTGTTCTTAAAAAGGTGGAAAGCCTAAAATAGAAGTGAGGTTCGAACTTTTTGTATAGTTATAAATACCAGATGGGTATCACATTGTAAGGGTCGGCTAATTGAGAATTGGATTGGCTTGCCTAATGCTAGGAGATAGAATTTTGTAGAGTTTTGCAGAGATACATTGTACTTAAATCTTTTACAATTAATAGAATTACAGGTTTACTCAAAAGATGGTGTTTGGAATTAAATTGTTTTTTTGATAAGGCTGGTAAGTTATGATCTATCTGTATGTAGTGATTGTGTTGAACATAAGAGTTTCTTGAATGATGAAAGTCATTTGAAGGAATCAGATTTAAGGATCATCTTATTAGATTGTCATTGAGTTGAAGTTATTAAAAAGTTTGTTGATCTATAATTTTGATGATGAATGAATGTGTGTTGTTTTGAAAATCCTTGAAATATTTGTGAAGAGTGATTGTGAAGTTAGTTAAGCACCTAAAATGTATGCAATGGTATAGATTATGCTACAGACTATATCATCTTATGGTTTTTATGATCTGTTAGGAAACATTCATCATTGAAAGTATATGTCCAGATACTAGATAAATTCGGTTCATACTTACTGGTTTACCCCTTTGTTCTATCTTTTTATTTTATTTAAAACCCATTGATTTACATGAACTATTTCGATAAAAAGAGTCATAGCTTGAATCCTTTGTTACCAGCACATGCCCCTTGAATATTACAGTTGCATGAACCAATTGAGTGACATCAAACAGTTGAGAACCAACTACCAAGACCTTGGGAGTTAGGCTACTACATGTTGTCTTTCTCTTTCAGGAGAAATAGAGTAGAAATATTATGTTTTAATGTTGTTTGTGTCATTTTAACTATCAACAAAAATTGGCGCTAGAAGGAGGGCGTGAAGGGAAAAGCTTGCTCACGGAAGATATTTTTCACCGGAGGGATACGAGAGGGTTCTTAGATCCTCTACTAATCGTGAACTATTTGAAGAACTTCAAACCCCGGTTAGACCAAGACCTCATGCTCGTAGGGTAGAAATACCTACATTACCACCACCGCTTACTCCACCAGGATTTCCACCAATTCCATCCACACCACCACCAAATAGGCCTTTGTCACCACCAATTTGGCCTTTATCACCACCACCTGCCCAACCAATCCCACCAATGGCTTATTTTGTGGGTAATCCCTCCCCGTTAGGGACTATTTCAGGCGGATTCCATGATTTACCAAAGAACCCAGAGAAGTTCTGTCCGAAATACATGCATGGAGAATCAAGAAGTGCAGAAGAACACATACAAGCATTCAAAGATGCCTGCACATGAGCTCAAGTTGCTCATCAAGATGTGGTATGTAGACTATTCCCCTACTGTCTAGGAGATATGGCATATAATCGGTATCTAAATTTTCCCCAAGGATCTATCATGGGTTGGACAAATTTAGAAAATGCTTTTATTAATCAATTTAGGGTTTATGTGGACCCTGCAATACTATATCACCAATTTTCCACCATCAGAAAGGAGCATCATGAACCATTGCTCTTGTTCAACACTAGGTTCCATAGAATGTATCGTAGGCTACAATAGCCTTACCTAGTGCCGGAAGCCATGGCCATACAGGCATATCTGAGAGCTATTGATCCTTTGATTGGCCTGTTCTTGCAAAGAACTTATCAACCTGATGAGATTGACTCATTGTCTAAGATTTATCATTTGGCTATCAAATTGCAACAACAGACAAATCTGCAATCTAGAGGGTTAGGACCAACTTTTCCTCCAATGAATTATCAGATGCCTAATCCATCGTTATACAATACTATCCCAGGGACGTCTTATTCCCATTATGAACTTGTATCTGAGTTGCAAGCTCCACCAACTGTGCCTTTCTTTGGCAATAGCATGCATGATACCACACATCAACCTCAAGGTCAACCACCACAAGGGGGAGGATCAACCCATGTCCATTCCCCAACCATAGTTCAAAATGTGCAGAATGATCAAACTGTTCAACTTACAAGTGAAGTAGAGACTCTCAAAAAGACTCTCTCTCAGATGTCAAATGACATGGCACAACTTAGGCAAAATCCTCCCAATAATCAAAACTAGAATTATAACAATCAGGGAGGTTATAACTATCAGGGCAATTATGCTAATTAGAACCAAAATCAGAACACTAATAGGAACTTCCAGAGTCAGAATTCCTCAAACCAGAATGATCAAAATCAAAACAGAGGATACAATCAAAGGTTCAATAACAACAACAACAATAATAGGCAGTGGAACACTGAACTTAACAATGGAGGAGTTCCCCATAATTATCAAGCAGGTGAAGAAAGATCAAATACTGCTAATGTTGCTGATTTGAATTTTATGACAAATTGGTGTAGGTTGCATGATACAGTAGCCCATTCTGAGGTCAATTGCCTAGAAATGGAGAAGATGGTGAAAATTGCACAGGCTGATGCCCATCCTCAAGCAGGAAATTCCAATCAAGGCAATGGGCTAGTCAGCACTGCCATGACTTATGAAACCATTGAAGAAAAGTATCAATTCCCTATGCAAGGGGATAATGAGCCAGAGGAAGATGTCTATGATGCTCAAGCTTTCCAATCTAAGGGTGGTCACTTTTTGAGGAACCAGAATAAAGGGCCATTCACTACATCTGCACCCCCTAACAACATGGTTCCACTAAATCAAAATGCAGATAACAATCCACCCCCACCAAAGGGACCTTCTGATGCTTAGAATAGAGGTAATCAACCTTCTTTTCCTAAGTACCAATTTAGGAATGATTCAGAGTTTGATTTTGTTGCAAAATTGCAAAGGTAGAAGACATCACTATCTTTCTTTGATATCATGAAGTGGTGCCCAACTCAAAGGGAGGTGGTATTAAAAGCTTTGGAAGAAACAGATCGCTTGAAAGGGAAAGGTAAAGTGACTCCCGCAAAGGAGACGAATGCTGCTATGTATACAGGTAAGACCAGTACCCCACCTTTCTTGTTAAGTTTGAGAATCTTTGGAAAGAATCTACACAATTGCCTATTAGATTCTGGAGCATCAGGGAATGCCATGCCTTTTTCAATTTGTAAAAAGTTAGGATTGAGTCCTATTCCAACCAATAAAAGGGTGATTCAATTGGATAAGACCGAAGTTAATGTTGTAGGTGAGTTGAAGAACATGCATGTGCAGGTTGGATCAAACCCAAGGATCCAGACCTATATAGATATTCAAGTTGTTGACATCCCAGAAACATATGGGATGCTCTTAAGTCGAGAGCTAATGAAAAGCATAGGAGGGTATCTGTCCTTGGACTTCTCGCACATGTGGTTACCATGGAAAGGGGTTGCGACCCAGATAAGAATTGAAAGTGAACCTAGGCTCAAACACATGATTACAGAGTATGATGCTCCAAATGAAGTAGCATTCTTTGAGACTGAGATAGGTGTTTACAAGCAAGAGGAAGTCCTTACTTTCTTTGTAGTTAGTCCTAAGGATACACTATCCTTAGACCACACTGATTCGATGATTCGCATCAACCAGCAAGTTCTAATAAGGAAATTGCAACAAGATAGGCTGGTTTTAGGAATAGAAACTGATTTAAGTAATTTATTGCTTCCTAATTGGTGTAGAATACACTATCATAATCATTTGGAGTTGACATGTCAGTCATGCATAGATATTCTAAGGCATGTAGATCTACCCAAGCAAGAATTTCAAGAGGTAATTGAGACTCCCATCAATGAGTTCTCCTTCCAAGCTAAGGATGCAACTATTCTTACATGGATCAGTCTTTCTCAAGAAGACGTTTCTTTACCAGTAGAACATACTTAAGTCTTAGGGTTTTCAGATCATAAAGAGGAAGTGGAAGTATCTCAGTTTCATTTCACTATCCCTATTCTAGATGCTTTGCCAATACCAAAAGAGTTAATAGAAGATGAGTTAGATCTCGACTCAGCCCAAGAAATCGCTCAAGAGGTAGTTGTTGAACAAATTAAGGAACTAGGAAGATCGTTAACTAAGCTTCTTCTCAACACGAATTCTAATAAACAACAAAAGTCTGAGCCGCCACATGTCACAAGTGACAAAATCCCTGTAGTTTCTAAAAAGAAAGAGCTCCCAGCTAAAGACCAGTTATGGACTCTTAAATTTGATGGTTCTAAATCTAAAGCAGGAAGTGGAGCAGGAATTGAACTAACTAACTCGAAAGGGAAAACTTATTTTGCTTCTTATAGATTGCAGTTTGGTTGCACCACAAATGTGGCTAAATATGAGGCACTTGCGAGAGGACTTATGTTTGCTCATAAGAAGAAGGTAACTGCTCTTACAGTGATGGGAGACTCTGAGGTAATTGTGAAACAGGTACGTAGCCAATACACTTGCCATAATAAAAGATTGGCTGCTTATAGGAATAGTATCTGGAATTTAATAGAAGATTTTGATGCCTTTGGGATTACTCTTATTCCAAGGGAAGCAAATCAAATAGCAGATGCTCTTGCCGTTGCAACAAGTACATTAGAGCCGATGCAAGATTCAAATCTAAAGAGGTTTTCTATGGAATTGATTTCAGTCCTTGCAATTCCTGACAATGTTTGACACTTCCAGGTGTTTAATGATGATCAACATATTTTGGCCTTTTTGGAGAGTTCTAATGTATTTCAAGGACAGATAATTGATGATGTTGATAGGGATCAAGGAGACTGGAATCCAAAAAGTGACAAAACAGAAAGTGACAATCCAGAAGGGATAATGGATTTAAAGAGCAATAACATTCCAAAAGGGATGATAGCATTGGAAAGGATATTTGATTCAGATCCATGAGCTTATCAGAGAATGCCTACAAAGAGTGAGGGAGGCAAGTATGAATCCGTTAATTTGACTCATTCAGGGGTAGAAAGGAATGTACTATATTGTATCATATGTAATTAAGTTTTTGTTTTTTAGTTTTTAGTTTTTAGTTTTTGTTTTGCTTGTTTTGTTTATTTTGTTTTGTTTTCTTTCTTTATTTTGTTTGTTTATTTTGTTTTGTCTTGTTTCGTTGGGGATTCTTATGTTGCTCATCTCAAGTTAGGGGGTTGTTATTCAAAGTATACTATTGGTACTAGGAGAGAAATTGGTTTAGGTATTCTCATTGTAATCATTGAAAAGGATTTCATTCTAAAACTTATGTTTTATGATCATTCTAGTTTGGGTTGGAAAACTTATTAAGGATAGAAGATGTAAATGTGAATATCTCATGAATTGTGATCAAAGATCTGTCACCAAATTAGAAAAACATCTGCATGAGTAATTACCTATTTGTTTTAGAATGACTCTATCTATGTTTCAAGTGAAAAATCAGATTCCAAGACTATTATGAAATCCATTGTAGTACTCAACCCATATTTTATATTCATTGAATCTGAGTATTGAGAGATGCATAAAAAAGTTTCCATCAATAAAAAAAAAGAAGAAGAAAGAGAAAGAAATAAAGAAGAACAAGCTCAATATCAAGTGGGTAACCAAGTATCTCTATCGGGGCTATGGACGCCTGTCTGGTAGTAGAGCAATGCTTTGTGAGAACTAGACGCATCTTCATTGGGGCTATAGATGCCTGTCTGGCAGCGGAGCAATACCCAGGATTTTACTGCACGATAGTTAAAGGACTCAACTTATGTAGCTTGAAACTTAGGTATAGTTGTTCAAAAAATAGAGAAAGTATTTATGAAGAACGATGCACAAAATAAGCACACACTTAGATTCAGAACTAACTCATGAGCACATAACATCTGAGATTCAAACTCAAGATTATCCTACAAATATCTGATCTCATTCAAGGTAAGGTGTTTATAAGCCAAGTAGTTTTTGGGTGATTAAAATTTTCTTTGGGTATTTTGAAAATAGGTAAACCATTTTCCCAGCCGAGTCACCATTTGTTATGCCTTGCATAACCACCCCATCTTTTGCCTTGGCCAAAGTGGGTCCCCCTTTGTTATTTTTGTACTTAGTTGTTTTTCAAACAAAGTTTGGAGTCTAGTTTTTGCCAATACTTTGTTTTTCTTTGGTTTCTTTGTTGGAATTGGAACCGGAACTGGATCGGGTTCTAAAAGTTCTTTTGAGGCTTGTTTTTGGTTCTATCTCGACAGTCTTTTCTTTGCCTTAGTTTTTGGTCTTTAGCGGAAGCGGAGCCGGAGTGGGAATTGGGATGGTTGTTATGAAAATTTGCAAAATCACGATCGATTTCGATCCTGACTCCGCTACTTTTTATTTTTGTTTTGTTTCAGTTTTTGTGTTTTGTTTTATTAGGTTGGTCTTTTATTTAACTTTTTGTATTTGTTTTTGTTTTGTTTTTTGTTGTCGGACGCGAAGCCGGAATGGGAATGAGGTTTGGAAATTTTATAAATTTAAGATCCCGATTCCATTTTAGTTCCACCCCCGCCTTTTTTGTCATTGACTTTTTGACTGAAGTTGCACTGCAGACCAGTGTTCGTTCTCTTACAATTCCGACTTCGCCTTTACTGCGTTTTAATGCATTAATGGTGGTTGCCGGTGTAGGTAGAAATTCACATATTTACCTTTATTAAGGGTTAAAGCCGATCATTATTGTTATTATTACAAGTCTAAGAGCGCGAAGAGCAATAGCAGAATTCATTTGAGCAAATTGATCGAGATAGAGAAGGGATATTGTGTGCGAATCGATTCAGAAAGCTAGCTTGGGTTTGTTTGCGTTTGAGGTAGGTCTTTTATCTTTGTTGTTCGTTGTTTATTTGCAGTTGTGTTCGTTGTGTTTTGCTTTATATCTGCTCGCGTGTTCAATCATTGTGTTTTAAAGCAATTCTATGATCATCGATGTGATTGAATGAGCAGGTTCTTGTTTTGTCTTGTTTGTTTTACTTTAAATCTTTGTTTTCTTGTTTTATCATGTCATTTCTTTCTATTTTTAGGGCACCGTTGCTTTCACGTCTTAATCGTGATTGTGTCATGTTTGTTGTTGGTTTGTTGTAGATTAGATTAGATTAAGGGTTTGTAATGGTGTTTGTTAGATTAAGAATCTACAGTGAGGTAGATTAGAGATTTTACAGTGAGTTAGGGTAGATTAGATTTATTGCTTGATTAGGGTTTTGTCATCTGGTAGAATGGCAGGGTTTAAACCTGTGCCCTAGTTTTTATTGGGTTTGTTAGATTAGGGTTTCGTTGGTCTCTGCAATTACTTTAAATGATTAAAAAATGATATCCTAAAGTGCCATTGTTCCCCACGGTCATATGAGTGTAGTGTTTTTAAAGCTCCTTTTCATTTTATAGCGACCTAGGTTTTAATCATGAAGTTGTGATGAAAATGAATAAAGTATTTGATGATGTCATGATAACATAGGCGGAGGCGGGATTGGAATAGATTATGGACCTAAGATTTTTGTTTTACAAAAGTCATCAATTCCGTTCTCATCCCGTTTTCGATTCCGAGTTTTAAAAGGTTTCCTTGAAGTATATGATAACTGGCGGAGGCGGGATTGGAATGGATTATGGACCTGAGAGTTTTGTTTTACAAAAGGTATCGATTCCATGTTTTATCCTGTTTCTGACTCCGAGTTCTAGGAGGTTTCTTTGGCGATCATGGTGAATCACAGCGGAGGCGGGATTGGAATCGATCTTGGACTTGAAAGATTTGCTTTGCAAAAGGTATCGATTCCATGTTTTATCCCGTGTCCGGCTCCACGTGTAATGGGAAAGTCTTTTCTTCAAAGTAATGATAACCCAATTGGAGGCGGAGGCAGAATGGAAATAGAATATGGAAAAATGAAAATTCGAAGAAAAACAAATCTGTTTTTTGTTCCGATCCCGGTTCCGATAACTTCTCCAACTCCGAATCTGAGCCCATTTGTTATTAGGTGAAGTTTCCGTATCGATTTTTGCTCTGAGTCCGCCATTTTTGTAAAAGAGATTGTTTTGAGCTTCTGTCTGGTTCCGACTTCGGTGTATGTGTAACAGGTATGTTTTAAAAGCATGTTTTATGATGATGTATAAAGATCTAATTAGAGGTTTGCTTGCAGGAGAAAGATGATGGAGGAGACTTGGTGATAGATCGGCTTGTAGAAGTCAAAGAAGAAATAAAAGCTACAGGCAGAGAATTGATCAAGGTTAAAAGTATGAGAGAGTTTGCTACAGTTGAGTTGGATTGGATCAAATTTGAAGATGACTGGATTGATGGGCTAGATATGGATATGCTACAACAAGTCTTCACCAGTTATGATGAGTTCATGGCGGATCCGGCTTCACATGTATAAAAACTTGCATGCATGATGTTCTTCTTCCTTGCATGTTGCATGCATGCAACACTGACAGTCTTGAGGGCGCATGACTTCTTTTCTTCTATTTCTATCTTCTATTTTTAGATCAAACTGAATATATAATGTAAGGACTCAAGATCAAAGTTGATCCGAGTTTCCAAGAAAGTTGATTGTTCCTAAAAGGGTGGAAAGCCTAAAATAGAAGTGAAGTTCGAACTTCTTTTGTATAGCTATAAATACCAGATGGGTATCACATTGTAAGGGTTGGCTAATTGAGAATTAGATTGGCTTGCCTAATGCTAAGAGATAGAATTTTGTAGAGTTTTGTACAGATACATAGTATTTAAATCTTTTACAGTTAATAGAATTACAGGTTTACTCGAAAGATGGTGTTTGGAATTAAATTGTTTGTTTGATAAGGCTGATAAAGTTATGATCTATCTGTATGTAGTGATTGTGCTGAACATAAGAGTTTCTTGAATGATGAAAGTCATTTGAAGGAATCAGATTTAAGGATCATCTTATTAGATTGTCATTGAGTTGAAGTTATTAAAAAGTCTGTTGATCTATAATTTTGATGATGAATGAATATGTGTTGTTTTGAAAATCCTTGAAATATTTGTGAAGAGTAATTATGAAGTTAGTTAAGCACCTAAAATGTATGCAGTGGTATAGATTATGCTACAGACTGTATCATCTTATGGTTTTTATGATCTGTTAGGAAACATTGATCATTGAAAGTATATGTCCAGATACTAGATAAATTCGGTTCATACTTACTGGTTTACCCCTTTGTTCTATCTTTTTCTTTTATTTAAAACCCATTGATTTATAGGAACTATTTCGATAAAAAGAGTCATAGCTTGAATCCTTTGTTACCAGCACATGCCCCTTGAATATTATAGTTGCATGAACCAATTGAGTGACATCAGACAGTTCAGAACCAACTACCAGGACCTTGGGAGTTAGGCTACTACATGTTGTCTTTCTTTTTCAGGAGAAATAGAGTAGAAATATTATGTTTTAATGTTGTTTGTGTCATTTTAACCATAAAAAAGTAGCACATTATATTATCGTTGATGGTTCATATAGGTGTATTCATAGTCTGAGCCTCTGACATCTCTCTCTTCCTTCCTACAGGTTAACAAAGCTCGAAGAAAGACAAATGGTGCACCACTTCTGCGTCGGTCATCAACCAATCAGGCAATGATGATTATGTTTATACTTATGTGATTTTTTCCTTATGCATCTTCCATAGTGTAGTGTGCTGCTTATGATGCACTGTGACAGTCACATCCACGACTTGTGTGGATATTTGATTTCATTCTTTCTTCTTTTCATTTGGAAAAAGAAAAATGCATCTCAATGCAAATTTGTATTAGCATTTGTATTCTCGCAATCAAATGAAATGTTGTAAATATGAATCACTTTATGAAATAAATGAAAGCATTTAAAAATCTTTATTGTTTAATGCTCGGTCCTGTACTTCATTTGACTGTAAAACATTGAATAGAAAGTTCTAAAACTCTGATTCCTCTTTTCAAAGCATAACTGTCACTTAATGAACTAAAACGAAGTGCAAAACAACACTCAAGCATATTCAGAAATAACTGCATTTTGCTTTTAAATATAATAGAATTTAAATCAGCTCCACCATTTGAGCTGTAGTGAAAAATTGGTAACAATTACACTTTTCGATGGCTATGGTTGATCTTGTGGTCATGAATGCTCATTAAAAGATGATTATTGTCCTCCCTTTCTTGCCCCACGCCCATATCATTGATTTCATGGGGGAATTTTTGGAGGATATTTGGACAACATATATGGCAAAGATATGGTGTGCAAGTCTAATGCATCCTAGGCTCATCCTTTAGCATGGTTTTCATGATCTAGTCGCCTCAACTCTCATTGGGATGATGTTTTGCTAGTTGCTAACTTTAGGCAAGGTTAGGGTTTAGCTGGAGTTGACTAAGTTATGCCTGAAGTAGAAAGGCATCACTTGTACATTTTTAGGGGGTTCTGCCTTTGGGTTCACTCATAAATTTTCTCTAGTAGGCTTGTGCTAATTCATCATTATGTAATTGTAAAATTGGCTTCATGCCTTTGTATCAATAAAAGATCATCGTTTTCGCCTCTTCTCTATGCTTGTATCTTGTGTACTGTCAAGTACCTCTATGCATGCATTGTTTTATCATTTCTATAGGTTGCATCATTATGCTAGCTAGTTGTAAAAGCACTAATTGGGGGTAACTCCAACCCCTTTTAATCTTTCAAACTCTTAGCCTTCATGTGTTCCCTTGTAAATATGATGAGGTAGAGAATCGTGTGAGCCTTATTAGGTGATCTTGTTGATATTTTGGTGTTGTAAAAGTAGGAAGAAACACTTCAAACTTGGTGCATCACTGTTTCCTTTATTTTGCACTTTCCTCCTCCATTTTCCTCCAACAAATCATAGTTTAGGGTAGTTAGAGATTTGTAGCACTGGGTTGGACTAGCCTTTGTTGCACCTGGTTTTGAAGGAAGCCAGCCTTCTCTAGAGATCTAACCTCATTCACAAGGTACCACACCTTGAGGTTAGTTCCATTGTTTCATTGGAATGTTGAAATCCACATTTATCAAGGTGCGATTCTAAGTGACAACAATTTCTGGAATGCTTAGTGGGACAAGAAGAAGTTTCATTTCACCATTATTGAGAGAGTGGTGTTGGTCGTAATAATTCAATCTTGAAGAGGCACACAAACAAGGTACTTAGAAAATTTGCATTTATAGAAGGATCCTACATCATATTTGGTGACTCAAATGCTAGGGAGAACTCTTGGTTACAAAGCAAACCCAAGCACTCATACCTAGAATTCAAATGAGAGCATCTTCTAGAGGTATTTTCAATACACCAAGTTATCATTTTCTACCCTTAGAAGAAGAAATAGATAGTCTTTGTCACCCATTAGGGGAAATAGAGGCACAAGTCCTTCCCCTAGGGCTTAATCTACACCGCCATTGGGTATTTTGTTTCAAATTAGAATACCTACTACTCAAACACAAAGGAACCTATTCCATATGGCTATACCTAGAAATCAACATTTTGTGCCTTTTAATGGGGGTAGCCCGCTTAATTTATAGCAACACGATGACATTCTTATAGTTGATTTGAAAAACCTCTCATTTTTTAATGGAGAAGACCAAACCACCCCCATTGAGCATATTAGAGATGTGGCCTCACTATGTGTAGTCCATAATATTATAGAAGAAAATGTTTCTCTTAGACTCTTGGCTACCTCGTTCAAGGGAAAAGCATTACATTGGTTTAGAGAGTTGGTAGTCGATTCTATTACCTCATAGGATTATTTGGGAGATAGCCTTTGCAAGCAGTTTGAAGACAAATAAAATCACTTGTCTTTGGTAGAGCAGTTGACAATGATCAAGAGGGCTCCCCATGAGCACATGACAAACTTTAATTTCCACTTCCAAAAGATGGGATAAAATCCTACTATTGGTAAGACCTTCAGCTCAACATGCTTTCCTATAATTTTTGAGGGCTTTCAATAGTGACATTTCTGTAATGATACAATCCATGGGTGCACATACACTTCTTGAAGCATATGAAGTATTTTTAAGAGCTAAGAATAGCCTCATTCAAGCTAGGAAAATTGCCTCGAGACCTTCGATGCCTATTTTCCCAGAAATGCCACCAACTACGCCTATGAAAGTTCCATAAATAGCCTCTCTACTAGCTACTCCTACATAGGAAAAGGTTGTCCCAACACAGTCTTTTGAGCTACAAGAGATAAAGGGACTTCTCCAAACATTTGGGAATGAGTTGGTAAACATTAAAAAGCAACAATTTCAAAATTTTAGGCCTTACCAACCCCCAAATAAAATTCCTTACTAGCCAAATCAATCAAATAGGTTACTTTATTAAGTAAATAATCAAGGCCAAAGGCAAGCCCTCCACCCAAGGCCTTTTCAAGCATATAATACAAATACAACAAGCATATCTAAGGAGCTAGTGCCTGTAAAAAATAACCTTGATCAAGAATATGAATGGTGTTTTCATTATAGTCATCCCCATAATCAATCTTCTTGTTTAAATGGTGTGATCAATCAAGCCTTAATGGTGCAAAATAAACATAGTTTATAACTAAATGCACTAGATGAGACACCTTTGCAGCAACAAGAGCAGTTTACAAGTGACACCACACTTTTGAATTGGCAAGGGGAAGAGTTCTGTGTGGTTAACCAAGATCATAACTCTATATCAGCTAACATAAGAAGTAAGAAAGAGCTATGGAAATAGTGCAACTGGTGTGTAAGGAGTCTCATCAAACCCCTAGATCAGATCAAGAAGTTGATGGCCCATCTATACCTCATGTAACACAAGTCCAACAAAAGAATCAACTTGGAACTCAACCAAGTAATCAACCCACTTACAAGGAGATACTATTGTTACAAAAGCTTAGACAAAGGTAAATGTTGCTCCTTTTAGCATACTTGAGCATATGAAAAAAGCTAGTGTCAATATGTCTATGTGGGATTCTTTGTCTATCTCAGGATAGAAGGATTTATTGCAAGGTGCCCTATCAAATGTGGGTGTATCAAAAGAACTCCCAGGTAACCAAGACAAGGCTATGCTTACCAATACATCCCAGAACAACAAGGATCATAAAAAAATAGAGGTCAAACCACCACTTTTTTTATGTGTCCTTGATCATTGGAGATAAGTTGGTTCACAATTGTAGGATTGACTAAGGGGCTAGCAACTTCATCATGCCCAAAAAAATTGTATATAAATTGGGTAATGAGTACCAGCCCCTCAAGAAAGTGGTATTCCAACTTGATGAGACAACCATCAACACTGTGGGGGTTGTTAAGGACCAGAGCCTTACTCTACATACATGCCCTAACTTTTCCATCCCAAAAGATGTCAATGTGATTGACTTACCACCCTACTTTTCTCCTTGTCTTTCGAGAGATTTCATTGCCAAAATAGTTGGCTATCTATCCTTAGATTAGTCACATATGTTGTTTAGGACAAGATATGGATTCAAAGTGACCATCAATTTTGAGTCCATAGAAAAAGACCACATAGAATCATATGTACCTTGTGATGCCAATGCTAGCTGTGCCATTTTTGACCATGATGAGCATGTTGTTTCTCAAGATCCAAGCACCCAAATGAAGGATATCCCATATGTTATTTTGGATGAATGGGCAGTTGGAAAAATTGAAATTGACCCAAATAAGAATTTGGAGGAGGTAGGCCTAGGTGTCTTTTTGGTCAAAGAGGTAGATTATTTCATCCCTAATCTTCAAAGGGAAGAGGAGCAACTTCATGAACAACAACAAAATAAGGTTTGGAAAATATTTTTTTATGGTTCAAGAAGTAGGCATGGAGCTGGTGGGTGTGCCATGCTTGTATCTCCAAAAAGTGAGAAATATTACTCAAATTTTTGTTTCTCTTTCAATTGTACTAACAACATAGCTGAATATGAAGGCCTTATATAGGGTTTGGAGTGGGCAGGGAAAAGGAAAATAAGTTGTCTATAAGTGTTTGGAGACAATGAATTGATTGTGAACCAGGTAAGAGGCTTGCATGTGATAAAAAATGACTTGCTCAATTCATATAAACATAGGGTATGTGATAAGAGAATTTGATGCTTTCAATCTATTGTCCATACCTAGAAATTAGAATAAACATGCTGATAGGCTGGCTGCTATAGGTGCCCAATTTGACATTTCAAATGATATTAAGAATGATAAGATACAACATGTTAAAGTGGTTGTAAGGCCATCTATTCTTGAAAATAATGTCCATTAGAAAGTCTTTGAAAGTGATGAGAAAGTGCTTAATTTCTTGCTCGAGGAGATTGAGTTTGCAGCTGAAAACCAAGCAAAGTTACAACAATATGGTGAATAGATTATACAGATGAGATCAAAAAAATTGCCAAAGGGTTTGGTCACTCTGTAGTCCATTTTTAGTTCATATGATCAGCCGAAAAGAGGAAAAACCAACATGCATGTCAAGAAGGAGCACTATAGAGAAGTGAAAATTTTCAAAGGTAAGCTTTTGAAATTTGGTAAGATGTGTTCTCAAGAGGATACAAAAGTTTTTGTTGCACTTTTTCAAGAATTTTGTGACATTTTTTCTTGGGAATATTCTAATTTAAAGGGTTTTGATCCCAAGATAGCCCAACATACCATTGAGCTTGAGCCGGATGCAAAACTAGTAAGGCAAAAGCAAAGGCCTTTAAATCCTAAGCTTGAGCCACTCATGAGAAATGAATTGAAAAAGCTAATTGAGAGCAACATTATATTTTTGATAAAACACACTTCATGGGTTTCTAATCTTGTCCCTGTAAGAAAGAAGAGTGGAGAAATAAGGTTTTGTGTTGACTTTAGATACCTGAACAAAGCGTCACTAAAAGACCATTATCTGCTACCCTCTATGGAGTAGATTTTGCAAGTTGTTGAAGGTTTTGAAAGGTTCTTTTTGTTGGATGGTTATTTTTGGTATAACCAAGTGTTAGTGAAGGAAGAGGACCAATATAAGACAAATTTCACCACCAAGTGGGGAACAATAACATACAAGAAAATTCCTTTTAGATTGTCCAATGTTGGGGTAACCTTTCAAAGGGCAATGGATATGGCTTTCCAGGGCCTCATGTACAAGATTGTTCTTGTATATTTATATTATATTACTATTTTCTCCAAGGATGCAAAGGAACATTTCACTCACCTAAGATAGATTTTTGAACGATGCAGAGAGTTTGGGATATCACTTTATCCCAAAAAGTGCATTTTTGCAGTACATGAAGGTGGGTTACTAGGTCATGTGGTGTCAAAACATGGAGTGACCATTAATCTTGAAAGGGTGAGTGTTATTTCAGCTTTGCCTCTACCTAGCCATAAAAAGGGTTTGCAAATTTTCCTTTAAAGGATAATTTTTTTTAGGAGGTTTATACCTGATATTGTTGGTTTGTTAAAACCACTAACAACTATGTTGAAGAAAAATGTGAGTTTCGATTGGTCAAAGGAAGGAAAAGAAAGTTTTGAGGCCATCAAAGAAGCCATAACAGTAGCACCTACATTGGTAAATCCTAGCTTTTCCAATGATTTCATTCTCTATGCTTATTGGAACGTGGATACCATCTCAGCTATGGTAGTGTAGAAAAAATGAGGAAAATTTGGAGCAACCAATAACATTCTTTAGTCAAGGCATAGAGGGTTATGAGAAAAGGTATACTTTTGCAGAAAAAAATGTCCTTGTTGTTATTATAAGTCTAGAGAAATTTAGGCATTTGATTTCAAGAAACAAAGTTAACCTAATAGTTGCTCATCCTAGTTTTAAAGAGTTTCTTGAGTAAGGATTTGAATGAGAAAAGAGCAGGTTGGATTGCCAAGGTTATGGAGTATGATTTGGAAATCAAGGTCACAAATATTATAAGAGGTAAAGGTTTGTGTGAAAAAATGGTTGGTGACATAGGAAATGATGAGAAGGAGGTTGCAAAGGTCATCCTAGCCATCCAAGAGTAGCCCCAAGTAGGTGGACATATTTCACTCTAGAGCTGGGTATGTGATATGGTCCATTTTCTCCAAACAGGTGAGTGTCCACAAGGGATGGACAAGGCTAAGAGAAGGTACTTTAGGCTTCAATCCATCCCATATTTCCTCTTAAATGGCATAATATTCAAGAAGGATGTTAATGGTGTGTTGCTCAGATGTATTGATATTGATCAATTGACAAAGTGCTTGTGGAGTTCCATGATGGGGTAGCTGGTGGAAATTTTGCATCGAGAAAAAAAACTCTAAATATAATGAGGGCAGACTATTATTGCCCTAGTTTATTCAAGGACACATATGAATGGGCAAGGAAGTGTAAGAGATGGGCCTTTTTCTCAGGAAAGGAAAAATTAGCAAATCTTCCTTTACAACGTATCCAAGTTGAACAACCCTTCATGAAATGGGGTATTGACTTTATTGGAGCCATTACCCACCTTCCAGTGTAAAGTCATAAATGGGTCCTCACTATCATCAATTATTTCACTAGGTGGACTAAAACTGTAGCTTTGAAAGAGGTTAATGAGATTGTTGTCTTGAGCTTTTATGTTCAGAGTTGGTGACAAGGTTTGAAGTGCCTGATTCTATTATTTCTAATAATTATTTGGCTTTTGTGGACACAAAGTTAAGTGAATGGGCTATCAAGAATGACATCTACTTGAGTAATTAATTAAACTACTACCCTCAGGGGAATGGTTTGGCTAAGTCAAAAAACAAGAACTTGATAAGGATCATCAAAAGGAACATGAAAGATAATCAAAGGACTTAACACAACAAGTTAAGGTTTTCCCTATGGGGGGATAGAATCACCCCCAAGAGATCTATTGGAAACTCCCTATACATGCTGGTTTATGGAAAAGAAGAAAGCTTACACTTATTAGTTGAACTACCAACTCTTAAGTTGGTTAATTAGTTGGAAATTCTAGAGGGGGAGGACCAAATGATGGTCAGGTATTCCTAGTTGATGGAGTTGGAAGAAATTAGAGATAAAATAATGAAGATAATGGAGGAGCATCGAAATCAAGTCAAGAGGTCTTTTGACAAAAGGGAAACTCCTAAGATCTTTAAGGAAGGGGATATAGTATTCAAATGGGATGAAATTAAGAGTAGGCCTAGAAGGCACACAAAATTTGATGCCATGTGGATTGGACCATACATCATTTTTGAGTTCAAACAACATAATGCCTTCTAGTTGTCTAAAATAGATGGAGAATAAATACCAATCCCAATTGATGGGATTCACCTCGAACTTTATTTTTGATGTATTATATGTCTTTTGTACATATTAGTTTAGGTTTCTACTTTCCAAGAAGTTATTTTTCACACCCTACATTCTCCTTAAGGGAATGTATGTTCCTATTTCTCTGCTTTCCTCCAAGTGCAACCTGCACATGTTTTGGTATTTTCCCTCAGGTGAACCCAACTGCTGCAATGTTTTTCCTGACTCTATGCCCAATGGATTTATAAGGCCCTAGATATCATGATTAGTAGAAAATCATCCCACAAAGTCACCAAGAATGTTGTCATTTCATGCCATCCTTATGACCCCTCATTGATAACCTATATGAGAGATCTCACATAGGTCATAATGCATGAGTCTCCCTTGAAAAAGGTCTTAAGTTGGCTAGGTCTAGGTGCTTTGGGTTTTCGGGCTGTCATTTCCCTCCTTCCCAACATTCTTCCTTCATTCCCCCTGATCTTCCATATCTTCCACCTTCTTCCTCTCTCTTCCCCTTAAGAGTTTCGAGTGTCGGCCTTCAACCTTACCCCTCTAGCCTTATCGCTTCTCATTGTAAGTCGTAAGACTCCCTCCTAATATTCGATCCTTGAAACATCCTTGTAGCCTTCAATGATCGAGCCTTCACCTTCCATTTTCCTTCCACCCATCCCCAAAAATACCTTCAAAGGATTCAAACAACTCTTGATCTTTTATATTTTGGATTTTGGACTTCCACCTTACCTCTTACTCAGTAAGAGGTAGCCTCATCCTCTGATCCTTGATCCCCAATCACAAATTTTGATGGTCAAAGAACGAGCTTTCCATTTCCGCCTTCACTTCATCCTCTCACCTCCTTCCTTTCTCCTCAAACCCTTTCATTAAAATCTAGCTAAGTGTTAGATATTAAGAGTTCAGAGGTTGGGGTTTCACGTTACCCCTTACCATTCATCAATATGAGGTAAGCTGATAGGAAAACCCCCGATTCTCGACCCTCGACGGGATCTAGTGTTCATGGTTCTCTTCTCTTTCCTTCTTTCTTCAACAAGTGTATGAGGTATCTCTGATTCTTGAATCCCAACAACAACGGTCTTGTGGGGTTACAAGCCATTTAATTATTAATCTAGCAAGGATATCCTTTTGGGCCTGACACCTCAACATTTTATATTTTGGCATGTTTTTTCATGGTTGTGCCATTAGTGCATGAGTGAACTTCTCACCTACTTGTTCAATTTTTGTGGCCCAAGGATGACATTTATTGTACTTTTCAATGGTTATGGTTATTGTCATGGGCACCCATGCTCATTAAAATTTGATTATTGTCCTCCCTTTCTTGCCCCATGCCTAGATCATTGATTTCATGGGGGTACTTTTGGAAGGGTTTTGGACAACATTTATTGCAGAGATATGGCATGAAAGTCTTGGTGCATCTTGGGCTCATCCTTCAACATTTTTTTCTTGATTTGGTTGCCTCAACTCTCATTGGTATGATTTTTCGTTAGTTTCTAGCCCTAGGCAAGGTTAGGGTTTAGTTGGAGTTGACTAAGTTATGTCTGAACTCTAAAGGAAACACTTGTAAATTTTTAGGGGGTTCTTCCTTTGGGTTCTCTCATAAATTTTCTCTAGTAGGTTTGTGCTATTTCAACATTCTACAACTATAAAATTGTATTCATTGCTTTGTATCAATAAAAGATCATCATTTTCACCTCTTCTCTATGCTTGCATCCTTTGCATTTCCAGGTACCTCTATGCATGCATTGTTTTATCATTTCTACAGGTTGAATCATTGTACTAGCTGGTTGTAAAAGTGATAACTATGGGTAACTACTACCCCTTTTAATATTTAAGACTCTTAGCCTTCATGTTTCCTCATAAGGTAGAGAACCATGTGAGCCTTCTTAGGTTATTTATTGATATTTTTGGTATTGTAAAAGTAGGAAGAAACACTTCAAACATGGTGCATCACCATTTTCAGAGATCTAACCTCATTCACAAGGTGACAGGTCCCACACCTTGAGTTTAGCTCCATTGTTTCACTGGAATACTAAACTCCTCATTGAACAGGCTGTGATTCCAAGTGACAATGGTCCCATAGCCCCAACATCAAATAACAAGGAATATATCTTGGTTTGTGCAGATTATCTTACAAACTGGGTGGAGGTAAAATCTCTACAATTTGCAAGCGATGGAACTGTTGCTAAGTTTCTCTATGAAGATATTTTTACAAGGTATGAAGTTCCTAGAGAAATAGTAATAGACCAAGGGCCTCAATTCACTTCTGAAATGAATAAAAAATTAGTACAAGAATATGAGATTAAACATAGGAAATCTAAAACCTACCACCCCCTAGGCGAATGGTCAAGTGGAAGTTACCAATAGGGAAATCCAGAGGATTCTTACCAAAAAAATATAAATTCATAGGAAGGACTAGGTAGCAAGGTTACTTGAAGCAATTTGGGTTTATAGGACAACCTAGAAAACTATAATAGGGTTTAAACCATATGAATTGGTGTATGGAAATAAGGTTGTACTTCCCATTGAGTTTGAATATAAGACTCTCCAAACAATAGTGCAATTGGGAATGGATATATCTACAACACAAAAAGAGAGGTTGCATAATCTTAATGTTTTAGATGAGATATGGATGGAGGCAATCCATCATATTGAGATAATACAAAAAAAATGGATGCGATAGCATGATCAATTCATCAAGACTAAGAAATTCAATGTAGGTGATTGGGCCTTGCTTTATAACTCCAGGTACAAAGATCATAAAGGGTAAGTTGCAAATAATATGGCTTAGCCCATATGAAATTCAAAATGTTTTTCTTAATTGGTCAGTTTAACTAACCACCATTGATGTAGTAAGATTCCCACTCTTAGTAAATGGCCACAAACTAAAGCTTTACAAATGGCCATTACAAAAGGATGACTTCTTACATACTCTACAAAATAAGTTTGATATATAATTACATGATCTATCTCAAGATGCAAACACTACATCAGGTGAAGTCTCAACAAATGAACTACACAACTTGCCTACTGATATTTCCCAAGTATAATTACTCATAAATTGACACTTTTCACATGCACACACCTGCACAAATTACTTATATAAGCCTTAACAATTGATTTTCAAATCAGCACACAGTTTCACAAAGGTCATATTTAATAAATATAATTATTCCCCTCTGTTAAAATAGTTTTAAAAAATATTCTTTATTAATTTCCATTTTGTAAGAGTTGGTATAAAATACTTTACACCATGCAAGGTTTGGGTGAAAATTATAGCCACCCAAGATCTAGGAACTTCATGAAAGTACAAGAGATAAATTATGAGAGAATAATGGTATTCTATCAAAGGATGAGTGATAGATTATGATTATATGATTTTTGATTTACACATGAGAACCCATTGGTTATATAAACAAAGTGAGACATAGGATTACACAAGATCATGAAATATGTCCTAATCCTATGACATCAGACAACTAATATTAAATGACTTCAGACAAAAGCTTTAAATAATAAAAGATAAGATAAGATTTAATGCCAACTAAGACTTCTACAAATATTCTTAAGACCTAAGTAAACTTAACATGTGAATAGGACCTACTAAGTGAACTAGTTAGGTAAAACACCTAATTCACACCAACACCCCTCTTAAGTGCAACTTAAGGAGGAACAAGTCAATGCACAAGATGAAAATATGGGTTTTAGCTATGAGGCCATGTTAGGTACCAATGTACTAATGCAATTTGTCACAAATGGAGAAAAGGAGAAAACCCATTCGGATAAAACTCCTCCCCAAAATATATCCATAGGGAAATAGACAAGCAAAGTCAAGTAACAAATGCATCATGAACATCATTAGAAAAGATGGGATGATAACTTGATTTTTTTTTGTGTGTAAATAAGATAAATTACCAAAATTCTATTGGAAAGGGTCCATTTGAATTAGTGTATGGTGTTGATTTTAAATTTTCAATCACCCTTGAGTTACTAGTCTACAAGTTGCTATAGCAGATTGAAGGGGAAGACGAAAATGATATCTCCCAAAGAACACATGAGTTGATCAAATTGGAAGAAGCCAGGAGGGTTGCGCATGAGAGGAATTTATTGCGACAAAAAAGGTGAAGTATCTTTTTTATAAGAAGGTTGTCATGAGGGATTTCTAGGTTGGAGATCTTGTCCTCATGTGGAACTCCAAGTTAGAAGACAAAGGAAAACATGGAAAATTTGATGCCCTATGGGTTAGGCCATATTAGGTTGCTAAAGGTTGTAGTCAAGGAACATTCTACCTGAAGAGCCTAGATGGAGATTACATGGAGTTTCCAATTTATGGTCAACACTTAAAGAACTATTTTTCCTAAGGGTAAGGTTCTTGGAACCTTTGTAGCATAAGTTGTTTTGGTTGTCTTTTTTGTCTTGTATATATGTTTGTTATCTATCATGAGTTAGTTCCATTTTTTGTTCCCTTTTTGGTCTATTTGGAGATTTGAATTCTTGTTGCGGCTGAAAGAGACACATCTCCCCAACTAGAGCCAATTTTGGCACCCCAAAATCTTGTGTTCCATTTTGTATTGTGTTACTCATGTGGTCTTGTTGGGTGAATATTTTCTAATCACTTGATTAATTACAAAATGGTTATTTTAGCAACAACTATGATGAGAAATTAATCTCTCCTCTTAGAAAGGGGAGGATCCCTTCTTATTGCTCTCTAAACTAACTGATAACTAACCTAGATTATATACACTAATTTTATCCATTAGGTGTTACATTCATCCTTTTCTCTCTTTTTAGAAAATATGTTTCTTTCTTATAAAAATAATTATTATGACAAGTAATCTAATTCAAAGTATTATGTAGAGTAGTAATAACCAATTTCCAACTTGATTAATCATAAGAGTGTAAGAGAGGGGGACCAACCACTGCAATGCCCTAGGTCACGAAAGGCCAAGAGCAGTATGGTTGCCCTAACTTACCTCAGTTTAAAGGAGTGTTAGGATGGATGAGATGAGAATGATGAGGACTATAAGGTCCTTCGATCACTCTGTAAACTTGAGAGTTGAAAGGAGACTAGGTGAGTCGACTTTTAGGGTCAATTTTGTGTCTCAGATAGCTCTCTGTTAGAGGAAAAAAGTACGGTTCTGGGATGAAAACACAATGCACTGGTGTCTCTCAGGTGCACTGGCATCTGTATGGCCAGAACACCAGGGAGACAAGGTCTAACCTCTAAAAAGCGGACTAACAACCTAGTTATGAGTTTCTAAAGTGCAGATGAACACTATGAAATGTGAAACATAAAGACAAATGTGATAAAGGAAGTATATTACCGCAAGGGTGACAAAGATGATCTCACGTAATAATCCTTTCACTAGCTTGCTCCAAAATCTCTCCACCTACACACAGAAAAGAGGGAAAATGTTGGGGGGTTGTTTAGGGGTCTACCTTAGTCAAACCTTTGTTTTGGTGTTTCCACCTCCATGGACAACCAAGTTTGCAACAATATAGAAATAATGTGATAAAGAAGGAAATAAAAGAAAAGTACACCAAAGATACTACATAGCAATACGTGCTAACTCAACCAAACAATAGAGAAGATGAGTGAGGAGCTTATCCCCTCCATCCAAAGTGCTCAAGGCTAGTGAAGGAGAAAGATGAGATAAACTCAAGCCTCTGCTGCAATGGATTTGTCCTACACTTTCTCTATTGAAATGATGAAGTGATAGATTGCTATTATGGAGTGTGAGATGCTACTACAAAGCTTGTGGGTGAATGCTAGAATGCTGAGAGATGCTCAAGCAATGGACAAAAGATGAAAATGGATGATTGAATGGAGAATATGAAGAAAGGAGGTCAAGAAATGGCCATATTCAGGTCAACCAGTCGAAGGGAGGCATTACACTTTGATTTCCAATAGGAAGTGTAACATCTCTGTAGACTCCAACCATAGGAATCTGTCAGGGATGTAAGTGTGCCATGCGAGTGTCCTCAATAGAAACGCCTCCACCAACACTCAAAATAGGAACCAAGTGTGATGGGAATAGCGGGCTTATGTGGTATTAAGCCTCTGAATTTGGTTTTCTAAAGTGGAAAGGGGTAAAAGGGGAATTTTCATTAGGGGTGCAAATTCACTCCTATACATTTTTTTCCCACTTTAGCGAGCACGAATATTGATGAGTGCTTTGGTAAAGTAGATTGAAGAAGTAGTAGGGTTAGATATGTACACCTGTACCGAAGAGGAAGCGAATCAAGGTCTGGCGAACCTGAAAGTGGAGGACAAGCAAAAGGCTCCATAGCTCCATAAAACTATAAAGTTGAAGAACGAAAGTGCCTCACAAGCCCATAGACCTGCAAGGGAGGTATCCTTCAAGAATTCTCACATAAAGGAAACCAAGAAATCACCTTACAAACCCACAAACCTATAAGGAAGGTATCCTCCAAGAACTCTCACATGAGGGAGACCAAGCAAAAGGGACTCTGTAGATTCAAGAACGATGACATGTTTACCCACATATAGAACACGTCAGGAAGTGGCCACGCAGGATAGTGAATGGATAGTTACGCAGACCATCGTCACGATGGAAGACTTTCAAAGGGGTCCCTCAGGAACCCTTCAAAAGGAAGAGGGGTCCACTCAAGGGACATGCTATTTAAAAAGTGAAGTCTATTCAGGCTGCCCCCAAGCTAGATGCAAGGACGTGAAGTAGGTCTAGTCAGGCTACCCCCAAGCTAGGTGCAAAGATATGAAATAGGTCTAGTCGGGATGCCCTCGGGCTAGATGCTAAGATGTGAAATTGGTCTAGTCGGGCTGCCCTTGAACTAGACGCAAAGATGTAAAAGGATTTTCGAGGGGGTCCATTGGGAAATCAATGCGAAAAGGAAGGGGTCCACTCAAGGGATGCACTGTTCAAGAGCCAATGCATTCTTTCTCGAATCAATTCGTCATCAAGGAATCTTTTTGAAAGATGTTCACTTCATCAAGGATTTCAAAAGGAAGGATATGCCCCCATGCGAGGGGAAGATCAAAGGTGTTCCTACTTCAGAGGAAGGTTTCCAAGTCCTTTCTTTACGAACTTGTGATGAAGGAAACATGTTCCGTTAGGGTTTCAGGTCGAGAATGTAATTCTAGCAAAGAAGTGTGTGGAGGGGTCTTTGAGAAAAGATTCGTTAGGCAATGAATGCATTTTCTAAAGATCACGTAATGTAGAAGTGGTGTTGTCACACATGAAAGGGACAACTCAAGCAAAGAAGAGAGAAAGATAAAGCAAAAGGAAAGAGAATAAGAACAAAGGGCACAAGGGGGATTTGGTTTCGCAGGGTTAGATCTGCCTTTATATATATAATAGGTAACCATGGTGCAAGGCAAAATATCATCAATCCCCAACCAAATCAGGAATAATGCACGGAAGATAAAGTAAAAATTAAAAAATGGGTCAACATGGAAGGAAGCCTAAATGCCCCCAATGCTTTGCATCGTCCGCAATTTACCGAAAGTCAATCACAAACATGGAAGAATGATGATACACATAGATGAAGGTTTACAACATAAACACCATGCCTATATCCAAGCACCAATAGGGGTGACGAGGGTCATGCAGGCACATATAGCACGATCAGGGGGGAAGAACATCACAACACACACACATATCTAATCTAAAGATCAAGAAGAGGGTCTCCCCCTAACACTGGTCAACCAAGAGGTCATCAAATTCCCACTATAGATCATCATAGGGAGAAGGATGTCAAGCTTGCAATGGTGTAATGTTAAGGGGAGGTGCTTCTGATCCTCCTGCAACAAGGGATAAGGGAGAAGGACCTATGAGGTCTCCGTCACTCAACTCTTGTGGGTCTAAGGTCAACAACTTTGTGAAGATCACTGAAAAGGTTGGAACTTCATCCACCAAATTAAAATGCACTTAATGGGAGTTCCATGTTTTACCTCGATGGATGGAGGGGTTTGTACCTGAGGTTTCTACCTTTTTCTTCATCGGAGGAGTCAAACTCCCCACAAATGAAGCAAGAAAGGCAGATAAAGAGGAAGAAAGAACTACAACATATATGACTGAAGTGTTAATCATATCTACAGGTTTGGAAAAGGAAAAACATCTGGAATGGACATTAGTAGAGGTGGATCCACTAAAGGAGTGATGAAAACCTGCACCTTACCAGGCACATGTGCACTCGCAATGGAAGCCAAAAGTGATACAAATTTAGTTTGGATAGAAACAAAAGGGAAGAGAGAGAAGGACACGATAGGAGGTCCTGATACAAGAGTAGTCATCTCCTCTTCTTTCTTCTGTAAGGTGGCATGCTCAACCAAAAGAGCCTTTTCCTGGCAGTTGTGCTCATGTGCAAGGCGGTTTCTGTGACTCTTCAAACTAGAAGCCAGAGGTTGCGAAGGAATAGAAGGCTCCTACTCAGCCATGGGAGTGTCCTCCATAGTTGTTTCTAGTAGAGGGACAGGCTCTTGGATGGGAGTGGGAGGAGCAAGTTTGGAAATGACAAGGGGAATTGATTCTAGTGCCTCGATAGCGGGCCTCCTCCCATTCGTGGGAACGGTAAGAGGTCAAAATAAAAATCCTCTTCGTGAACCTTTCTTTCTACCATATAAATAGTACCAAGGTCCAGGGGACCTGTTAGGGAGATCCGATATCCTGATCTTGGGTCTACGCCAGATAGGCACCATCAGACTGAATGGGTAGAAACCAAGCTTATTCATCCAATACTCCTCCCAAGAGAGGGGAGTAGACGAGGCAACCTAAGAAGGAGCAAGCTTCTCATTTCCCTTTTAGGAGGAGGAAAATAGCTGCTTTGCTATAGGAAGGGCCAACTTCGGCTATCCCTTGCCTCCAGTCTTATACTTCACATAGTTCTTATAAAGTAGGTCCATTCTTGGTGGAAGCGGACCAACTGGAGCAGGCCAAAAGTGATGCAATGAATATCCCCCACAAGACACCACAGGTTGGTATCTAGTATCATGCACCATGTGCACAACACATTCATGGGAAAAATTAAGGCACTTATGAATCACAATGGAGATCCCATTCATTGAAGCTAACCAAGGTATACCTAGCTTCACTCTGAATAGGCCCGACTCAAGAATGACATCAAAAATTGTGTCTACATTCCTAGGTTCGACTAGGATAAACAACATAGTCGATCCATAGGGTTTAAGGGCAAGACCATCATGCGTATGGATGATGGACTTTGTTTTTTCATATTTCTCCCTTTGCAAGGATTTTAAGAATAGAGTCTCCTTCGTTATGACATTCACTCTACTCACGAGATCAACTAAGACCCCTGTCACAATGTTGCCATTGAGGCGAGTGGGAATGTAGAGCAAAGAAGGTTTGTTATTTTCTAGTGTGAATGTTATATCCAGTGAACCGGTCGCAAGACAAGGAGAAGGAGTAATATTAACCATGTTAATGTAGGCTTTAGGCTAGGAAACAAAGTTAGAGGAATTGATAATCATGTTAGCAAAATGCAACGGAAACGGGTCTGTGTATATCTGTAATTCAATATTAGATTTTGCCATTGATCTATCCATGATTTGCTTACTTCCATCAAGACGAATAGTACCATTCTCGATGCGATCCTATATCTCATGACGCAAGTGCATGCAACATTTAGTATCATGTCTATTAACTCAATGGTATTGACAATATGTATTTGCTTCATACTAGTTAGGGTATGGTTCCCTAACTAGTTTTGGAGTTGGCAAGCTAATGATCTTATCCTTTAAATAATTCTATAAGATGGAAGAATAAGATTCAGATAACTTCATGAAATTTCAGTCGTGCCTAAGGCCGTTGTTATCCGCATTGGCTACTACATTCACAACAAATTTTCCTTTTCCGGAGATTGATATAATGGACTTTCCCTCTGGACGGAAGCACGAGGAAGATCCCCCGAACTAAACTACCGTCTATTGGTACTCTTGTAGGGCCGCACACAGATGCACGAAAGAAGGGCATTTCATAAGGGTGAACTTCTCCTGCCAAGGCCTTTGTAAGTTCCCTATGAACACCTTCTGCACATTAGAGTCCATCAATAGACCTACAATATTTGTGAAAAGAGTGCTTGATATCGCACTATAAAGTTGGTAAACTTCTCATTATCCCTCTGTTTACATCGAACAAGGTCAGAGAAGGTAATATTAGGCTTGATGTTGGCTTGGAATTGTCGTAGGAACTAGTTCACAAGCTGATCGAACGTAAAGATGGAATTGTCAGGCAAGGAACAATACCATTCAAGTGTTGTATCCTTGAGGGATTGAGGGAACAATTTTTCCATCAATGCATTGTGATGGAAGAAGTCTGTACACAAGGTGTTAAAAGCAGAAACATGTGTTTGTGGGTCCCCTTTACCACCATATTTATCAAATTTAGGAATCTCCATCCCTTGCAGGAATAGAGTATTCAAAATTTCTACCGACAATGGGATATGTTGGAAGAAGGGTTGGAAGATAGGCTGGGCAAAATCTTGGGAAAGGTTCTCCAGTTGGTTTTTCATCTTCCCCATATTATGAAAAAGGGTGTTCAAAATAGGGTCATTAGAAGGCATAGGACCAATGGAATGACCACTAGAGCCACTGCCTAGACCACTGCCGTGACTACCGCTAAAGCCACCATTGATGCAACTACCACCAGTGCGACCTTCGCCAGAGCCACCACCACTTCCAAATCCACTACCATGACCTCCGCTAGAACCACTTCCGTTAGTACCACCTTTGCTGCCGAAGTTACCACCACCAAAGCCTCCACCAATCATCCCACCAAATCCTCCAACACCAGAGGTAGAAGAAGGGGTGAAGTGAAAACCCAAAGGGTTTCTGTTTACTTTGACAGTTTCAAAGTTTTCAGAAGCAATGGGCACATTGATCGAAGGGACCATGTCAACCATGTACAAAAGCATGGGAGGCATCAATACCTCTAGCTATCTCTCATGTTATTTGAAAGGGCCACCTCACATCATGTTACTATGGTTTGAGGGGGCACATGCTTTGACCAGAACAGTGAGACTGCCAGGAGTTCTATGCCTGTTCGATCTTTTCCTAGCATATACTTTATTTCATTGATAACTTTAGCAGCCCTAGCCAACTTCAATTTTTTCTCCAGGTAATTTTCCAAGGCACCCAACCCCTTGCTTAGACTAGTAACATATTCAAAAGGGATGTGGATAGATTCATGCTCATCAATACATGATGAGGTTGCTAATGTTTGAGGGGTAGGGATGCAATCAATTTCATCAAAAAATCTAGACTTGCCCTATGACACCTACTCGTGTATAAACAAGCCAACCATAGAACTAAAGAAAATACCGGTAGTGATACTAGAAGAGACCTTTGTCTTCTCCATCAGAAGGTGTCACAAAATTTTCCTGACAATATGCCCAGAGGTCATGGACTAGGTTGTGATTCTCATAAACCTTCACAACCTAGGAGTGCAACAATCAAAGGGTATAAGGGAAAAATCCCATAACACTGACGAATGAAAAGATGTTGGTTCACGTCGGGTTCACCAAAAATGTAAGAGAGGGGGACCAACCACTACAAGGCCCCAGGTCATGAAAGGCCATGAGCAGTATGGCTGTCCTAACTTACCTTAGTTTAAAGGAGTTTTAGGATGGACATGATGAGAATGATAAGGACTATAAGGTCCTTCAATCACTCTGCAGACTCGAGAGTTGAAAGGAGACTAGGCGAGTCAATTTTTAGGGTCAACTCTGTGTCTCAAATAGCTCTTTGTTAGAGGATAGAAGCGTAGTTCTGGGAGGACAACACAATGCTCTGGTGTCTCTCAGGTGCGTTGGCATTCGTATAGCCAGAAAACCAGGGAAACAAGATCTAACCTCTAAAAAGTGGACTAACAACCTAGTTACAAGTTTCTAAAGGTGTAGAATAAAACTATGAAATGTGAAACATAAAGATGAATGTGATAAAGGAAGTATATTATCGCAAGGGTGACAAAGATGATATTACACAATAATTCTTTTTCCAGCTTGCTCCAAAATCTCTCCACCTACACACAAAAAAGAGGGAAAATGTTGGGGGCTGTTTAGGGGTTTGCCTCAATCAGACCCCCATTTTGGTGTTTCCACCTCCACGGACAACCAAGTTTGCAACAATGTAGAAATAATGCAATAAAGAAGGAAATACAAGAAAAGTACACCAAAGACACTACAAAATAGTACGTGCTAACTCAACCAAATAATAGAGAAGATGAGTGAGGAGCTTACCACATCCATCGAAAGTGCTCAAGGCTAGTGGAGGAGAAAGATGAGAGGAACTCAAGCCTCTACTGCAATGGATTTGTTGTGTGATTTCTATATTGAAATGATGAAGTGATAGATTTATGCTATGGAGTGTGATATGCTGATACAAAGCTTGTGGATGAATGCTAGAATGCTGAGAGATGCTCAAGAGATGGCCAAAAGATGAAAATGGATAATTGAATGGAGAATATGGAGAAAGGAGGTCAAGAAATGACCATATTTGGTTCGGCCAGCCGAAGGGAAGCATTACACTTTGATTTCCAATAGGAAGTGTAATGTCTCTGCAGACTCCAGTTGTAGGAATTTTCTAGGGACGTAAGTGCACTGCGTGAATGTTTGCGCGTTGTGCGGGCATCTCCGACAGAAACACCTCCACCGACACTCAAAATAGGTGCCAAGTGTGATGGGAACAACAAGATTATGTGGTATTAAGCCTTTGAATTTGGCTTTCTAGAGTGGAAAGGGGTAAAAGGGGAATTTTCATTAGGGGTGCAAATTCACTCCTATACAAAGAGTAATCAACAAAGATACCAGTGATTTTTGTAGCTTGAAAACTAACAAAATCTCAAATAATTTTGCTATTTCCAATGATGATTCCAAAAGATAACAAGTGAGGCACATTGTAGCTCAAAGAATTTTGATATTTACAATGATGATTCCAAAAGATAACAAGTGAGGCACGTTGTAGCTCAAAGACTCCAACATACACCACTAAGAGATCCACACAAATGTAGCAAATAACTGCATCTCAAAGTCTTCGGGTTATCAACCAAGTTCTCACACAAACACGTAAACTCCAAATACAATAAAGTAGCACAAAGACTATCAATATTAGATTTGAATTCCCTTTCAATAATTTTATATAACACCACTTTATCAACCAATTGCAAGAAAATGTGATAAGAAAGATGTAAGATAAATCTTACACATAGCCAATATGATCCAAAATAAAGGTTGGATGCAAATTTATCTCTTTTATTGATTAATTTTTTATATGCACATTAAACTCAAAGATTCAAGTATGCTCTTCAAATCGGTAGCACTTTGTTTCAAACGATGAAAAGATACTTAATACAAAGAAACTCCCTCATATATATAAAGGAGAGTTGAGAGCTAATCTAGGAAAGCAATAACTAATTTGACTTATTCAACAACACAGTCCGATTTGATTTAGGACTCGTGCTATTTTTTAAAGTAATTACATATTGATTAAAGACATGTAAAATGTCGAAAACTAACTACATAAGAAAAATTGCTAAAAAAAAACTAAGTATAGGAAAGACATGTCCATCATTCTCCATCGTCTTTCCCCAAAAAGTCATATTTCTTCAGAATCACCTAGACTTCTTCATTATCAGGAACTGAGGTGTGCTTGGAGATACCAAGAACTTTTGTTATCGAGTTCTTGATGGTGTTGCAAGATTTTCTGTGCCTTTCCAAAAATACCTTGAGATTATCCAGGGTGAGTTGAATGTCCAATAATTTGTCCATTAAAGCCACTAAGAAGTCGTGATCTTCAAATTCCTTCTGGATCATGGATGTGAACTCTTGGATAGCTTCATCAAAGGGAAGGATTTTCTTATTGTCATCTAATAATTTTCAAGGAAGCTCCTCAATTTTGTTGACAAGATGTAAATCATTATCTTCACTAACTTCTTGAGCATCATGCAAGTCTTTGATTACATCTTTGATGACATTGATCTTATGTCTCATTATTTATTTCACCTCAAAAAACATCTCTCTATTGCGAATTATCCCAGTATCCACTAACATGTTGAGCTTTACTTCCTTCATTTTAATCCAAGGTTCTAAAATGGCCTCTATTTCTTGTTGCTCTTGGGAAAATGTATCAATTGTTTTATCTAGCTTTGATCTTATATTTCCATATTCTACATTTTGCCATAGAAGGTCCTAGATGTTGTGTCCCTTGTGCTATCATCTTGTCAAGAAAATTGTTGACTACCTTGCCCCTCGAATGTACCTTTTAAGCCTTATGAATAATTGGATTTTCAACACTCATGGTTATAGGCTCTATTGACTCTAAAGATTGGGTGACCTTTTGGAGTACTAAAGTTAACTACTCAACTTTGGCCTTGTACTGATCTTTGACCTTCTTTACCTTATCAAACTTTTAAATAGGAGCATTCAAAGTTGATTATGCATCTACCTTGGTGCTTTCATGGGTTATTTTTGCCAACTCAAACCTTGTAATGTAATACTTAGAAATTTCAACTTCCTCAATAAACTTATGAGGAGGAGGTTGTGCCACTTTTGCATACTTGCATCTTGCTTTATCCACCAATAGCCTAGAGAGAGTCTTTAGCTTATTTTTGGATTTTGTCTTGATAGGTGTCAACCATCCAAATTCAAAATCATCTAGGGAGACGACTTGCTTCTTTCTCTTAGGTGTCTGAATTTATAACCAAGGAAGAAGAGGAGAAGAACTCCCTTCAAGTCCTACAGTCATGGTTTGGGAAGTGGTAGTTGCAATTATAAATGTAGTGATAACAAGTGGTGGGGTGTTAGTCAAAATTGCTTTAGGAATTCCCCCACTTGTCACATTTTGCACACACTCTAACATAAACATCCAAATTTGAATGTGAAGTTACACCAAAGGAAGGAGAAAAAAAACTTGGAATATTGGAAGGTGAACCAAAAACATCCCCAAATTCATTCATAGGGCTATCAAAAATGGATCCCAATGTTGGGGATGAATGAATTGACATAGAAGGTGTAATAGAAATAGTAACATCAGAAAAAACTGTAGCAATATGAGTAATGGTGAAAAATGGCAAAGGTTGTTCGACATAAACAATAGGAGGAGTAGGGGTAGACACGGTAGCAATGATTTGGGAAGATAAAACAAAAGAATTTTTAGGAACATCCTCATGTGAAGACTCCTTTGCTTCTTTGTTGAGTCCTTCCTCTACTTTCTCTTTTTCTTGTACTGACACCCCTTCTAGAATAGTAGATGGCCCTTTCGTAGTCTTACTCTGATTCCCTCCTACCTTGAATTTAATTTTAGAAGTTTTTCTAGTAGTGGGAACATCAGCCTTATTCTTTGTCCTCCAATCTATCCTCTTTCCAATTTGTCCTTCAGGATCCTCCCCATCAGATCTAGTATCAAAGTGATTCAACCTTATCCCTTTTGTTGCAACTGAACATTAGTATTTACAAGGATAGGGTGAAATATTTACCTAATAGAAGTTATCTCCTTTTGGGACCATTGAATTGGGGGGAGAGGATTTGTAGTAATATCATTATTCTCATATACTAGATTCAAGACATCACCTTCATCTTCCATATCCTCTAGAATATCTGCTAGATCAAGATTCACAATCTATTTCAATGTCAATCAACAATGATCTAGTTTCCTTATGTCCTCCTCATTTCAACACTCAGTGCACATGTGCATGGCTCTTTTTAATCTTATCCTTCATTCCCGTGTAGTCAAACTATAGTCTCCTTTTAAAAGTTATCAAGGTGACTAGTTGCATTTTAGGTTCTATAGCCTTAGCATTTGGAGATGTTAGGATGGAATACATGCCAATAGAGAGAGGAAATTTGAAACCTAGCTTATGAGATTCCATCTACTTACTGTAGAAATACATGATCTATCAGCAAAGCTCCATAAGGATGATCTTGTCACTAGGGTATCTTGGGAGCATGCAAGGATAACCCATAAAATAATCAACTCTCAAGTAAGTGAATTTGGCAATTGTAAGTAAAAGCAACCAAATCTATTGAATATTGCCCATGCTTCATCAGAAACCCTTTTCTTTTCAATCTTAGGATCAAACATTCATAGGAAAGGAGCAAAAAAAGCATTGTTAACCCTTCTAAAATGATGGATAATTCCATCTAGGGTTATCTAGGGATAGTACTTGTATACTGGAATCCTCCTTCTATCAGATTTTGATGTTAGACCTAAAAAAATCCTCATGGATGCTGCAAAATATACCAAATAGGAGGTCATTTATAATTTCAAAGAAGTAGGTACCTTAATTAGTTGTTCATGAATAGAATCACTGATCTGTTGCCCCCAAAAAAAATGTTGCTTCTTCTTTTTGATGACATGGATGTATAAGTACATCCATTCCTGAAAGGTTGAAGAGGTAGGCAAACCTTTCAATCTGTTAAGAAGAGTGAATAAATCATTCACTTCTTCAATAAAGTCACTAGATGGAATGCTCTTGGGCCAACTTGAAATGTTTTGCCTTGGGTTGTTAAACCATCTTGTATTTATCACCTTCTTGCAATGATCTTGATACTTATCATAGTGTTCTTGTGCTTTCTCAATTGTGAGATTTATATATGATTCAATGATAGAACATTAAAAGATCATATTAAAGAATTTTTCATCAAGTTTGATAACCACATTCTCGTCAGAATCCTTGAAACTTCTATCATCTTTGTTATAGTGTGCAACCACTACAAGTACAAACTCAAGATTGTGTGCGGCAATTGGGAAGGAGGACACCAACTAAATGTTACTTTCCATAATGTATCCCTTTTCTCAAAGGTTGCTTCTTAGTATGCTATAGAAATTTAGACATGTCCACATGCCCTATCTCTGTATCCTTTATGTCATCAATGTTGGAAGACACTGAGGCAAAACCCATGATACTTGTAATTCATAGTTTTGTCTTTTCTTGGAGAAGGCTCAAACATTGATGGAGTCGCTTCATGCAAAGTAAATTCTCGTAACATTTTTGGAACTTGAGTGTGAAGGAATCAGATAACATGCAAAGGAAAATACAACACGAAGGTAAAATTTCCCAATGTTAGAAAAATTTAGGGTTATATGCACTAGTGGGAAAAATTTGAGTTGTTCCATATGCTTGAGGGGTTAAAGTGAAATATGTTGAACACCCAAAATATTGAGAGGGGAGGTGAATCAGTATTCTCTTAAACCATTCAAAAATCAACCATCCAATACCTAATGCATATTCAATTGCAGTAAGGAAAGAAAGCATGAAAACATCCAAAACATCACATAACACATGAACATCGAGATTTTTACATGGAAAACCAAAAATGGGAAAAACCACGGTGAGGGTTAGCTCACAATATATTATAACCGGTTATAGTATATTACAAAAAGGCTTATTGCAGGTGGACTCATTGTCCACAAAGAAAAATATAGAAGAGAGATGGTGGATCATAGCCTATTTTGAATTGATACAATTGCATCTACAATATGCAAGAACACAGTTCCAATGAAGCACAATAACAATCTTCGCATTGATTCTGATTCAACACTTTGTAATGCTCCTCATTCACACAACTTAGATCTTCAACAACACAATTTTCACTTCTTTACTCAAATTCACATCACATGCAATACATGTCGCATCTATATCTTTAAAAATACTGAAAAAAATCCAACATATATATCCACATCAAGTATAACATCAATTAGGTTGGCCTAATTAGATGTAATACCTAAAATGTAATTTCTCAGCTCCAAAACTTGTCATCCATAATACACGCCACAATTCAAAATTCAAAACTACTTAAGATAGGTTGGAATGGACCTAAAATAGATCCCACATAAGATAACAACACATATTTATGCTTCGCATAATCATCAAAAATGTTAGGTCAACTTCACATAAGACCTAAAAGTAAAACCTTTCATCTGTGTATCCACATATTGACACGTGGACCTCAAAACTCGATGATATCTAGAATCTAGGCTCAACTAACATCTGGTATCTTAACTTGAATACCTCAAGGCCAAAAAATCATTCATGAAGATGTGCGAAATCTCCCACACAAACACACTGTATAAAAAGCAACTGTAATATGCCAGACCAAACTTTGTTACCCATAACTCTCGAACTACTACACCAAACATGATGAAATATTGGATTTAGGTGCATCTAACATCCACCAAATTAATGTTGGATTCATTTTCAGAGTGGTGTAGACCCAAAAACTGATGCATTGTAATACTGAACTGGAAGGTTTGACACTTAGTCAAATTTCTATACAACTAAACTTTTCAGACAAAATCAACTTTCCAAAATGTCTTCCACAGCAACTCCAAAACCTGCTAGATTTACCCAAAGTGATCCAAAATAATGTTGACATCAATGAAAACAGTGTAATACACTATTATATACAATCCATGCTCATGTTTCCAAACAACATCATCAATGAAAATCTCCTCAAACTTCCAATAATCCACCCCTTTGTCATTGATTACAACATGCAAAAAACTCCAAAAATTCTCCCCCTTTGACATCAAGGGCAAAGGGAGCCTATACAAAACTTTATGAATCTTACCAGAACTCCCCCTAAATCATATATACAGTTTGAAAGTAATCAATTGAATTCCGCTCGAGTCACATACCGAAGAAAAATCTCAAAAAAAAACTTGAAAATTTTCTCTATAAGGTCTGCACATATATAAAGAATCTGAATTGAAATAGGAAAAGTGCATAAAAACATTAACAATGAGTCAACTAAAGGTGGTTGATGCTTATAACTTATTTAGCTAATTTTAGCCCGCCTTCCATATTCCCATTTGTACTTGGCCTTTGCAGGTAACATGATCAATTTTTCAAACTCAAGTAAGAGTTCTTCTCCTTCTTCTGGTGTATTCGATACCAAATTCATCCCTTTTGCCTTATCATAACTAAGGAGAGCTTTGGAAACCAAGGGAAATTTGGGATTGACTAGATCCCTTACCTCTTTGAACTGTAGGA
Organism: Sequoiadendron giganteum; assembly: GCA_007115665.2. NCBI lineage: Eukaryota > Viridiplantae > Streptophyta > Pinopsida > Cupressales > Cupressaceae > Sequoiadendron > Sequoiadendron giganteum. The sequence goes on along the minus strand of CM021101.1, from coordinate 644,273,646 downwards.
TGATATGTTCCTTTTGTGCTTGCAGTTAGAAAAATTCTTGTGAAGATCTTCAATTTTTCTTCTTGTGACACTGGTGAGGTCAACAGTTAGGTCATATGCATTGGAGGTGACATTAATATAAGACTCAATAGAGTCCATCTCCTTCTTTATAATTTGTGTGGCTCTAGGCCACTTCATGCCATACTACAATAGTGCCTTAGCCTCATCGACACAACCTTCAACATCCTTTAACAACTCAAAAATTTTCTTATGTGTGGAGACACATTTCTCTGTGATTTCCATCATTCTTTTCTCCACTTCTTTCTCAACTTCTTAGTTTAGATCAGATGTATAAGATTTGAATGAATTAATAAGAAGTTTAAAATTTTCTATGCTGAATAGAGTAGGATCAACATTGGAGCCCGATATGATCTCTTGAAATGCCTTGGCTGCTTCATCCATTAAATCTCCACTTCTTTGTTGGGTTTCTGTGATCTCTTTCCTTGTGGATGCATGGAACATATAACCTATCTGAAGCTTGTGAATAGGAGATATCCTATCCATATCAACACTTCCTTTTTGCATCAACAAATGCAATAACTGTGAATACACAACTGGTTGAAAGATAGGTTGAAATTTTAAGAAGTTTTTCAAAGTATCACTAGAGGAGCCAAAAGATTCACCAAGAACCTTTGTAGTCTCCTCATCCTTATCCTTTTCCTCTATAGTCTTTCTACAGTCAACTGTTCCAATATTTTTTTGCATCTCTGGATGCATCCTTCTCCTTATCATCCTCTTCTTCATTCTCTTCTTCTTTTTCTTCATCACTCTTTTATCCTTCACCATCATATTTATCTATTTTAACTTCCTTTTCAATGTTTTTAGTGAATGATGAAGGAGTGACATATTATTGAGTAGGAGAAGTAACATCTTATTGTACTAGAGAAGGATAAAAAGTTTCCTTTGCAGTGTCTTCTCTGATCATTGCATCCTTATCTTCTTTGGTCATGTCCTCCACTTCCAAAGGAGTGCTATCTATTGCAACTTATCCATTCACATCATGCTCATGTTGAGAATCATATATGTGTACTTCTTCTACATTAAGTTCTAGAGCATTGGAATCAAGATTCATTTCTTCTTCTACTGTCGGAAGCAATCCTAGCTTCTAAACAATCTCTTTTGCTTTATCATTGATCTCTTTTCTGAATCTCTCTAGATCACCTTCATCTTTTCCCATAAGGATTTTGACTCTTTTTTTGGTTCTCATCTCCTTACTATATATGGTGACCAATATGGCCCTTTCATCTTCGAAAAGTGGAGCACCAACTCTTTCCAAGGCTTCATCTTTTAGCCTTTCATGTTCTTGTATTGCCTCTTGTCTCCTTTTTAACAAAATATTCCATAGCTCATCATTAGGAATATCCTTCTTGATATTCTTCATCTCAACTTCAAAAACAACTATATATTTAATTATGGCCTTGATGATGGTGGCATTATCCACCTCATCTGCATCTTTGTTCAAGGAATTTGTCTCCTTCAACATCTCATTTTGCAGAATGTTGTTAAATAGTGCCTCAATTTTCATTGGTGAGTGAGGCCTTACTGGTTCAAATTGTTTATGCTTTTTGCTTGTCATTGGAGACTTCTTCCGAATTTTCTCCTTTCCTTTCTTCTTCATTGGAGCACCTTTCTTTGCAACTTCCTTCTTCTTTTCCCTTATGCGTATCTTGAAAGCTTCTTTCTCTTTCTCTATCTCCTCTTCTCTCTCGGTATCAATTATATCAAATCTTCTCCTTTTTGCACTAGCTTCACCTTGTGAAGCATCACTCTTTCTTTTTCAGACCAATTGTGGTCCTTCTTCTTCCATTTCTTCCTCTTCATCAAATTTTTTTATTCCAATATCCTTTTTTTATTGTAGCTTTATGTTTCATTCTCCTTTTGGCTGGGGCAATAGGAGGTGTAGTGGTAGTAGTTTTCTCCTTCTCTACCATAGTGGCATGCACAACAAGAGGGGATTTCTCCCTTATTGGAGGACTTGTGGTAGCCTTTATTTTCTCTCTTGCAATAGGTAAAGCCCTAGAGGACTTTTGTATAGATGGTGGAGTGGTAATTTTTCTACCTGATCCCCTTGAGCTACCTGAAGCCTCTCTAACACCCATATTTGCTCTAGCTCTCTCTCTAGCATATCATACTTTCTCTTTTGAAATTCCATGTCTTGTGCATGTATATCAACCATGGAATCAACATTCTTCCTTTTCTATGGATCTTTTTATTTCATGTGTACTTCCATGGAATTTTCCTCAAAATTCCCATAGCTAGGCTTTGTCTCATGTTTTGGACTTTTGAATAGAATGTCTACATAGCCATTAAGATCTACCTTTGTCACTTCATAGCCTAACTCAGGAACCCAAACAAATCTCAATTCCATTACCTCCATAATGCAATGATTTGTCAAAACCAGGAATGTGATATCATCTTTGTATTTTTCCACAACACTCCTTTTAATTCTCTCTCTCATGCATTCTTTTTTGAAATACTATGAAGAAAGCAGTAAGGGAATCATCCTGTGCATTGACAGCTCCAAGGATTCTCATGTAATCTGCAATTTGGGGTGCCATAGACTTTCCACTTACCCAGTTAACCTTTCCAATTATAGGAACCTCCTTCAAAAAGTAGAATAGTAAACACATAAACAATGTGCCATATTTAAACACATACTTATCCTTGGTCTACTTTAGGATCTCTATTAATTGTTCCCTTAGTAACTCACAAAGGTCATAGTCTACACCATTCTCTACCATTTCATGTGCCACATGAATTGTGGTGGAAAAAATAAAGTTATTCCTATTTGTGAAGTAAATTTTTCAGCCAATGACCATGGAAACATATCTAACGACTAGATTTCTAATAGGATTCACTGCAAGGGATATTTGGTTGAATGTAGCACCTATTTTCTGCATTACATATTTGTTTTTAACAAACTTTAGAATGGGGACGACTTTGGTGGAGTATAAACTGATGACCTCTCTTATCATTTCCTTTGTAATCATGTGGGGTATATTAGTCCAGATGAATTGATCATGAATTATACTCAAGGCCATTCTAATCCACTTGTTATCATAGAAGAAATTGGGGAACCACTACCAAACATCTAGTTTCTTCTCAACTAGGTTTTTGTATTCCAGCTTTAGGGTGAAATCCTCACTAGTTAATTCATTTTTCCATATATCAATTAACTTGTTGGGAGAATGTTCTTCCATTTTTCAATGAATATATTCCATAATGTCCTCAGTTGGTAAGACCCCATACAAAATATGCGAGAAAGTGCCTAGTGGGTCATCTTTTATGGCTTTCACAAGGTATCTCTTAAATTTTGGTTGGGGTTTTTCCATAACCTCTATAACCATTGGTGTAGCCATTGTAATGTAGATTCAAATTGCTTTTAAACATAAATTCCTAAAAACTAGGGCAACCAAGATTCACAAAATACTTTTTTAACTCATTCTCTGAACTACGGTTTCAATTCTTTGAATCTCAAATTGCCTTAAACTCTTTGATTTCTATTTTCGTTTCTTTGCTCCTCTTCGAATGCCTTTGGTGAAATGAATTTTCCTTATCAAATTTTCTTAAAACCCTTTGATATACCAGAATTCTACAATAAATGGTTCAATTCATAAAGCTAGCAACCCTAAAAATGTATGCACAATCAAATTTCGAAGCTCTGCAATACCATATTTTATTCCACAATCTTTACCAATAGATCAAGCATGTTGATCTTCATCTCATATCTTCGTGTTGCAACCTCAAAACCTCTTTTTTGGTAGGGGATACAGGATATCCATTAAAGCTCCCCCTAAGACATAACACTTGGCTTAGTTTCCAAAGGAAACATCTGCACCAAAGGATGGTAGAGATTCTCCCTTGTCTTTTGTCTCTTCCTTCTTTCTCCAAATATTTTCCATTTCTTTCTTTACTTCAACCAAATGCACCTTTTTAACTAGTTCATTCCATTTTACCAGATTATCCTTCCTTGTGTTTTTGATTCTACAAAATTTAGCAATATGTCTAGGTTTACTGCAACTGTGACATACAACATTCTTTTAAACAATATTCCTTCCATTCATTCTACATCTACATTGATTAGCCTTGTGTCCAAATCCACAACATGTATAATAGTAACCATTGAAAGGTTGAATCATTCTATCATTGTTATATGTTCATCATTTGAATTCTGCATTCACTTGTTCTATGTCCAAATTTCTTGCATGTAAAGCATTGACCAGTAAGGGGTGAAACATTCTGATTCATTCTACTTCTACATTCCATTACTCTATGTCCAAATTTATTTCAAGAGTAACAAAAACCATTGAAAAATGGGTACCTTTGAGCATTTGGTTGTCTAACTGGAGGTCTTATAGATTTATTTCTTTGATTATGGATTTTGTGATTATTCTTCTTATCTTTAGTCTTCTCTAGTTCATTGATCTTGTTTTCTACATTAGGTGTCTGATCTAGTTTTAAGATTTCACATTTTTGAAATCCCAAGCCACCTTTATCTTTAGATGTTTTCTAACCTGTAATCATCTCATCAAGCATTGTAGAACTCGCCTTGAATTTGTCTTCATGGCTTCTTGTCTTCTCCAAATCCAATCTTAGGTTAACTACTTCTTGTTCAATCCTTATGTATTCATCAAATTTTCTTTTCACCATTGCATTCAAACATTCCTCAACTCTTTTCTTTTCTTCAACTTGCACTTTTAGTCTGGTGATATTTTCATTTTCTTGTTTCAGTTGTTCATCCTTATGCCTTTCTCAGAACTTCTTGATTTTATCTCTCATTTTTTTGATGCATTCATTTTCTTCTTTGACATTTTCCATCAAATATTTGTTCTCACTTTACAATTTTATCTAGACCTTCAAGATAAACTTTGAGTTCTCCATATTTATCAAGTATACAATCTTCTTCTATAAAATCAAAAGTGGGAATCTCTTCTGGAAGAATGGGGAACATTCTATCGGCCATGTGTTCAATCTCCAAGACCTTCCCAAAGAAGTTAAGCTCCTTCCAAGGAACCAAGCTCTGATACCAATTGTTGAACACCCAAAATACTGAGAGGGGGGTGAATCAGTATTCTCTTAAACCATTCAAACATCAACCATCCAATAAATAATGCATATTCAATTGTAGTAAGTAAAGAAAACATAAAAACATCCACAATATCACATAACACATGAAAACTGAGATTTTTACATGGAAAACCCAAAATGGGAAGAACCACAGTGAGAGTTAGCTCACAATATATTATAACTGGTTATAGTATATTACAAAAATACTCACTATAGGTGGACTCACTGTCCATAGAGAAAAAATATAAAAGAGAGATGGTGGCTCATAGCCTATTTTGAATTGATACAATTACATCTACAATATGCAAGAATATAGTTCCAATGAAGCACAGTAACAATCTTCACACTAATTCTGATTCAACACTCTACGATGCTCTTCATTCACACAACTTAGATCTTCAACAACACAATTTGCACTGCTTTACACAAATTCACATCACACACAATACATGTCACATATATATCTTCAAAAATACCAAAAACAATGCAACATATATATCCACATCAAGTATAACATCAATTAGGTCAGCCTAATTAGATGTAATACCCAAAATGTAATTTTTAGCTCCAAAACTTGTCATCCATAACACACGCCACAATTCAAAATTCAAAAATCCTTAACATAGGTCGGCATGGACCTAAAATAGATCCCACATACGATAACAACACATATTTATCCTTTGCATAATCATCAAACGTGTTAGGTCGGCTTCGTATAAGACCTAAAAGTAAAACCCTTCATCTATGTATCCACATCTTGACATGTGGAGCTCAAAACTCGATGCCATCTAGAATCCAGGCTCAACTGACATTTGGTAACGTAATATCAACATCACAAGGCCAAAAAATCATTCACAAAGATGTGAAAAATCTCCCACACAAACACACTGTACAAAAAGCAATTGTAATATGCTAGATCAAACTTTGTTACCCATAACTCTCAAACTACTATGCCAAACATGATGAAATCTTAGATTTAGGTGCATCTAACATTCACCAAATTAATTTTGGAATCATAGAGTGATATCTTCATTTGTGTAGTGGTGTGGACCCAAAAATTGACGCACTATAACACTAAACTAGCATCTTTGACACTTAGTGAAATTTCTACACAACTGAACTTTCCAGACCAAATCATCTTGTCAAAATATCTTTCATGACAAATCCAAAACTTTTTAGATCCACAACAATGTTGGCATCAATGAAAACACTATAATACACTATTATATACAATCTATGCTCATGTTTCCAAACAACATCATCAATGAAAATCTCCTCAAACTTCCAGCTCAATGGTGGTGAAAAACTGAGTGGGTGCAAGACAACTGGTAATTTGGATGTGAAGGTGGAAAAAATCTGAGCGTGAGCATGGAATTTTTTATTTTGGTGTAATGACACTAAAATTTAACGCTTTTGTAGGTGCTAGCATGATTGGGTGTAAAGGCGGTAAAATTTTGAGCCTTTAAATGTGTTTTTAACTTTTATGTGCAGTTGCACTAAATTTTAGTGCTACTACACATTGTAGATCAAAAATATGCAAGGGCAAAGAAATTCTCCATCGTTACATGGGTTAAAAAACTTTAGTGCAAGGTCGAGAAAATTTTATGACCTTGTATGTGGTAGTATTTGACTAAGTGTCAAGCGGGAAAAAAAATCTACACGCTTAGCGAATGGGATGTAAGTCATGTTATAGTGGTAAAATTTACCGCTCATACATGCTTTTGATGGGTTGGGCTTGTTTGGTGTTTGAGTAGTGAATTTTACCAACCTTACCTTCGAGGTAATATTTTCTAAGTGTGAGAGGTAAAATTTACCAACTCTACACTTATGTTTGGATCATGGGAGACCTAGTATGCACTGGTGGTAAAATTCACCACTGTTACATGTATAAGTAAAAAGATTTACCGCCAATAATTATGATTGCAAAAATCTTTACCGATTTAACATGCAAGTTATGCTAGTCGATTTGAAGGGTGGAAACACGCGATGTGGGGTTTAAACCCTGCACTGCACTATGACATTTTGATGATGTAATTGGGTTCTAACATGTTTTAACATGTAATGGTGGGGAAACTCCTACCATTACATGTGGAGGGAAGATGAATTAGGGATGGTGAAACATCATCTTGTGCAATAAGAGGTTTAAAACCCACAATGTGTAGGATGATATTATTTGGTTTATTCATGAGAAGTAGAGAAGCAAGTTCAAAACCTCGAGGTTCAAACAAAGGGCATGGGACTCAGGTAAAACTAAGAACATAACAAAAAAACCCTAAAAAAATAAAAATATAAGAAAGAATAAATGAAGAACCATATTATTCAAACCCTAAATTTTCAATCAAAGTGATGAAAGGATTAACAGAAAATGTGAAAATATACATACTTGAAGAACTAATGATGATGAAACCCTAGATGAACCTATCCAAATATTCATGAGAATCTAAACATAAGTTCGAAGGATGCATTCAAGAAAAGGGAGACCTTAGATGAACAACACGAATGAAAAAAATGAAAATAAAAACGTTTAACAATAATTTAAAATTGAGTTAAAATGCATAAAAACCTGTCATAAATACACTCATGCGAGACTACAGATGCGTTGGCCATGATTTTTAATGACTTTACAAGAGATAAAGTGATTGGAAAAAGAAATGTAGGGACACTGAAATTCAGTGCTCCAACATATTTTATTTTGCACCAAGTATGCACATGCACTAAAATTCAGTGCCCTCGCATAGGTAGGAAAAAATGACTAACTCCCAAAAACTAATCTTTGCAACTTTTTTACCTTTTACAAATTTCAAAAGGTGGAAACACTAGACACTCAAATGAAATTTTGAGGCTTGGGACCATGCACAAGGGAAAGTAAGATTTGTCTCATTTTTGTGTGCTTAGAGAACATAGGCTACGAAATGGACAAGTTTCATAGGGGTTATCCCATGAATTGAGTGTAGCTGAATTTGAGCATAACAAGTCTACTCTTTTCATTTGATTTCCCATTTTTGATAATTGATCTGAGAAAATGTCTGGGTTTGTTGCTTATGATGCAGGGGCATCTAGAAGATCCAATCAGTTGGGACAAAGAACATTCAGTTACAGAGTGTCGGTGATGCAAGAAAGCTCAACATGATGGCTAGTTCAGTATATTAAGGGTGAGAAGTTGTGAATTAAAGGGTTTGTTTTCAAGTATATCTATTTTACCCACTGAAGGTTTCAGAGGTTCACATGAATGTTTGATCAAGCCATGAGTATCTGTGTTTCGGCAATTATTCTATTTTTTTAGTGGTGTTTCTGAAAGAAGATGATGTGATTCTAGTAATTTGAATTGTTGCGAATGCTTTTGTGGTGATTCGTGATGCTTGTGGATGTTTCTAGATCATGCTCTATCTGTGTTGTTGGTTTGCATTGATTGTTGTGCTCGTGATTGGTGATTTTATTTTGGGAGTTCATGTTTTTCATGTTCATGGCCGACAGGGTGATTGTAGTGTGTTGTGGATCTTTGAGGCTAATTTTTTAAGGTGTTCATTTTCAATACATGTTGTTTTGGGTCCTTACTATGTTTTGGCTGACATTGGTTGATTCATATTGATAATTGTATATTGATTTGGGCCGATAGTTTGTACACTTTTTATATTTTGTTGGGCCGACATGTAGTTGATATTATCCTTAGATGCATATATATATGATCAATTGTTTTGAGGAGATTAGGAAGGCAAGGAGGCATGTTGCGAGATATGCGAGTTCTGTGTGTGAACAATGTTCTAATATTTTGAAGGTAGAGATAAAGTGTGAAGAAGAGTAGTCATGAAGCATAGTGATGAAATGTTTTAATTCAAAAAGATCACAAAGAAGAGAAATCGTGGAGCAAAAGGAAGAAGCGATCGAAGAAAATTATTATATGAACTGTTTGTAATTCCTAGGCTGTGGCCTAGCATCTGTAAATCCCGATTGGCATATGTAATGTGCTTTGAGATCATAATATAATGAGGAATGAACTTTGAAGGCTGGGTTTTTCCCTTTGAGGGTTTTCCAAGGATAATTCTTATGTCATGTGTTATGGCATATTTGTTATCTTCATGTTGATTATTTGTTAGCTTTCATTGTATATCTATAAGATCTGAGTGTTAGTTTTTTTAAGCTGTGAGGTTGGACAGTCCCTCACCGGACCCTCCTACCTTGGACTGCATCAACTTAGGTGTGCTTGTGGTTGTTACAATTTCCCCCTTTTTAGTTCTTTATCAAGTACCCAAATCTAAAATTTCCAAGGCTTACAGTTATTTCTTGGCTAAGTGTTGTCTTCATCTCATAGAAGAGCTTAATGGGGGCCCATATTTTAAATTTGATGGAGTTTGGAGTTATTTCAAACAAACTTTATGTTGTTGCAGAATTTGAGCTCCTACCCAGATTTACAAAACTTTGAACCTGCCCATGACGTCTTGAGGTCTCGCTAAGTACCTTTGGTTTTGAATTTTTTTCTTATTGCTAATTCTTTCTATTTCTACATAACTTCTTAATGCTTCTGAATGTGTCTCGATCTACCTTGTTTTCTCACAATTCTCATTTTCTCTAATTCCCCACAATTCCATCTCTTGGGCGACACGTAAAGCTTTAAAATAATCTTAGATCTATAGAGTTTCCTACGGTAGTGGATATTACCCAGATCCCCCTCACATCTCCACGAAGTCCAATTAACCTACATATCCCAACATCATCGGCCAATAGTGCTTTCTTGCAAAACCTTCAGGCATTACAAGACACATCCCGATACCCTTCAATTTCACACAACTTTCTGTTAGGCCTGATGTATCTGTAGTCACCCTAATTTTGACAACACTTCCTCCTAAATTAATTAAATATTATTATTTAATTAATTCCCTCTCTTGATCCCCAATCAATTGAATATTCATCATGTAATTAATTATTCTACCTTCTTCTACCAATAGTGGCATGGTGTGATGGTTGAGTTGTTATTCTTGCCATCAAGGTTCAAGCCCCATTGGGGTGGAAATTGTTGAGAATTTATCTTGGGGATGAGGTCCCCTATTTGTGACCTCGCCGATTCATAGCTCCAGATCAAAAGCATTTACTCCCCCAAATTTTTTTATTCTACCTTCTTATAATTAATTAAATATTTTATTATTTAATTAGTTATATCACTCTTTAGACTAAAGTTCTTCCAATTAATTAAATATTTGAACTATTTAATTAATCCCACCATTATTCCTATTTCTTCTAATACTACCTATGTTAATTAATCTTTGATTAATTAGCCTTATCCCTCCTCTAATCATCATTAGCCCATCCTCCAACATTTGACTCTACCCAAGTTAAATAAACCCATGGTTTATTAAATCAACCTATCTTATTAAATAAAATTAATCCTTGATTAAATGATTTAACCTTTCTTACTAATCATCATTATCAATTTCTTCTAATTTTAAATTCTCTCATCTCTCCTTAAAACTTTCCACAAGGTGAGAAGTGTCCTAGCTTACCCTCTACCCTTTTCGCACACATGTGTGAGATCTCACCTACCCCCACCATCTCTTACACCTTCTTACACAAGCCTCCAAAATTAAATGTCCTCTATCCAAGGTGTACTCACACATATGTGAGCACACCTCATCACTTCCACCTCTCCCCATTATGACACATGTCACAATGCTCTTGATCCTCACCACCACTTAATCTCCACCCTTTATTAAGTCAAGAAATCCTATTCCTCCATTCCTCTCATTCAATTTCTATAAATTGGAGTCTCCTCCCCTCATTTCACCATCTTGAGTTGAATTAGCCTAATTATACTAGAATTGTGAGTGAGCAATCCACATTTCAATCCATCCTTGAGAGAAAATCAAGAAAAGAGTTGGGTGCATCTTTGAGAGCTCAATCCATGGAAAGGTGTTGAAGGTATAGCTTATGTTTATGCATTGATTTCATTGTGTTTGTGCTTTGTTTACCTTTACATACTATTTCCCCTCTCACATTTTGACATGCATGACGAGACCCACATTCCTTTTACTAATTTTTGTTGGAGTTTTGTGAAGATTTTTGATTGTATGTCTTGGTTTTTGTAGAACAATGCTTCCATTTTAAATAGTTGCACTTTTGTTGTGAATCTTGACACCTACATTGCATTTTTTTGCGTTTGCGTTTCTAAATTTGGTTCCTGCATTGCAACTTTCGGTTCCTATGAGCCTGATTGTTGCACCTACATCTGTTCATCATCTATTTTTTTATTGTGCTAACAATCTTAGTTTGTAGTGGTTCTTTTTCAAATTGTTAGTTGTTTATGTTATCATTTAAGTTTTTCTAGCTTACTCCAGTTAGGTTTTTGAATATAATCTTCTTTTTGTTCACAACTACAAATCTACACTAAGGTATAAGATAAAATTTACCCACAAGTTTTAAAAAAATGTAGGTTAATCAAGTTCCTTTAGTTGCACATATCACATTTCATTTTGGGCACTAAAATTAATCCTTAAGGTCAAAGAACTCACACTGTTTAAACAACATTTACATTTTACTACTTTCTGTTTCGGGTCCCTATTTTGTTGTGCCTACGTAAAAAATAGTGGCACTTATGTGCTGACTTGCAACACCTGCACTCTACATTTTGATGCTTACACAGAGAGCTATTGTACCTTCGTAGCAACTTGTTGCACCTGTGTAATGACTAGTCGCGCCTTTGTTTCATAGAGTGAAACTTTTGCTTTAGGGCAGAGAGCTTACTATACTTAGGACTTTTAGTATTTTTTATTTTTAATAGCTAATTAATCAATAAAACCACAATAGGTTATATTAACTAAGTCTATATCATCACATTAATAGAAAGTTAGTTTACAAAATTTTGCAAATCTGTTTTATAATATTAAGCACAGTTTTGTCTATTTTTGTTCTTTTGTTTTGTGCACAAGCACAATTTTATATGTTTTAGTGCCTATGTTTAAGGTATACAATCTACTTTATGCCTTTTTACGCTTTTTATTTTGCCTTTCTATAAAGTTGTGCTTGTGTTATATTCTCAAATTTTTAGGTTTTTAGCTAACATGGTAGACTAACAAGTGGTGCAACTATTCGAATTGACAAAGACTAAGCCAATAAAACTACTAATCTATGGTTTTACAAGACGTTTGTAGAATATTTTTATTTTCCAATAAATTAGGCACTAAAATTAGAGTAGTGGGTAAATGAACTTGTGTGCCATGTTGGGAAGGGTGCAATAAGTGTATTCTCTCCCGTTTAGTTAGAGTAATCTTGTGGATTATAAATATTTACATTTCTTCATTTTGTTTAGTTTTCTAAATAAACAAGGGGTGCTAGTTTTGTGTATATGCTCTCCCCTCACACTTCGTGCGCTATTGGGGATCAAAAACACCTAGCACACCTTTCCCTTTAGGAGGCTTGTCTAGGGATTTCATCAACCTAGGGGATGACCTCAAAAACATGTTACTGACGGGGTATAGAAATGATGAGAATGAAAGTTATACCCCAATCTAGTCACGTCGTGTTTGGTGAAGGTTTGAGACTTAGGGCGATTCCAAGCTAGGAGTGAAGGGTTGGTCTGAGCTTTCTTGCTGAAAGTTCCTAACCCATGCTTGTGACAGGTTAGTTTTCACGGATGTGCCTCATGTACCATCTTGGTGTTTAGAGGATGCCCTAGAAAAATATTGTGTAGCCTAGATTAAGGCCTTCAAACATAACTAGTGTGGTGCAAGGGATGCAAATTGTAGCCTAAAGTTACTCACTACATACTCCCTTAGGTTGAGATAGAAATATTTGGGTTGTCTTGAAAGTCTCCCAAGGAGAGAGAGAAGGTGTGCATGTGGTGTCCATTGAAAACCCTGTGTCACTGGACCTTTACCTATCCACCTTTTCAAGAAAGGGTGCTCTACCCAAGTATCAAGGAGTATTAACCCAAGATTTCTTGGGTGGTGGGCCTACACTAGTCTATAAACCCACTTGACTAATTTAGATTTGCAAATTCTTTTTTGGAGTGTCTTCTTGTGCAAAACCAGTGTAAAATAAATCAACCAAGGGGTTGATTAGGAGTGACCATACCCTTTAAAACTTATCAAACTTGGCCATCATGTTTTATTGTTTGTTAAATCTCTTACCAAAACACTTAGACTATAGAGTTGTGCTTAAGACTAGAATAACTGTGCCTCCGTAAAAAAGCTTAGTGCCTATTCTCTACAAAACTACGCCTACACTCTGCCAAACTAACACTATCATTCTACACCCCTGTCATTAAAATCCTATGCCCATATCCTCTACAAAACTGCACCTACATTTGGCTCTGTCTAAAAAGTTGTGCCTACATCTCGCCTAAGAACCTTAGTCTTTTGACAGTGACCTCATAGGGTTCCTTGACCAATCTGACATATTCTACAACTCAACTATCCTCTCACTATCATTATCCTTACAATTTTACACCTCATCATTTTACCTAGATCTTTCCATTTTCATCTTTCCATAATCCCCCGATTCTCCCATCTTTTTCAGACATCCCACCCTCCCCATCATTTTGACTTGGGGAAAACCCTTAGAGTCTTCCATCATTAATTTCTCCATCATTTTTATCACTCTCATACTTTTAATCATCATTGTTATCTTTTTAAGACCACAATCACCCTATCATCCTTTTTAGGATTCACCATCATTCATTCCCACCCCTATCTTTCAACTTTGGACTTGGCATTAGACTTTAATTCTTTCTTTCATCATCATTAACCTACCTATCATTCTTATCATCATCCTTGTCATCCCATTTTTCCATTTAACCCTTAGATCATCTTCCTAACATTTCTAATCACTATCCCTCACTCACTATCCTCATCCAACCTAACCATGACTCTCGCAAATCATATTTGTCACTAGAATTAATAAAGATCCTTAATCATCCTACTAATCTAGGGGTAGCTTAAGAACTTTCCTATCTTAAGTTGCATCCTTGGTTAGCCCATCTTTTTGAATTATGTAGCTCAAGGATTTGGATCCCTTGGGTCAAGTTTTTCAAAAACATCCTTTATCTAACTTCTCTTAGGAACTAGCCTATCCTAAGTAAGAAAAAATAAAATCCCAAATCACCATATCCTAAGGATCTAGATTCTAATTTTTGTTGTAATTTTTTTTTTTGCACATATCCCTTATCTAATGACCATCCTTATCATTATCCAATCCAAATAATCCTAAATCAATCATTCAATCCAGTCAATCAATCTTAATCCTCCAATCATATCCAATATCCAAAATCCATTATCCAAGGCTTACCTAATCAGTTTCATCCATTATTATTTAACATTCATCCAAACTAAGTCCAAGGCCCAAAATTTTCCAATACCATCCAATCATAAATCTAAGTCCAAGTCAAGTCAACAATTCATCTAAAGATCTAGCAAACATCCAACCTTAATCAACCTTAAGTCCAAAATCATAACCCAACTTTAATTCATCAATCATTTTCCATACCCATCACAACCCATTATCCCAAGGGAACCCCTTCAAAGGAATCCCTATCTTGCATGTCAATCAATAGATCACAAGCTAAGAAACTAATGGACTCCCAAGGAGAGGAATTTTACAACACCAAATCATCCCAACCACCTAGTCCCCATGAGGAAATTATAGACATACAAGAAGAGTCCCATAGACTAAGGGAATTTTTTTCCAACCCTTATAACCAAGAGATGATGGAAAGACTAATGCTCCTCATCAAAAATGAACTCCTAATTGAACTCATAGCTAAGGGAGCTAAGCTAACCTCTAACTTTGACATCTCACAACTAAGGATTGATGAGCCTCTTAATAACCCTTCATCATCTTCCAATTTCTTTGACACCATCCTAGGTATGCTACCCAATCCTAATCCACCCCTCTTCATCAACACAACACATTCATTTGATAATTTACCCCCACTCTCATCATAACTAAGGGTTACTATCCCTTCCAACCCCCATGTCACTTATGCATCCACCAACCCAACTACTACCATATCCATCCATACAAACTTCATTATTCCACAAGGACCTAATGCCTCTCAACCCCCAACATCAAACACCAATAACCCCCCACCCCCACCTCCTAATAATCCTCCAAACCCAAATCCCCTAAACACCAACATCCTATTGCCACAACCTCCTAATCACGAAAATTCCCATAATCCACCAACATCAAACCCCCAACACCAACATACAAAAAATCCCCCTCCACACAATAATAATAATCCCCCAACCTCAAATCCCCAACATCAACATCCCCCACCCCACCTCCTAAAAATCCTCCAATATCAAACTATCAACATCAACAATATCACCAATACATTAACAATCCCCCATTAACACCTAGTCATCCACAATATCGCCAATACATCAAAAATCCCCCCTTAACACCTGGTAATCAACAATATCACCAATACATCAACAATCCCCCATTAACACCCTCACACCACTGCCAACATATGTACAATCAATACTTCCAAAATCCTTCGTCCAATAATTTCAACCTAGCCCAAGAGTTACAAAAGATGAAAGACATGATCCAAGGGCTCTGATTCAGTCAAACAAAGAGGACTTATAGACATGAGGACATATTCTCTTACCCATTTGACCAATCCATACCATCCATTCCCTTTCCCAAAGATTATGAAATGCCAAAATTTGACAAATATAAAGGGAAAGGTAACCCCATTGAACACCTCAAAGAATTTAGAGTGGCATGACAAGAAGTTTCCTACAATGATGTATACCTCATGAGGTTATTCCCTAGAAGTATTGGAGGTCAAGCCTTGGGGTGGTTCACACACTTACCCTGAGGATCCATAACATCCTTTGCTGACTTAGCTGAATGATTTGTGACCCATTTTTCATAAAACATTGAGCAAGAGATAACTTTGGCTAAGTTATGCAAAACCAAATAGAGTAATGGGGATATGTTTTCCACATTCCTTCAAAGATGGAGACACCTTGCAAGTAGATTCCCCTTACAAGTACCCAAAAAAAAATGGCGAACAGACTTATTAAAAAATTACATCCAAATATAGCCCTACATTTGCAACTACAATGTGTCAACACCTTTGACGAGGCCATTGAAAAAGGTTTAACCATTGAAGAAGATTTAATGACTGAAGGGGTAATCAAAATCTATAACTTAGACCATAAAGACAATAATCATCAATCCAATGACAAACCAAAGTTTTGGTCTAGAAATAAAAATGTTATGAATGATGGAGTAATCAATAGTAAACATGTGCAAAATGTACAAAGTACCCCATCACAAAATACACAAACATCACACCAACAAGGAACCTCCAACACAATTACCATTCCTCAAGGAAGAGGCACACAAAATAATCAAACCAAACACAAGTACCCCCTTGGGAGAACCTTTTGATGTTATATTTCACAAACTTGCACAAGAAAACTTAATCAAATTTCCAATTACTACGCCACTTGATGAAAGCAAACCAAAAATGGTATAAAGACAATGAAAATTGTGAATATCATCGAATCAAGGGGCATAGTACCATAAACTGCATGAAATTAAAAAAATACATTCAAGATCTTATTGATAAGGGAGAAGTTAAAATCCAAAATCAAAACTCCCCAAATGAGTAGCTAGGCATATACGTGCAACCCTTCCCACAACATAATGAACGGAAACCATCACCCTCCTACAAAAATACTTCATACACATACAATAAAAATATCAATTCCTGATCCCATGACAATATAAGGGTATCATCTTTATCATCCACTCCATCTACCACTAATAAATATATCATCATTGCAAACCTTGGTAAAAAACCATCACAAATATCTATCTTGGAACTCCTTCACACTTCACCCATGCATAAAGAAGCTCTTGCTAAAGATCTCCAAGAATATAGAGCTAGAGTACCAAGTGATATAAATTCTGACCAGTTCCAAGCCATAATTGGACACCTATCATCCACACACCATCTAACATTCACCAAAAAATACCCCCACTCTGACATACCTCATAATAAACCATTACACATTGAGGCCATTGTACATAAGCATAGCATTAAAAGAGTTCTAATAGATGGTTAGGACTCAATCTATGTACTTTAAAATTAATAGAGCAATTGTTCTATTCAAAAGATGGCATTGATCCCCAAAAGAAGATAACAATAAACTCATATGGCGATATAGAAAGAGAATAAGAAGGTACTATAAAGTTTCCTATTCAAGTTGGCCCGGCCATTATGGAAAGTCCATGTTATATCCTTGACCTAGATCTTCCATATAACATCCTCCTTGGATGCCCATGGATACATGTTATGCAAGCTGTCCCCTCCACCTACCATCAATTCTTAAAATTCCCACACAATGGTAGGGAAGTCACCAATCCACAACCATTCCAATATTGAAAAATGTTGGAAAGAAAATACAAGAGCTACCATCATTGTCCCATCAATAATGTTGCATCAACTTCATCCAATTACATCGATCTATCTACATTAAAATCCTCATCCATTCCATAATATACCCCTAAGATCAAGGTCAAGGTGATCGAGAAAAGGATGTGGGGAGTATACAATCCAAAATTCCTTCTACATAGGACAACTCCCTACTTTTCCATGATCATATGGCCGAGTGATTAAATTGAAATCAAAAGAAACCTTCAAAGAATTTTAATAAGTGATGATTGTTAGACAAAGAATACCTAAATTTGGACATCTCCTCATGGCTATAAAAGGAAGAAGATGACCAAACATCACCCGCTCTTGAGATCTGCTGATATCCTAAAGGGCATGATTTGTGTAAACACATGGGCTATAAGGGCAAAGGATTGGGGGCACTAGATAAAGGAATAATAGAACCAATTTATCTATGAGAGTATCAAAATCATCAAGGACTTGGCTTTCATGCCACTGATTTAGTAACCATAAGACCTCAAGGAACTCATGATAAAGGCGGTAAGACTTCTACTGATTAAGGCCCTTAGGAAGATGCCATTGAAGAATCCTGTCAAACCATTTCTAATTTTTTTGATATAGACCATATATACATCATAATATCATCCATTGATCTCTCACTTGTATATCCTGAATTAATTGATTAGGACCAGTAGGAACCTCCAGTACTAGATACATTCCAAAGTGATGAAGTAATCATAGAAATCATGGGAGTTTGTGACTACATACCCTCAAGGGATCATAAGAAAGAACATTAAATAAAGTTACATAAAGGTGCTTATTTTGGGGAGCGAATAACTTGCCTCAATCACAAAAAAATAAAAATGATCCCTTAGCGAAAACCTCGATGAGGCACTTTTGGAGCAAGAAAAAGTAAAAACAAAAGATGTATCCTCTAGTGAATACCTCCTTGAGGCACTAGAGGATGGGCACTTGATTTTATTCCTAGACACCAAGAGACATCTATAGTGTTGATTGACGACATGGCAGACATAAATTTGGGAACAAATGAAGAGCCTAAAATCACTTACATTGGAAAAGAATTAGAAGATGGAATTAATTAGAAATTGGTAGATTTCCTCAAAAGAAGATCCATTAATTTCACCTAGACACATGTAGACATGCCAGGCCTTGATCCATCTCTTGTGGTACACCATTTAGCAGTATATCCTGATGTAAAACCTGTTAAGCGAAAACTTTGAAAGATGCATCCTCGAATTTCCCTCTTGCTAAAATAAAAATTGCAAGAACTCCTAGAAGTCAGATTCATCAAGCCTATTGATTATCCAAATTGGGTCTCTAACATTGTACCAATTGCTAAACCCATTGGTGGCATCTGAACATGCACCAAATTTAGAGATCTCAACAAAGCTTATCCAAAAGATGATTTTTTGTTGCCAAACATTGACATTGTCGTGGATCTCACAACAAGACATGAAATGTTATCCCTTATGGATGGGTTTTTAGGCTATGATCAAATCTAAATTGCAGAAGAAGAACAACATAATACAACCTTCATAACCCCATGGGAAATTTTTTGTTATCAAGTAATGTCTTTTCGATTGAAGAATGTAGGAGCTACATATCAGAGAGTAAAGACTATTATTTTTCATGACATGCTACATGATATCATGGAAAACTATGTGGATGATCTTTTAGGGAAATCTAAAAAAAGAGGACACATTGAAGTATCAGAGAAAATATTTGATTGACTAGAAAAATAAAAATTATACCTTAATCCCAAGAAATGTGAGTTTAGCGTCACATTTTGTAAACTCTTGGGGTTTATTGTTTCCCGCCAAGGTATTGAAGTGGATCCAACCAAAGTAAAAGAAAGAATGGAAATGTCTCCACCAAAGAACATTCATTGCAAAGTTGGTCAAAAAATTCTAACCATTTTCCCACCTACTTTGAAAGAATATTACATTCAAATGGGATAACAATTTCCAGCAAGCCTTCCAATAGCTTAAGGATTATCTTATATCACCACTAGTCCTAGTGCCACCAAAACTAGATAAACCACTCCTTTTTTATATATCACCTACTCAAGTGGCACTGGGGGAATTATTGGCTCAACATGATGATAAAGGAAAAGAAAGGGCTATATACTACATATCTCACACACTAGTAGGATGTGAGTTGAACTATTCTCCAATAGAGAGAGCATGTTTGGTAGTAGTTTTTTGTGTTAAGAAATTATGACATTACATGCTTAATCATAAAACTTAGCTCATTTCTAAATTGGATCCATTAAAGTACCTACTCTCAAAAGAAACTCTCACAGGAAGAATGGCTAAATGGATCATGATTGTAAGTGAATTTGACATTGAGTATGTAGAAAAAAATCCCATCAAAGGATAGGTAGTCATTGATCAACTTGTTGAAGCCACTTTACTAGATAATCATTCACTATTGATTGAATTCCCTGATGAGAATATTTTGATTACAGATGAAGGCACATGGTGGAATCTATATTTCGATGAATATTTTACACAACATGGCTTAGGGGTTGGGATATTTGTTTTTACACCCCAAGGAGGTTGTATCCCTAAGTCCTATATAATCGCATTTACTTGAACAAATAATATAGCAAGATATGATGCATAGATAATAGGATTAAAGCTTTCCATCCAATGGAAAATTGCAAAACTATAAGTTTACGGTGACTCTCAATTGGTCATTAAATGAGTTAATGATGAATATCAGACAAAAGACGACAAGTTATTACCCTACAAGTGTATGGTGGACTACTTCAAAGAGTACTTCATGCAAATCTAGTTTGATTAGATACCTAGAATAAACAAAAAAGCAACATATGCCATGGCTACCATTTGTTCCCTCATTGATGTCTGGTAGAACAGTCAAGAATACGAGTTCCTAATTGATTTTTTTTTTGTTCCTGCTTATGCTATGCTTGAATTTGAAATGATTTATGATATTGTTGGTCCCAATTCTCCTTGGTATCAAGATATATATACAAATACCTACATAATAACACCATCTCGCCTAATATCTCATCCTCGCAACAATAATATTTCATCCAAAAACATCCCATTTCACTCTCCTCGGAGATACCCTTTACCATAATTATTTCGATGCTACCCTCCTAAGATGCTTGGATTTAGAAGAATCTCAAACTACCCTAAATGAAGTGCATCAAGGTATTTGTAGGGCCCATTCTAGTGGACCATTGTTAGTTAAGAAGTTTCTACATACCAGATATTATTGGCCTACAATGGAACGAGATGCAAATAACATGGTGAGATTTTGTAAACCTTGTCAACAACATGGTGATTTGATTCATGCACCATAATAGGAATTTCAACCTTTTGTTACTACATGGCCTTTCTTGTAATGGGGGTTAGACCTCGTTGGCAAGATACATCCTACTTCATCAAATGGTCATATATTTATAATAACCTTCAATAAGTATCTCACTAAGTGGGTCAAAGCTATACCTATGACCTATGTTACAGGGAAACAAATTTCCTAATTCATACTCCATTACATCATCTTTTATTTCGGTATTCCCGCCTCCATCATCATAGACAATGAGTATCCCTTTAAGAACCAAGATGTATGTAACCTATGTCAGTAATTCCACATCCAACTTAATTTCTCCACTCCATATTATCCACAAGGAAATGGCCAAACTAAGGCCACAAATAAAATAATTCTCAAAATTTTAAAGGAAACAATCAATTAAGCTAGTCGAGATTGGCTTTTACAACTCAATCCCACTTTGTGGGCTTACCACACTAGTTTCCACACACCCATTAGAGTTACACCCTATTCCCTAGCATATGGTGTTGAAGCTATCTTGCTAATTGAGGTTGAACTCCCATCACGAAGAATTTCTTTGCAACACATTATTGACGATGAATATTACCGAGTATTACGCCTTAAAAAGTTGGAGCTCCTAGATGAAAAAAACTTAAATACCCTCAATGATATTAGAGCATATCAGAATCGACTCCACAAAAATTATAACAAAAAGATCAAGCCTAGAGAATTTTCAATTGGATACCTAGTCCTTAAAGAGAATCAATGTAATCTGCATGAGCGATAAAAGAAGGGCAAGCTTGAACCTAATTAGCTAGGCCCTTACCTTGTTACAAAAAAATATGGATCAGGGGAATATCAATTAGCCACCATGGAGGGAGAACCCCTTGAAGAGACCATGAACATTATTCATCTAAAAAAAAAATCGCTTAAGAAGAACCAAAAAATACAAAAATACAAAAAATACAAAAAATACAAAAATACAAAAATACAAAAATAGTAAAGAGAAATAATTCATCCAATGGTGAAAACCACTTTGTGGTGCCTTGGGCAAGTACCATGGTAAAAACTTGGAAAACAAGCGCCATGTGTAGGGTCATGTATCCATCATATATTAGGTCACTTTTTCACCATCCACAATGCATTCACCCATTTCCCCTCCAACTATGGCTTTTAACATGTCACACTTCCCCTAATTTAATAACTAGAGATATTTATCTACCATATTCATAACCTATCATACACACATAACTCCTTTATTGTCATTTGACTGACACTTGTCATTCCATCATGATAGATTAGACAGTTTACATGATTATCACCTCTTGCACCAACCTACATAATAATATCCATGTACCATTCCCATTACACCCCTTCATGTGTAGTGGGAAGCAGTCTTCATAGAGCCTAGTTTCTCATAAAATAAAAAAACCATGTCCATACCATAATAAAATTCCACCCATAATAAAGTTTCATCACCCCAAACGATCACCCATGTCACCCTTGGACAAAAAAACCAAAACAAATGAAAAGCATGCCTACATCAGAATGCTAATGCCAAAGAATCAATGGGATCCTTAAATTATTTCCACTTCCCTTACCATCCATCACAATCCCACCCATCTTTTCCTGATAGGACAAATCCTTCCTTGGTCTGACATCAACATCTACTAGTCCTACCTTTGGCAAAAAAATTGGATTTTCCTTTTCGGATTTATCTTTTATGATTTTCGAACCTATGGAGTCACCTAGTCAAGGCCACCTAGATATTTTTATATCTTGGTGTGTCATGGACAAAGTGAGAAGTAGGAATTGGTCATTTTTGTATGGTATGTTTGTGATTATCCTAACTCACTAATGATAGTTGATACCTTAGCTAGAGGTGGATAAAACATTTGGGCTCACAATATAACCCCCTCTATGGTCCACTAAGGTTATTAAAAATCATTATGTGATAAGGTACAACCTTTTGTTTGTGTGTTTTGTGAGTCTAATTCCATGCAAAGAACATGATCGCACCTTTAGTCATTTATACCACTGGAGCATAATGTCCTTTTCTATATCAAACTTAAGGATTTATCACCACATTTTTCAGCATAATTCCTCCCAATTTCTTCATGTCCCTTTATCCCCATTATTTCTAGATTCTTCATCCTACCTAACCTACACCCCCCCATATATCCTCCCCTACATATCGGGACCAAAGTATATTTTGTATCATGATGCAAAAAAAAAACATTATGCATTACCTAGGGGTATCCTCACAGTTTGTCCTTTTTCATAATCATACATTTCATTCCACATCGCCATTTGCACATCCATCATTCATCATGATAAAATAATGACTAAGAGAGGTAAAACTATCTTGAAACCCCTAACAATACAAACAACCTTGGTTAAGAAATCTCTTATTTCCTAAACCAAGTATTGTTTAGATTTTATTCCCCTTTCTAGAACACTTGTGACATCCATTACCACTATCATTCACATTATACATTTAGGAATTCACATTTATTATCATAAATCATTCACACATTAATCATTATGTATACATCATACACATCATTAACATACATATCATAACCATAATAAAATTCCATCTCCATTGAACATCATAATCCACACATAATCATATACATAAATAAAATCATTGTCATCCATATATTATATCCATCATACATCCATGCATCCATTATCCATTGCTTCATCATGCATATATTCATATTACACACATATATTAATCCATCCACACATTCATGTATCAATTAACCCATTACACATAAACATATCCATTAATGCATTAACCCATTTATGTTCATCACATATCCATTAAATTTATCCATCATACACATGCATCCATTTTACATATAACCATTATTACATTATAAATTATTCTATCATGCATATATCCACTAATTTATTATTCCATATAAACATCATAATCAAAATTGTAAAACACATAAAAACCATAATCATAAACCATGTATCATCATAAAAATGTAGCCACAAATCATCACATCATAACCACATCACATGCATAATCATAACCATATACAATATAACTAGCCTGCATAAAACATGGCAACATCATATGCACTACCATAATAAAATTTCCATACACATATACTCCACTTCACCATTTGCATAAATCATATGTTGAATCCATCATATCATATATATCAAAATGATATAATTTCATGATACAACATGAAAAAAAGTCTCTCGTGTGTAAAAAAGTTGAACCCATATAGGGAAAAAAATCCAAAAATTCATAGTCATCTTGTATAAGGAGCTACCCTATACTGCCTGCATTTGACTGAGTTGGCCTCTATAGTGAACCAGGAGGTGGCTGTGGACCTCATTGTGGCTATTGCAAGGGCCCCATGCTAATTTAGCATCTTGATCTTTGTTGGTGTAATTAAATGTTTTGTACCTTGTCCTAGGTCATAATTACACCTTAGTTAAGTTTACTTAGGGACCACATAGGAGTTGTTGGAAAATTTCCACCTTCGGTGGACTTATCTTCTTATCACTCTATCACCTCCACCTTTCATGGACATATAATGTGGTTAGGGTTCCACCTTTTGTGGTAGATCCACTATTTGTGGTGGTTATCACATTATCACCTTTCCACTTTAGGTGGAGTGACAGCTTTTCATTGTTGTCTCATGTCATAAGATTACGACACTTGTCATAATCTTATGCACTCCTATGTTCTCACCTTGGCTATATAACCAAGGGGTCTCTCATTGTAAATACACATTGAATCATATCATTGACATTGAATACAGTTTATTCTTGTCATATTATTTTCTCTCTTCTTTGTGCTTTCTATTTGGTCCATAGATCTTGGCATCCATAGCCAATTCTAACATGGTATCAAAGCATGTTTGATTCTAACAATCTTGCTGGCCTATGGGACATGCTGCTAATCGTCACACTAGCCACCCTTTGGTCTACTAAGATGACCTCCTCATATATTCTCCTCCATCACTCTACCTCCCTGGAAGCTATGGAAACCTCTAAAAATGCATATGATTGTAAGGAAGATAAGGTAGCAGAAAAAATTCCTACACAAATCTTGAGAGGAGATAATGCAAAAGTTTTACAAATCTTTAACAGTTACAAAAACTTAAATAGAAATAGACATAAATATCATGCATACCACAACACACTAATTTACGTGGGGAAAACCATTTTGAGAGAAAAACCCCACACTCCAAAAGCCGCCCAATACATTATTCAGAAATCACAAAGATTACAATATACTTGCAGAGCAATCTTCTCACAAGAGTATCACCACTAAGAGATCTAGAGGAAACACGACTGCTTTCACTCTCAAAATACATCACAATACATAGGAATAATACAATTCCTTCATAAAATAGGGTTTCCTTCTAAGGAAATTCAAGCTAATAAAATATTGACCATTAGATATGAGACATAATGATGAACGGTCCAAATTTACAATAATAAAGTGTATATAAAATTTGGCTTATGAGGGCACTATCCCTGAGCCCTCGTTGGGGTCCGCTACCCCCTAAACCCCTAGCTAGGGGGATGCTCCACCCAGACCCCTCATGAGGGGGATCCCCCCCACACCCCCTATCATATTTAGCTGAACAATACCCTATGTATCAACAATACCTTATGCAGTTGCAAGGTTGAGACATGTTTTCTCAACAATGATAACCCATCACCACCCACAAATTGGAAAGTTGTATCCCACTCCTACCTCAACCTGGCTACGTCTACTCAAATCTGATCTTTCTTTGCAATAACTGTTGCCATCTATCTCCCACCATCTCCTCCCTAATCCTCTCCCCCACCTCCATCCACTAATGCCTATAAGCAGGCAACCTTTGCCCTCGCTACATC
The DNA here is from genome assembly GCA_007115665.2 of Sequoiadendron giganteum. Taxonomy (NCBI): domain Eukaryota; kingdom Viridiplantae; phylum Streptophyta; class Pinopsida; order Cupressales; family Cupressaceae; genus Sequoiadendron; species Sequoiadendron giganteum. The sequence continues at coordinate 644,247,941 of CM021101.1, read as the reverse complement.
CCTCTCTGATCAAAGAAAGTCTTGCTTTGTTGTCACGACCGCCAGTTGACCATCTACCTGACCCTGTAATTGGGCCACATCTTCTCTCACCATGTTCCACTCTCTAACTACTTGTAGGTTCTCCTATCAAGCTTGGTATCGCTCTTGTCGGAGCTAATCCCTCTCTAGAGTCAAGGCTTGCAAGTATTCAAGGATGTCTCCTCTCCCCTGTCACACCCGGTGATCTTGCGCATCTCCTCCACTCCCATCACTATCCCCATCATTATTTCTCTCACTCACATTAGTGTTTCTACTAGCATCGCCGCTCCCACTACCCTCATTGCTACTGCTCTCTACAAGAGCCAATTGATCATATGGGATGGAAAAATGAATAGGCCTATGTCTAACCCACCAAGCATCATACTTAGGCATAGTCCTTTCATCTACTGCCCTTGGTCATGGATCAAATGCCATTATGGGAGTATCTCACTAGCTCTGAAATGCGATATCAAACTCTATATGCCTACCCCATACAAGCCTCTCTCAGACTACTCAAAAAAAAACTACCTCTACCTATGGCATTGTCTATTTCTACCCAAACTATCTCAATACCCATACAGGCAAATATCTCTCCATAATTTGAGAAGACCTCCCAATCAAGTAGTGTACCCTTTGTATGTATGGCATGTAGAGGTGATCATCCTCCCATATATTGAGGTAAAAAATCTAGGTAAAAGTATCCATCTCATCTATGGTCCGCCGCTAATGGTACAATCACCTCATATGATGGTGTCATATGAATCCTACATGCATAAATACATACGACTGCCCATCAACCCTCCTCCTATCATAGATTAGTCGTAATACTACATAATGCTCATAAGCCCACACATGCAGTAGAGTCACCCCCACACCCAAACTCTTCTCATCCCTGTAAAAAATCAAATGAATCTCTTGATATAGGTCCACCAAGATGCAAGCACCCCAAGCACACACTGTCCCATCTTCCAACATTCCTGAGTCCAATACTCCTGCCCAACCTACGACAAACTTGTACAATCTCCTATTAGGCATCAAGGCCCTAGTAACCAAAAAAGTTGTAAAAATTGACAAATGGAAATGACTAGTATCGCTATGTCACCACTCTACTAATGTGGTCATCAATGCTCGATGGGCTCAAATTTGAGGCATTCATGAAACATAATACAAACCCATCAGATGTAACCAAGCCTCATCAATATTTGTTAGTTGACCCCACAAGGTCGAAATAATGTACATACATCTCTCCTGAGACTATAATATCCTCATCTCCTCCTGCATCATCCCATGCACTAGCATCAGTCATCAAAAAATGGTTTCCTTCAATTCTACTCCTTAACCCCTTGTGCACTTGCATTTACTGTAAAGTTGTGATTCTATTTTTTGTGCAGGCACCATTATTTTTGGCACAAGCACATCCTTTTCCAACCCAGGTGTCGCTTTGTGTTGATGTCGCCATTTGACTCAGAGGGACGACAATTCGTGACATAGGTACCACTTTGCATAGATGCAGCAAAATCCTCCTATCCTCTACCCACACCCAAAAGGAGGCACACTTTCATAGGTGCATACTTCACAGGCACGATGAACAAAAGCACCACTTCCCCCCCATGGATGCCAAAACGCACTGCACACAAATTTGCACAAGCATGATTTTTTGTGATGCAAGCGTTGCAATCGCGCCCTTAGGTGCAACTTCATAAAGCTACTCCCTCACTTTGCTATTGCTCAAACCCTGATTTTACCTATCATGGAACCCCTAAACTAGCCTAAACCTAATGGTTAGGTTACATACTAGGTTGCCTACCTCCTCCAGCCACTAGTACTCCCGATCTCCCTCTGAACGATGCAAATGTCATGGAACTTGCGCCATGCCTCTGCACTGACTCCTAGCACTCCTCCTCCTATCACAAGGTTGAAATTGACTTTTTGGGCCCCCCTATGGCCTATTTAGAAGCTTTAAACCTATTTTTCTTCCCCAACCCCTAATTTTAATATTGGACACATTAAATGTTCTGTATTTTCTTCTTTTCTAAGCTTGCTCTCTCATTTCTTCTTCTTCTTCTCACTATTCTCTTCTCCTACACCATTCTACCCCACCTTTTTCGAGATGTTGACCGAAATATTTTTTCAAAAAAAAATTTGGCCAGCCTCTTGAGGGGGCATTAAGAGGGCATCACCTCCCAACACACTTCCTAACCTATTGGGGAAAATTTTAAACTTCTTTGATGCAACATCATTTCAAACACCACATCAAAGAGGGGAAAAATTATGTCAACCTAAATCTGACAACACTTCCTAAATTAATTAAATATTATTATTTAACTAATTCACCCCTCATGATCCCTAATTAATTAAATATTTATCATTTAATTAATTATTCTACCTTATTCTTGTAATTAATTAAATATTTTATTACTTAATTAATTATTTCACTCTTTAGACTAATTTCTTCCAATTAATTAAATATTTGAACTATTTAATTAATCCCACCATTATTCATATTTCTTTTAATACCACCTAAGTTAATTAAGCTTTAATTAATTGGCCTTATCCCTCCTCTAATCATCATTAGCCCATCCTCCAACATTTGACTCTACCCAAGTTAAATAAACCCATGGTTTATTTACTCAACCTACCCTATTAAATTAATTAATCCTTGATTAATTGATTTAACCTTTCTTATTAATCATCATTATTGATTTCTTCTAATTTTAAATTCCCTCACCTCTCCCTAAAACTTGCCACAAGGTGACAAGTATCCTAGCCTACCCTCTACCAACTTCTCACACATGCACTAGTAAAATTTGGCAAATAAATGACTAGGTGACTAAAACTTTAGTCACAACAACTAAAAATGACTAAATTCTACTAATTTTTTGCAACACAACTATAAATGTAAATAAATGACTAATTTGGTCGTCGAGTAGAAAATTATTTAGTCACACAAATAAAAATGACTAAATAGTTAGTCATGCGAATATATATTAGATAAAATTTCAAAAAATATTTGGGTAAATGATTGGCAAGAGCATATTGTGCACGATACATTATCCACATTTAGAATTTGGCACTTGACAACTAAATTGAGGCGTGTGAACTACACTGAGGCATTTTGAGTTACAAAAACTACTTGCATGGGTGATAAAGATTTTTTAGACGGGACCTAGAGAATTTTGAAAAGGTGAGAAAGGACATCGGTGTTTGCTGCAAAGTATTTGAAGTTTGCAGTGAAGTTAAATTTGGGGATGCCCTCTACAGAAAATTTAGAGGTAATTCGAAACCCTCATTACATTAAACACAAAATTTATAGCTTTTTGATTGGAAACTTAAATTAGTTACAATATATTGCTCTCAGTAATATTCTTTTACAATCTTTCCACTATTCTACTTCATAATGTGTTCAAACTAAATATAATAAAATTTGGGTGTTAGTGTTAAAATAGAAATTCCTCAAACAATTTTGATACATAAGTTCATTGCAAGAGAAAAATGTCCTTGCACAAAGTAAGCATGTGCTAGATTTACCCACACATCAAGCATCTGAACAAAGATGTTTCCTGCTCCAGCTTCTTGTACCTATGTAAAAATTTCCTTTGCAATATCAAATTAACCCCTTTCAACTAGCACAATGGCTACCCCATTTGCAATATAAACATTTCCTGGTCTCTGTTCCAACACTTTACAATACAGTTCTCTAGCCTTCTCAAGATGTTGTGCATCCACCTTTGGATCCCTCCTCTCATTGTGAAAAGCGACAAAATTATTCCAATTTCCAAGTGAAATGTCAACATAAGAATTCTTTGCATTTTGATTCACTTTGTGCAACTTTAATTGTTTCTTTTGCTTTAAGCCAATCATCTATTTTTAGTTCCATTTTTTCCAAGCATAGATAAAGCTTTTGATGAGTTTGTATCCACCTTATAAAGTGCATCCCCAATCAATTATAGGCGTAGTTGGATCTCATTCCAAGCTTGAGCCATGGCTGCAAGACGTAGATATGCATTCACATAATCAGGAAACTTCAACAATATTAGCCTGTATAAAAGATTTGATTTTTCAATAACATGTAGTTGTTCTTGAACAACCTAAAAAGATTAAATAGTGTTGTGACTTTATCCCATGGTAACTCAAGTGAAACACCACCTTCTTCTAGTTGATGGAAGAATTCCATATCCTTAAAGAGCACAGGAAAAACTACAAAATTGGCACTAGGGATTTTATCTATGAATTCAACCCAAATTCCATTTCCTAATGCCTCCATAAAAGTTTGTTGAGCCAACTCTAGTTCATCACACTCAAAATGAAGAACCCCAATGTTGTTTAACAATTGAATGGGTACTTCTCTGCTCTTCTGTAGAAGAGACTTTGTTGTCTTAAGAGAATCTATGGCTGCACTGGGGTCTGATGATAATAATATATAAATCACCCATCTTAATAAATGCATGGGCATCACGTGGATCTATGCGAGTTACCTTTCTTAAAATTTTTAAAGCCTTGTCTATCTGCCCTTGCTGAGCATATATACAGCCTACAAATTTTAATCTCTCACAGTTCTCAGGGTGGACCTCCAAAACCTTTTCAAAATTTGAGAGAGAACTCTTAAGATCTCCCAGCTTCAATTGAACTTGTCCACAAAAACTTGTGGCATCTAGCTTTCCTTGATTGATGCCATGTAGTAGTTTTCAGTGGTGTCATAATCACCTTTACTATGATAATATCGTGTAAGATTATAATATGAATGAGATTTCATGAGAGGGTGGTCAATTGAAACAAGAGTTGTCTTAGTCAATTGTTCCACAAGAAAATGTTGCCCTGTGAAGAAAAAATGGTTTGCTAAATGATTCAATTCCATTGCACAGTATGGGTATAATTCAAAGGCTCTACGCATCTTTTCCATTCCTTTATGAACACTACCTTTTTCACTAACTGTGAGAATCCTACAAGTATAAAAAGCACAAAATTGACCACAAAGATTTATGTAGAGGAAAAACATCATTTCCTAATGCCTCCATAAAAGTTTGTTGATCCAACTCTAGTTCATCACACTCAAAATGAAGAGCCCCAATATTTTTTAACAATTCAATGGGTCTGACGATATTAATAACTTACCCATCTAAATAAATGCATGGGCATCATGTCAATCTATGCAAGTTGCCTTTCTTAAAATTTCCAAAGCCTTCTCTACCTACCCTTGTTGAGCATATATATGGCCTATAGCTTTTAAGCTCTCATAGTTCTCAGGGTGGACCTCTAGAACCTTTTCAAAATTTGGAGAGAACTCTTAAGATCTCCCAGCTTCAATTGAACCTTTCCACAAAATCCTGTGGCCTCTGGCTTTCCTTGGCTGATGCCATGTAGTAATGGCCAGTGGTGTCATAATCACCTTTACTATGATAAGATCGTGCAAGATTATAATATGAATGAGATTTCATGAGAGGGTGGTTGGTTTAAAAAAGATTTGTCTCAGTCACCTATTCCACAAGAAAATGTTGTCCGGTGAAGAAAAAATGGTTTGCTAAATGATTCAATGCCATTGCACAATACAAGTATAATTTAAAGGCTCTGCACATCTTTTCCATTCCTTCATGAACACTACCTTTTTCACTAATGGTGAGAATCCTACAATTAAAAATGCACAACTGACCACAAAGATTTTTCCCCATTTCAAATAGCAAAATTGCCAAAAAAAATGCATTTAAAACCTACAAAAAGTTAAATAAAATCACATTGATTTTCGTGCCAAAAAAAAACCATGAGACCATAGCTTGTTGCTTACTATAATGCTTTGATAGATTTTTTCCAAGAATCCATAGTTTTTTTGAAATCACCTATTTTAGGCTTTTAGCCATAGCAGCAAGGCAATGAACTATTTGATAAAATACTTTGGTGGACATGCATGAAAAAAGTGGTAGCATAGACAAGGCAATGAACTTTGGAAAAAATGCCTCAAAGAAATGTGGTCTCATGGTGATGGAATTCCATGACGAATGCCATGCCAAGAAAATTGTTATGGATTGTCATGGCATTCCATCACCATGAGACCACATTTCTTTGAGGCATTTTTTCAACCAACTCACTACCTTATCTATGCTATTTCTTACTATTATGCTTTGATAAAAAAAATCCAAGCATCCATAGCTTGTTCGAATCTTTAGGATTTTAGCCATAGCAACAAGGCAGTGAACTGTTTGATAAATTTTTTTGGTAGACATGTATGAAAAATGTGGTAGCATGGTCAAGGTAGTGAAATTTTTGAAAAAATGCCTCAAATAAATGTGGTCTCATGGAATGCCATAACAATCAAATGCAATTGGTAGTTGCTCCTAGTTATTAGTTATGCAATGTGAATTAAATTGTATTACTGCTTAGGTTGACTTTGTAAAAACTATATTGTAATTAAATTTTTGTCATCTATCAACATCTAGTTATTAGTTATGTAATGTGAAGTCATGCTTTGAGTTTGAAAGATGTGAAATGCAATGTACTCAACAATTTGAATATAAACTACAAAATTCTATTTTTTACAATTCATTAGTTAAACTCTCTATTTTATTTTCTCTCTATAACTCTATTGCTATGGAATTTCCTTTCAATTTTAAAAAATAGTTTGTCTCTTAGTTTACAATTTTTTGTTGCTATGTTTAGAACATTACAGATGGATCAACGTTGAAGGTTGAATACAGATCAATACCATGCGTTTGATGAGAGAGTAACCGATGAGAGCGACATGGACAAATATCCATGTCCATGTAATGACTGTCTTCGTGGAAAGGTGAGAAAAAGAAGTTTGATTTATCGACATATGATAAGATATGGGCATAGTGATATAAGCCCTTGGGATGAAAATTATTATGAAGATATGATAGAATTACTGAGTGTGAGAGATGAAGATGCAAAAAACATAGATGAATAGGTAGCAATGTTAGATGAAGGGTTTGAAGTTGATAAAATGTTGAATGAGGGTCTAAATGATGATTGGGCCAAGTTGATGGAGGATGCTTTAAAGCCTATGTATGCTAATTGCAAGTTAAGTTGTTTGACAACAATCCTTCAAATTATTGACTTGCAAGTGGTGTTTGGTTGGAAAAATGAGAGTGTAGATCAATTATTGACATTATCAAGTTTGTTGTTACCGCTTGACTCCACATTGCCAACAAAACAAAGTCAATGTATAAAGAAAATTGTGTTAAGCTAGGATTAGGGTATGAAAAAATTCAAACATGTGAATGGTTGTGTATTATTTTCCAAGAATCTTGCAAGTGAGAGTGCATGTCCGAAATGTCATGAAACGAGGTATAGACAAGGGTTGAAATCAAATGTGATTCCTAGAAAGGTTCTTTTCCACTTTCATGCAATCCCATGATTACTCCAAATGTATAGGTGCAGAGAAATTGTTGAACTTATGCAATGGCACACCCAAAATAAGAGCACTAATGGAAAACAACAACATGTGCGTGATTCTAAGATGATGGAATTTGATAACAGATGGCTTTATTTTTCTCAAGATCCTCATAATATAAGGTTGGGTTTGGCTCTAGATGGGGTGAACCCATTCTTAGATTAAAGTACTAAATGGTCAACTCGGCCAATGTTTCTAATAAATTATAACTTGCTTCCATGGTTAGCAACTAAACCATTTTTCTTAATGCTATCATTGATTATACTAGGAAAACAAGTGTAACTTTAGATATAATTGATGCTTATCTAGAGCCATTATATGATGAGCTAATGGAATTGTGGAAAGGAATTGAAGCAATTAAATTTTTAAGGGATGGTCATTCAATCAAATTCACTTTAAGAGATTCCTTATTGTTTATGGTTCATGATCTTCTTGCATATGGCACATTGTCTGGTCTCAGTGTTCATGGATACCATGGATGTCCTGCTTGCAACTTTAAGGATTTTGTGAGGCACTCAAAAAGTTTGTGTAAGTGTATTTATTGTGGACATCGTTCTTACCTTAAAATTGATCATCCATATTGTCAACAAAAAATATGGTTCAATGGTCAAGAAGAGAATCCTAAAGCACCATTGCTAATAATAGGTGATTACATTGTTGAGAATGGACAAAAAAAAATGTCATTTATTGAAAATGATGGGATTGCTGGTAGTAGATATGATCCATGTAATGAAAGTGGTGTAAAAAAGGTTGTGCATATTCTATAAGTTGTCATACTTTAAAGATATAGCCATTAGGCATACTGTTGACTTTATGCATACTGAGAAAAATATAGCCTATGTTATTATAGAAACTCTTTTTGGTCCTTTTGATACTATTTCATCACGTGAAGACTTTCGATAACTAAAGATTCGTCAAAATATTTGGGTTGAAAATATGATGATGAAAAATATAGAAAACCTAGTGCTCCTTCTATTTGGAAGAAGGAACAATGTGCACAATTCTTATAGTTGATGTCTCAGACCCGCTTTCCCGACACTGGATATGTAAGTAGTAGTATTAGAATCCGAACTAACACTAATGGCTTAAGAGGCCTCAAGACCCATGACTATCATGTCATAATGGAGAATATTTTACCTATTGTGGTAAATATATTAAGTTTGGGAAAGGGGCCAAGATTGACAGTTATAAGGTTGGGCCTAATATTAAAGAGAATGAGTTTACATGTATTAGATCCTTTGAAATTTGATAGTTTGATGGAGGAGATTGTTGAAGTCCTTTGTCTATTGGAACGGTAATTTCCACCAACAATCTTTAACATTTCTATGCATCTTTTGATACATCTAGAATATGAACTAGAGCATTGTGGCCGAGTAAGAATGGAATAGATGTATCCTATAGAATGATATATGAAGGTTTTGAAAAAAATTGTCTGTACAAGGGAAAAACTAGCAGACAACATGTCTAAGGGATATTCAATGCAAGAGGCCATGGGATTTTTCACAAAATATATGAAGGATTTTAGAAATGTCAATCAACATGTATTGGATGATGATGAATAAGAGAGAGTTGTTGGTGAAGTATTAGAAGGCAATGTATATCGCTTCAAGCTATCACAACAAGAAAGAAGTGTGATACATGCCTATATTCTTCAAAACACATCTTCGTTCGATAAGTGGCATAGGTAAAAAAATTACACAATAATTTATTTACTCAATTGCATTTACACATTTATATTATTAATCTTACTATTTGTATGATAATATTCTATGTAGAAAATATGAAAAATACAATCAAGCTTGAATGCAACATCGACCTCAAAAGTGCAAACGTCATATTGATTTGATTGGAGGCAATTCTTTTCCAAAATTTGAAGAATGGATTGCTAATGCAATCAATGATGTAAAAGAAGAAGGTCAAGATATAAAGACAGAGGAAAGTGAGCTTTCACAATCTCCACATTTATGGGCTATGTGTTTTAGTGGAATGTGGGCCTATGGTAGTCATTTAAGAGTGGAAGAAAAAGACAAATTCTGATTGTGTTGTTAGTGTTGAATTTCATGAAAAGGAGAAGAAATTTTATGTTGGATTCATCCAAGAAATTTATCAAGTGGACTATGGTGAAAATAGTCCTATATTATTAAAATATAAGTGGATCCGACCATCCACAATACGATTTGATGAGTATGGACTTGTACGCACAAATACAAGACAATTTTTATCAGAGATGGATGAGCCATATGTTTCCCCTCTTCAAATTAACCAATAATTTCTAATTGATGATGTAAGAAGCCCAGGATGGTCGTATGTCATTCAAATAGAGTCTCATTCAAAACAAAAATTCATGGAAGTTGTTGATATAATGTCTGATGGGAAATATGTTAATTTACAAGAAAAAATTGAAGAAGTGGATGAAGACGATGATGGAGTGTTCGAAGAAGATATTTTGATTACCAATGAAGATATTGGGAGAGATAATGCATTGCATGTCACATATGAGGATGCAGAAGAAAATCAAGTAGATGCAGGCACAAGTGATTAGGATTTTGATCTTGCTGGCAATGCAGATGATTATGATGATATTTTATCACCTTAAGAGGTTAGCTTGTCACCTAAACTTTGGTTATGTGTATGGTGTAATTTATTATTCAATGTAATAAAGATCTGAGTATAGGTGTGCTTATTCACTATTTTTTTACTGATACATTTCTGAATTTAATCATCATTATTTTGCTAGTACATTGTATACAAAACCTGAGATGTCCACTTTTGATTTGAAGTGCATTTAAAGTTAGGTTCAATCATTCTTCTTAGTTTTCTTACTTTGGTTGAAAATTTGAAATTAATTTTGTTTAGTTAGAATAGAATTTCTTGTATGTCCTATATGTTTTCTAGATTCAAACATATAATGAACATCTGTGATTTAATAATACATATAGATATATTAACATTAGATGAACTAAGCCTCCTCATTAAAAACAAATAAATTATATCTTAGGTCTGACTGACATTGAAAACTAAAATTGAGAGACTACACAATTAGAAAATTGTTCAATCTTTTCAATAAAATGATATCTAAAATATTGCATTCATAATAAAATCCAATGCCACACTACCGTAGTAGTCAATAGAGGTATGTGCGGGATGGTGAGACATATAGGTCAATATACAAATGCTTACCACAATACTGTGACAACCAAATATGAATAACATGGGGTGGCGGTGAGAACATGTTAACAACTAAAGTAAACCACAACCCCACAAGGGGTAAATAGTGACACTGTGGTATGGTGGTGAACAATCACTCAACCGCTATAATTAACCCATTGTCCCATGGGCGTCCAAAGGGGTGTGTGTGGGGTGGAAGTACTCATAAACCTACCATACTGTTACCCCACAACGGTCTTGATATGACAGAGTGGTATGGCGGTGAACAATCACTCAACTGCTAGAATTAACCTGCCATCTCGTGGGAGTCCAAAGGGGTGTGTGCGAGGTGGCGGTATTGCTAACCCTACCATACCACTACCCCACAACGGTCTTGATATGATAGAGTGGTATTGCGGTACAAGCTATAAAAGCATTTAAATCATTAGTGGCAATGATTACACCTCTAAACATGAGTCGTTCAATTTCCCAGGATAAAAGTCATGTATTCAAACTCAAAATATGGACAAATTATGAAATATTTTGCACGAATTGACATCAATAGTGAGGTGAAGGAGATCAACATAAAATATTAGTTGGGACTCGATGAAATTTTGAGATCATTCACACAACTCAATGTACTGGAGGCAAGGGAGTTCAAGGGGGAAGACTCTGCAACTATTATTTCATCGGGTAAGTTCACATAAACCCTCTCTAGCAAAAGAATTGAATTTTCTCCTACAAGTAGACACTTAAAGAAATCAAGTAGTATTAAATTATTCATCATGCCACCAAAAAGAATTCAACTTGCAAGTAAAAAGGAAGATTCCATAGTTTCTAAATCAAACAAGATGTCCTTGCAACAATCCATTTTAGACGTGTTACCTAATTCTGTAGACAAAGGATTCAAAAAGGTGTTTAAAGATACAACCCATGGATGTAGAGACCCAATTATCCCTATCTCAAGGTGGGATTTGTTTTGGTACTTCTATGAAAAAAGGGATGACAAGATTCTAGTTTTTAATCCTTGGACCTTAGATTTGGCCAAATTGATAGTCCCAAATGTCTTCGTAGATGTTGAGTTTATTAGGGTATTGGCACAATATTATCACCCAGCTCCTAGGACTATAAGAATGCCAGATGTTTCACCATTAGTGGTGCTAACTAAAGAAGCAATTATAGAGTGTTTTATGTTAAACAAGCAAGCTATCACTAAGATCAACTTGGAAATAAGTGAGGAGGATTATAGGAGATTGAGAAAAAACTATAGGAGTGATGAACTTCCTTTACACATGAAAAGGGGTGTAAACAATAGAAAGATATCTATCTCCCCCTGCCCAATTGAGCCATTTCCCATAAATACTTCCAAGTATATTTCAAAAGAACTTATTTTTCTTTGTGCCAAGTGCTTGGAATAGATGTTGAAGAGAGGATGCCAATCTATCTCATGATGATAGCAATGAGGATACAAAATATTGAAGTGAACATTGAGCATGAATTTGCTACTGAAATTGACAAAGGGCTACATGAGGGATTTTTGCAAGTAAGAGAGAACTTAGCTCCCATCACTTTTAGGAAATACTCTCTACCGTGTCATTTAATATTGTACCAAAATAGAAAGAGATGGTCTAAAATAATGTGTTTGAGAATGATTTATAAGGAAGGTAATAGGATGCCTGTGCAAAATTGGTGTTACATCAGGGATACTAGATGTAAAAATAGTGATTATGTAATATTTCGTGATGATTTCATAATAAAGTTCATGGCCAGTCTTGGTCATATTTCACCAAGATTGCCTGATAAAATCATGTAAGTATTAAGACCTTTAACATTGAAGCCAAAGCATGGACACACTCACAATTTCAGTGACTAGTTCTTCTTAGCAGACCAAATAGTAACAAGGGTCTATGGGTGTCCTCAAGGCCCACATGTTTTACCTAAATTTTTTTCTATTCAAATTGCATTTTTAGAATTTATGTGGAGAACGTTATGGATGGATCAGGATGTTATGAAAAAAAAAAAGAAGGCGACATTCCTCCTTGACCTAATTGAATGTAAGGAGATGTCTATAAGGTCTGACACTCTTGAAGAACTGCAGAAGTATTTGAAGATGAGGTATTCATTGAATTAATGAGGAGAAAGGGTCTTTGATCCTGAAGGACATTTTAATTTTATAAAGTAGACACTTCTCACTAGAGCTTGGATTACCCATGTAATGGATTACAAAGAAGATGTAATAAGAAATTGCTTAACACCTCATGAAGTTTTTCAGAGGAAGAGGAAGTGGGAAATCATAAAGAGGCTTGAGGAGGAGAAGAAGAAAAGGGACATTGGATTCCAAGGATTCTATGTTGAAGAAAAGGATCCTATTAAAAGGATGAACATAATAATTGACAACTTTGAAAGATTATATGTTGAACCAAAAAAGAAATTTGAGGGTCAATCTTCAAAACCATCCAAGTTTCCCATCAAACAAAGTGGTATTGTAATCACAAAGCCCCTACTAAACACTGCCACAATACAATTAGAAGCATCCCCTAAGCAACCAAGTCCTAAAAGGTAGAAGACACATGGAGTGGCCCCCTTAGTGGCATATGAAATAAGTGGAGTAGGGATACTAAAGAGGTAGCCGATGTACTTTTGAATTTTAAAGATGATGAAGTTGAGTAGCCACTGCCTAATCTTTCAAATGATGCTCACAAACCAAAAGAAAGAGTGGATGTGCATGGGCATAATGATCAAGAATTGCAAGATGATGAAAGGGTGATTGTTGCCCTTAGATTTATTGAAGATGATGACTTTATTCAAACTACTAAGTTTAAGGATTTTTGGATTAAGATGAAAATGAAAGAATTTGAGGAGAGACTGAAAATTAATAAGATGGGAACTGAGGAGCCACAACACAACTAGATTGTTGCCCATACTTTGAAGAACTCGGGATTAATGAAATTACTATTAGCCCCCAAGAAGCAAGAAAATTGGTCTTAGAAAGCAATATATTAATTATTCTTGGGATGGAGTTAAAAACATATTCTTACTAGATCAAGTAAAAAGAAAAGAATATCCCATGTTGGTTTCTAAATTCAATTCAGATGAGGGAGTGAGTGGCACGTGTTACAATCCAAGAATTGAAACCCTAGCCTTTTGGACAAAGAAAAAAAGAACAAGAAAACCAATATTTCTTGATGTGTACAAGAAATGAGAATGACTACCATGGTAAAGACACTTCAAGACACATCAACATTGGAGGTAGCTACTATGAAAATGCACTCAACAATGTTTACTAGGGCTATGGTTAAAGGTATGAATATTAGATTGGAATAATATGAGAAAGCATATACTGATCCGAATAATGAAGTGAATAGGTTATTCATAGAAAATGTGAAATTGAAAGAGTAGTTGAAGGGAGCAGGTCCTTCCCAAATCATAGAATTAACAGTATACCAACCCCATGCCATCTAGACTAATACAGGTGCAATCACTATTGAACAAGTAAATGTGATAAAACAAGAAATTGAAAGTTGAAAAGACATGAAGAAACAAAGGAGCAAAGAGAGAAACCCTCAGGGTATTGGAAAAGATCTTGAAGCATATGGTTAAACTAATTATGGACAAATTGGAAAATGTGTATGAATTTTATGTCTCCTTGGCACAAGCAGTTGATCAGATAAAGGCCCATGTACCTATATTGGACCCTTTATTCAATAAATGGCAACCTGTACATCACAACTTAATAAATTTGTGCAAAATTTTACAAAGGAGTGTTGAGGCCCCCGTAGCTTTAAAACCTACTAAGAAAATGGTATGAATGGTCACAGATGAATTTCAATACATATCTACAGAAGACCAAAATATCAAGGCAAGAATGGATTCATTTCACACACTAAAGTAGTAGTTCGTGCCTAAGATACTAAGGGATGATGATCAACTGAAAGGATCCAAGGATTGGATAGATGAGTTTAGCAAAATTGTTCCCAACTGCCTCACTAATTTATAGAAGGATGGTGACATAAATATTCACCACCTCAATTTAACCTTGGATGGAATAGTTCCATTGCATGTTGGATACTCAAAGTTTATCATGGATAGAAATTTTTTATTAGAAAACAAATGGAAGAGTCACTTGGCTAACACACAAAAAATCTAGGAGAACAAATGGCCTCATGATTACATAGTGTACCAATGGGAGCAAACATATCTAGCTCCCCTAGAAGAATAAGCCTTGCAGTGAAGTACCAAGCCTTGCAGATACTGTCATGGAGAGAGGACCTTTCCAGATCTGAATGATCATGGGTATCTTATGATGAGTAACACACTTCCGTATCTTGTGAGTTCTCTAGACTTCAACATCTAATCATTTCTCTTCATTTATCATCTTTCATTGCTTTTATGTAATCCTATGCAAACAGCGATAAATAAGACTTTTTGATTTATGTTAAAAGTGGGTAACTAAAAAGACACTTTTTGACATGTCAATCAGGAATTTTTTTTGAAACTTATTGTAAAATATTTTTGAAGATCAATAGAATCAAGTATAATTGGTGGCCAAATTCTGGTTCCAATTTTTTGTTGAAGTGAATTAATGAATGTTATCTTGTTGTCTCTAGTTTGATCTTTCCTTGTTATTTAAATCAATATATCAAGGGTATATCTAGTTTATCAAAGCATATTTGTTATCAAACAATTCATTTTGTACTATATTTTGGTGTGAAATATTTGGTAATTATGGTTAGTTTCATTACATTCAAATTCTAAATTATGGGAAATTATATACAGTAAATAGATTCATGGTTATTTGGATAGTGAAATTACCTCTCTTAGAAATTAACTGAAATATCTTGAAGGATTATTTTAATTAAAGAGTATTTTGTGGTTATTTTTGTAACAATGATTTTACAGTGCAGCTAGCTTTCTATTTTGATTCAAGATACAAGTCAACAAAGTCAAGCACATACCAAGAAGATGGTACTCTACTTCAAACCCTCAACCTCACTTAGTTTAGTCTACTTACATGGGGATATTAAGGAAGTTGCTAAACAATTAATATATATCATTTGTTGTTTGTAAAGGAGAATCTTGTGAGATCCCATATGGTAGTGGATTAATATCCGATTTCTTAAGTAAAGATGATGTCACAGTTGGGAAATTTGTTGTGAAACATCAGGTTAGTAATTTTTGGATGTTAAGGCTTCCCAGTTGGATATCAAAGATCTTTTCTCATCAACTTAATTAATTGAAATTTATGTATAAATGGATTCTTTCATGGCACAGGTCTTTACTGAGACAACACATGAACCAGGTGTTGTGCCTATTGCACACACAACCCAAGACCCCCTCTTTCCATTTTTCTTTTGCTGGGTCGCTTCAATTTTTCCTCGTTTTGTGAGCCCCTATTTTGAGCCCAAATTGGTCACATGCATTGAAGTCATCAAAATTCCCATTGACCAAATCACTTTCCCAAAAATTAGTTGTCTTGGGCTCCTATGGAACTTAGCTTGCGGGTTTCTATCCCCCATTTGTCGCTACGTCCATCAGGTTCAAAGGGCCCGTGACTACGAGTCACCTTATGCAAATTGTCGCTTTCATTTCTCTACTATGTAGCGACCGACTCCTAGCATCTGCCCACATGGCAGGTCCTACATTCACCTTCACTGCCTAAGCCTTTACTGAGCGTCCAACCTAGCATGGGTTTCTGCATCTCACCTACCCGAGGCCTGACATACCTGTAATTAATGGGGGTGCATTAATGGTGGATTGTCTATAAATAGACCATGCCTTGGCTGTCATTTTCATCATGTAGTTTGAATTTGGAAAGAGAGAAGCATTCACTCATGCATGCAAGGTTCTTCGAAAGATTTAGGCCTTTTATTTCAGTCTCCTACATCACTTAGAGGTATGAAGTCGCATACCTCTCCTTTGTCACACATTTAAACTATTGAGGAAGTTTTACAATTAGGGTTTTATAACTATTTGAAATTAAAATCCATCAAACCCTAGTGGCACCCGTTGTTAAACCAAATTTTGGGGTATCCACCAAATGATCTTTGAACTAGATGCTAGTGACCCCGCATGTATTGGATCTGTATTTAGCATTTTACCAAAATATGAGAGTCTCCCTTAATTCATGATACATCGTGCGAGAGTCTGTTTATCCGTTTCTGCCCTGGGCGGTGAAACCCATAGACTTGCCTTGTTGTCCCCATAGTTCCTGTTTTGTCATTGCTTGGGAATATTAAAGTGCAAATGACTAAATTCATGATCCCATGTGGAAATTCCCATGCGGGATTCTACCTACGAGCAGCCCCCATCTCATCGCCATTCCATTAGTAGCCAAGCTTTGGCATCCTCCCACCATGCAGGCTCCATTTGTGTTGTCGCCACAAGAAAATTGTACCCTGCAATTAGAAATTTCATTGTCTCAACCGCTTTGTGGGTTGCTTCATGCGGCTTGCCGACACCCAATCGTCATCATTTAACGATAGATTTACCACGTCGTTCTACATTGCCAACTCTGTGCTAGAACTTGAAATCTTTGACAGACCACTAAGTCCAACATGAACGTGCGGGTCCACCCATGTGGGTGTCTACCATCAGGAGGCTATCACATGAAAGTCGTTCTTTAATGGAAAAAGCAATGTGTCTTTGTGTTAGGTGGGTCCCGAATCCGCCAATGCCACTAGTATTGAAAATCATAAGTCATAAGTGTTTAGGCGAGCTACCTCTATGGGTCAACTAATGCGAGTCATCGTTGTCAGGGTGTCATTTACAAAAGGATGTTACTTAAAAGAAAAACCCTAGTGCCCCTTCACTACTCTTCTCTCGATCATCAAAATGTTCACGATTGAATCAACTAAGGCAAAGCACTACGTGGGTTTTGTCATGTGGGACTCTGCATGCGGGAGGACGTCAGCTGGTCGTTGTCGTTTTAACTCCATCAACCGAACAACAATCCTACATGCGACCTCTGCATTGCCTGAATCCATATTTCTTAACTTGGAAAGTTAAGCCAACTCATGAAAGGAAAATGATCTTGCGGATTCCACTATGTAGAACTCCACATGTGGGATGTTGTCTACCCAATGTTTCTACATAACAACCAAAATTTAAGGGCTTTACACCCTATTCGCATCCTCCAAACCCAAGCACCAAAATCTAATCTCACAACCTCAGGTGACCTATGGTCCTTTTTTACATGTACCTAATCATTCTATAGGAAATTTTCCCATCAAACATGTCGTGCAGAAATTTCCATGCGAGTGGCTGTCTCTGGGATTCCATGTCTCCAGCATCATTTCTTAATGGCTTTCTTTATAACAGATTCCTGCCAAGGGGAAACCTACATCCCCAGGCCCACATTCTCCTAAATTTCCCAAACAAGCTTGAAAAAGTGAATAATGATGAAGATTATGATATTTCAAGGGTATATGAATGCATCTAATGTTGAATTTGAAGGATTTAACTAACATTCACACTCTTAAATCTTTCAATGCACTTGATGTGCTTTGTGTATAGAGGATTTATGGAACCTATTGAGGGACCATCAGGGAAGCCGATGGAGAAAGCTGACAAAGGAAAGAAGCCCATAAGACCCCCTAGAAGAAAAGAGGAAAAAGAGAAAATGAAGTATCATTTTCACGAGGTGGAGTGCACCTCCAAGCTTGCATCCAATTGGCACACAATCTTTGATACTGACCTAGGGCATGTTAATATAGATGAGTTCAATAAAAGGGTGGTGATCAACCCCACAACAGAAGATTCCTGAAAGATAAAATAAAGCGACCTTGCCAAGGTAGTTGGTTTCCCCCTGCATTGATTTCTCCAAAGTTGGTCATGGCTTGTCAAGAGTGCTACCACTCTCGCAGCAAGAAAATAATTTCCAAAGATGGAAGGGTGCTAGTGGACCTATCTGCCAAATCAATGGGTAGGACGTTTGGTATTCCAAATTTTGATGTAATGGAAGAATTTGGAAAGAAATATGCCCAAAAAATGTGGAAACATGACCCTATTGGGTGTAAGAGGACAATAAATCAAGTATGGTTGAAGGATAAGAGGGGTAGTGCTAGCAAGGTGCCCCAAACATAGTATAGAAATGATTTCTTTGAGGAATATCACAACTTGGTTACATTCTTGAGTAGGGTAATGGGCCTACCCACTACCACCTTCTTCAAAAAATGGATGTTCTATTTTGTGGAGGATATCCTTTGAGGAAATGCCAAGTTTCACTAGGAGAGGATGATAAGTAACAACCTATACGACCAATTCATGGCAGTAAAGAAGAACTACAAATTCTACATGACTTTGTATCTGGTTTACCTCCCAACAGTCAAGTTCCTGTATAAGAGATTATTCTGTGCAGGAACATTGAGAACCAAGAGAGGAGAACTTAAAATATACAACTATTACCCTCAATTATAGTACATAAATTTCAAGAGGGAATACAAAAGAGCAAATGAAACCTTCATCAGGCATATTATTAGACTCGTGGGGGGAGACCTTGAAAGAAGAGTAACACATAGTGCTAAGGCAATAATCAAGGGTTTTGGATATCTATTCATCCAATTCCCAAAGTTCACCTACATCAAATTAGAAGGGTTCTTAGGAAATCCCTATAGATTGTCGTGCTACCCTAATGACCAGATCATTTTGTTGGAGTTAACCCGATAGCTACAAACTATTCATACATGGCTAAGTGACAAGCACCGAGCAAGGGTCCCATATCCCCTCACATTCAAGCAAGGAATGTACTCTTGCATAGTTGCCCCGTGTGTCAAATACTCAGAGAAGGAACTAGTAGAATACGACTTGAACTTGCACACAGAAAGAGGAAGGGTGGATCCTCATGGAAAATTAAAGAATAAATTTGGGAGATAGCACACCCATCGACCTCACATTAAAGACTTCTGGGAAAATTATGAAGATGACAAGGAGGTCCGAATGTGACATTACATGGGAATGACCACCCAATTTTTAAAGTCTGTAAATTTGTTTCCTGTGCCTAACCAGATTGTTGAAGATGACAATATCTTGGATGAAATATACAATGCCTTGGTTGATATGTCATTGCCAGTCATTGATTGGACCGAGGAGGTCACTAACCTAGACATTCTCACTTGCCCTGTTGAACACAAAACTAGGTAATGGGTGGATGGGAAAATAAATCAACTGAAAGAACAAGGTGCAAATCTCACATATGGGGAGCTTGAAGATGACATTGAAAGTGAAACTGATAGAGGTGCAGCTATGGGTTCATTGGGTGAAGTTCCCAAAACCCTTCCTGTCACTCGATCCAAGAAGAGGAAGGATGCACCTGAATGCACACATAAACAAAAGGTGTACTCAAGGAAGGCAGTAGATGATCAATCATCAAAGAAGACAAAAAGAACAGGAACATTCGTTCTGTAGATGCTAACCATTCAGGAGGAGGAGCAACAACATGAAGAGGAAGAAGAAGCCAAGCAACCCCGCTCACCACCGCCCACCATCTCCATTCCTGCTACCACTGCTACAACCACTCCACCTCCTTCCATTTCCAAATATTTGCCCGTCTCATCATCGCCTGTC
Source organism: Sequoiadendron giganteum (assembly GCA_007115665.2). Taxonomy (NCBI): domain Eukaryota; kingdom Viridiplantae; phylum Streptophyta; class Pinopsida; order Cupressales; family Cupressaceae; genus Sequoiadendron; species Sequoiadendron giganteum. Next base: position 644,227,813 of record CM021101.1, on the reverse strand, counting down.
ATGGACATCTCTGTCCACCTCACCTTCACCTCACCAACCACCCCAGTGATGGTATTAGACTATTCCTCTTCCACTACTTCCCCACTATCGACCTCCTCGCTCCCACCTCCATTGCCAACTCTTTCCACCCTGTCACCTTCATTTCTAGTAACCACCATGGCACCACCAACTTTGTCACAAGCTTTCGCAACATATATGCAAAATGTGTCGATTGAGCTCTTCGGGGTGATCCTTGACCCCAAAGTCCAAGATTTAATGGCTAAACTTCCTACCACTTTGCCTCTTCCTCCACCACCGATCGATCCCCCAAAGATGAAGGCAACAATGGACATTTTAGAAGAAATGGAGATGTGCAGCATGGAGTAGACTAAGGAAGTTGCAAGAGATATTGCCAAAGAATTGGAGGACTCCAATAAGGAGGATTATTTTGAGCACCTCGAGGGGGGATTGAGTCTAAATATTGATAAGGTAGCTTCTGATGAAGAAAGGAAACAAACATATAAAGGTGAGGGCAGTGATAATCTTGATGAACATTATGAAGTTGAAATGCCCGATCAAGAACTAGACAAAGAGTTGGCCCAAGAATACAAAATTAAGGAGACACACCTAGAGGAGCACCACTCTGAAGAAGGTAAAACATACATAGATGTGGATATAGAAATAATTGAGGAACCTCTGCAAACTGGCCAAGATAAGGGCTTGATACAGGAAGAAATGCCTCTAGAAAGGGAGGAAGAAAAGGATAAAGAAGAAGAGAAGATAAAAGAGAAAAGTGTGGAGCTTGAGCAAAATGTTGAGATTGAGTGTCAAGAAGATAAGGGGACAACGTCGGGAGAAGATAAGCCTATGGGAGGAGAAGAAAATGTTGAGCCTGACAAAGGAAAAGCTACTCAAGAGGAAAGCTCAAATGAAGAAGAGAAAGATGATGAAGAAGATGAATCTCAAAAGGAAAAGGAAGAGGAAGGTGACCATGAATCACCAAAGCAGAAAATGGAAGTCCCTGCATGGTTAGAGTAGTAACTAAAGAAGAAGGCTCCCATGATTTTTGACCCAAAGGCTCGACTAGAGGCAGTTCTGGCCAGAGCTCAGGCAAGGACCCACAAGGAGAAGAAGCCTAAAGTCTAATTGGATATCACAGTCGATGCCTCTGGATCTCAGACACTACAAATAGCTACCCTAGTAATGGATAAGGATGCGAGCTCTATTCAAGGAAAATATTATTAGATATCCACTATTAATCTAGGCCTGGTGACTCGTGAACAAAATATGGATGACCTTCAAGGGTCAATGTCCACCATTATACAAAAAATGAATAAAGATCAATCCACAAAAAAAGAACTGAAGGCACAAGTGGCGGAGCTAACCGCCTACATCCAATAATGGAAATCCGTAGAAGAAGAGGCTTTGACTAAATCACTAGCACTCTACTTGCTCTCGAAGGAGGAGATAAGTAAAATGGAGAAAAGGAAAAACTAGACCAAATCCACTGTAGATTGGTTCAATAGGGTCATATACAATGGTGACATCGGCATTCGTCATGTGGACAGAGTATACAATAAATTTCAGAGTTTGTAGAAGGAAGTAGAAGAAATTATAAGAACCTACAAGGAGTTCCCCAATCTGTATCAGATCACTTATCTAAAGCTTGAGAGAATCCTTAAGCTCTCCCGAGAAACATGGGAAAAGGAGTTGAACCTCTCAAAAGAAGATCATTGAATGGTCGAGACATGGTAGATGAATTTTGATTATAGGAAATAAATTTTGGGAAAGGCCTTGCATGAATTGGAGCTTGATCATGAGTGGGCGATAGAAAACCAGATAGACAACGAAGAATATTTAAAGTTGATGACAAATTATGAGATGCCTACCCTTGAGCTAGATCCATAAAAGATCAAGCCATTATTTCACAAGAAAATGGAACAACGAGCTAGTGACATGCTGTCACTGGATTTTATCGATTTTGTTGCAAGGGTCCTCACTCAATTAGAGTAGGTTATCAAGGATATGCCTAAGTGTACTAAACACTGGGAGCAAATCACTGAAATATTCAAGAAGATATCCTTTTAGATCCTCAAGTCCAAGCTCTCAAAAGAAAAGAAGTTGATGGCCTTGATCAACAAGTTTGTAGAGTGTGCAATAGTACAAAACGAGGCTGGAAAGCCTATTATTGATGATGAATACTTGCTGAAATAGTTGTAAAAGATGGAAATAGCTAAAGGACAAAATAGAATAGAGGAAAAAATAAGGAAAAGACAAAAGTCTATTTTATATTATAATTTATTTGGGGGTAGGTGAAACCCTAAGTGAGAATGAATCTGAGCCATTCATTGTAATTAAATCTTGTCCATTCATTCTACTTTTGGAAAACTATAAATAGGGGTATCCTCTCATTTTCAAAGAGAGAGATGGGTTGTTGTAAAGACATGCTATAGAAATATATATATATATATATATATATATATATATATATATATATATATATATATATATATATATATATGAGAAAATAATTATTTTGATGGTTTCTTGTGTATTGATCTCCATGTGTGGATGATTCTATCTCCAATTGTTCATTTCAGCTTTGTTGTTTCAGGTTTAATGTTATTTTTCAGTTAATAGTTTATGTTTCGCTTTAATGGTGGATATACATCGATGTGTTTGATGTCTTCCTAGCTCATACTTGTTTTTGTTTGTTGATGATAAATGCTTGTGCAAAGTTAGTCTAAGAATCACTTGTATTTTTGCACTTAAGTTCAATTGTTATTCATGCTTTAGAGGTGAATGAATAGTTTGAAAATCTGCAAAGACCCCTTGAAGATTGCACTAGTTTCATGAGACTGTGGGCTGTCCTTGGTTAAGTGGAACTCAGTTTTAGGAAGTCTGTCCACTGTAGCATCCTCCATTGTTACTGTTCATCATTAGTTGGAGGTCAAGGAAACTTCTAACCCCTCTTCCCTTTTTCCTTTTCTTTAAATCTAAAGCTAAAAAAAAGTTCCAACATCATTGTAAAACCAAATCTGATGAATAATATGGAGTTTTAGTTTTCTATTCTGAATTTGCAGCCATTGTTCACCCATTTCTAGATTTTATGAAACTCTATTTTTTGACCCAATTCCCCATGCTTAGTAAACCATAAATGCCCTTTGTGATTACCAATAAATCACATCAACAACTGAGCTATTTTTGCAAGTTATGACTTGACACCAGAGAGACCTTGGGGTGATTTCTAAAACTCAGTTGCAAAAATTACCTTTCAAGAGAGATAGTATAATTGTGTGTTGTTTGTGTTGAGAAAGTGAAAAAACACCCATCAACACTAGACAAGGGAGAATTCCAAGAGCTAAAGACCCCTACTAGGGCTAGAAGAGCCAAAAAAGGGGAAGCATTTACTTCAGCTCCACCCATTTAACCTCCATCCCCTCCATCTCCATCTCCCCCTTCATCTCAAACAAAATTTTCCACATTCACCTCCCACATCCAAAGTGTTGTCCTCATCCCCACACCCCATTCACAAGGTGTTGCTCCAGTTGTTGCCACACTTCAAACCCAATCTACAACAACAAAACCATTACCAGTTCCACTTCCCCAAATGGCTTGGTTGAGAAATAACCCATCCCCATTGTCCTTCAATGACTACCATGACATGCCAAAGAATTCAAAAGGATTTTGCTCAAAGTTTCACCCAAATGATTTACAACGAACAACAAAAGAACACATCAAGATCTTCCAAATGTTATTGAAGGACATGCAGATCGAACACGAGGATGTTTCTTGTAGACTCTTCCCTTATTCTTTGGGGGATGAGGCGTTCTATTGTTACATACATTTACCTACAAGCTCCATTACCTCTTGGGACCTCATGAAGAGTAATTTTTTGTAGAAGTTCAACGTTCCAGTCAACCCCACTGATTTGTACCAGCAATTCATGTTAGTAAGAAGGGAAGTCAATGAGCCAATCAATGTGTTCAACAACAGGTTTCACAAGGCATACATGAAATTGTAGCTGCCCTACATAGTTGATGATCCCTCAACAAGGGAAGTATACTATGTCACATTGGACAACCTCACATCCGCCTTGGTCAAATGGATGCACCAACTGCCAACAATATTGGTAGATGCTTATGTTGAATTAGTAAAATCAAGTAAGGACTTGGGGAAGCACATTGTAGGTCCTTTGCCTTCATTGGGGCCTGCCACCAACCCTTCTCAAATTCACGGACTCACGCAAGCTTTGGCTCACCAAACCTCATTGATGAATCCAATGTTGCAACTGTTGATCGTGCCATGCCTAGGGAAGCCAATAAATTAGGCCCCATCAATTCTGAGCTATTTGTAGGCTCTGCAATAGTAGACATATTCTCAACAACCCCAAGTGCCCTCATACTTGTAGAACTCAGAATTCTCGGCTACCCAACAAAACCAACCTTTTTCGCAACCCGTTTTTCTTCAAAATTGGGTGCCTCAACAGAGAAATGCAAATAAGGATCGAATCGATGAGCTAACTGAACTAGTAAAGAAGCTATCCATCGAGATGACCTATTTGAGGAACTAAAAAAATGAGCTGCAAGCTTCTCAAAGAAGCATTTAAGCCAGCCTCCAACGAGACAATCCTAATTCTGGTATGTCTTCTGGGCAGAATTACGAAAGAGGTCAGAATTCAGAGCAAAATTTTGAAAGAAGACCTTCTCAAAGGTAGAATAGAACTTGGAATACTAGGACAAATAACATAGGCATTCCCACACCTCTTGACCAGTTAGAAGGCACAAAAAAAAAAACAAGTGGAGTTTACTTAGTTGAAGCTACCTCATTCAGATGGTGTTGAATTCATAAGATGAATAGGAATTCTGAGTTGGAATACCCAGAGTTCCAAACCGTTGCAGAAATCTTCCAAGTGTAAGTCCAAAATGTTGTTGATGGCTCAAGTTGCGGAGATATTGTTTCATAAGAGCCATATGATTCCTCATTTTTGGTGGTTAACCAATCTCCCTTCCCACAAAGTGACAACAATTCACCTGAGAAGGAGGTCACAACGAATGAGGCCACAACCAAAGAAGAAGTGAAAGAAGTAAGTATTGAGAGATCTTTATCTTATCTATTTGATTTAGTAGATAATGGTCATGTAGATGAAGAAGAGCAATGTGAGGATGAGGTCCACATGTTCCACCAAAGAGAAAATCCTTACAACTTAAGAAATAGGCAAGCTAGTGGTCCCTTTACGACCTCTACACCACCTAACAATTTTAATACCTTGCCTGATCCTAATGCCAGCAACAATTTGACCTATCCAAAAGTGCCCACCCAATACTTTAATAGAAATAGGCAGCCCAATGCAATTCAAAACCAATCCACCAATGTTGTCTAACACACTTTCTCTGAGATAGAGGTCGAGAAAATGGGGGAATATGTAGTAGAGGAGTTAAAGAAAGTAAAAGTGAGTCTATCAGCCTTTGAATTATTAAGGGTGTCCACTGTCAAAAATGTGTTTTTCTGATCATTGAATGGAAGCACTCCCTCAAAAATAGTTCAAGAGGTACCTGCAAAGAGAGTTTCATTTGACACCTCCAATAATGAGCCCACGATCAGATATATCATTGGAAAGAAGACTGACCAACCCCCAAACCAACAAACTAGTAAAAGTCAATCGTTGGACAAACCACCAACCAAAGAGAAAGGTCAAGTGCAAAAAAGGGATAAATGCAGTGACAAGGACAAGACTCAAGTGGCCCAAGCTAATGTTTCTATGGGATTGTTCTATGGGATTGCTAGATTCAAGGGAATCTAGCAACACCATGTCGTTTGCAGTATTCCAAGCATTGGGAATTACTCCAACCCCTTCCAGATGCAAGGTCACATAGTTGGACAAGACCGGGGTGAGCATAGTTGAGGAGATGAATAGGATCCTTGTGCAAGTGATTGATATCCAGGTGGTCGGTATCCCCGACACCTATGACATAATATTGGAGAGAGATTTCACTCGATCTTTGAATGGCTATGCTGCAACTAATTATTTGCATCTATGGCTACCTTTGAAGGGACTACCAAATAAAATTTGCATTGAATGAGAGCCTCGAATGAAGTTCATGATCACTAAGTACAACAATACCAATGAAGTTTTGTTTGCAAAGACAAATTTAGGAAATTACTTCCTTGTTGCTCACTAAAATGAAGAAAAATAAGGGGTCGAAGAGGTCCTTGTGCTATGTAGTGTCCCCACCAATCTCACTCATCTTCTTGACACCATCGAGGTGTTGGTTGATTATGAAGATGAAGAATCTCAGGAAGATGGCAATCTTGGGCTGCTCAATGGCTTCCAAGAATTTATGCAAAAGTGTGTGCAAGACCAGCTCAATCTAGGAGCTAGGATGGCTTTCAAGGAATTATTGTTGCCTAGATGGTGCAGAGTACACAATGCAACTCACTCTGAATTTGAGTGTTTCCTATGTCAAATAGCAGTGGAACACATAAAAGGGAAAATCACTTCAAAAGAAGGAATGGCAGAATAGCAAGACTGAAGCTGCCTTGAGTGTCAATAGCCACCTAATGGTACAAAGATAGAAGTGCAACCAAGATAAGATGTCTACTTCGTCAGCTTCAAAGGAAAAAGTAACTATAAGTATTGGATGTTGTAATTTGATGGTTCCAAATCCAAGCAAGGAGCAGGAGCAGGCTTCGATCTCATCAGCCCTACGGGTAAGACTTATTTTGCTGCCCATAGATTATAATTCTATTGCATAAATAATGTAGTGGAATATGAAGCATTAGTTCATGGATTGATAATGGCATTAAGAAAGAAAGTCAAAATATTACAAGTCTTCATTGATTCTGAATTAGTATTCAAACAAGTCAGGAAGTTATACTCTTGTCATGACAAAATATTAGCAAACTATATTCATGGGGTATGGGATCTCATAGAAGACTTAGATGCATTCAATATTTAGCTAATCCCTCATAGCAAGAATTAGACCGCAGATGCCTTGGCCCAAGCAACCATCACCCTTCATCCCCTATCATTAATTGGTTTAAATAAATTCACTGTAGAGCTTACTTCTACCCCATCAGTGCCTAACAATGTCACTCATTTTCAAGTGTTCAACGATGACAAGTACATCCTTAAATTTATCATTGGTTTAGACGTATTTTCATTGCAAATAATCGATGAAGTAGAGCCCGAGGAAGCTGAGCTCAATATTGAAGGGGTAATCAATTTAAAGACAAACACAATACCAAGGGGTATGGTTCAACTAGAAAGGATGTTTGATTTGGACCACATTAGAGATTAGGATCAACAACCTAAGAAGGATTCAATAGATAATTATTGTGATGCACACAACATGGGTATTGCAGAGGAGGTTAAATTTTTTTTCATTGGCAAGGTGTGTACTCCAAAAGAAAGGAAAGGAATTTTCGATGCCCTGCACACTTATCATGATGTAATTGCTTGGGGGTATGCAAACCTCAAAACATATGATACATCAATCATCACTCATACCATTCTCCTCAAGTCCTATCAATGTGCTATTGGAAACTATTATTTTTAAGGAAGTGCAAAATTTTCTTTCAACTAGAATCATCTTCCCTGTCCGACACTCCACGTGGGTGGCCAACTTGGTCCCGGTCAAAAATAAGAATGGGGGAATTTAATTATGTGTGGAATTTAGGACTCTAAACAAAGCTTTTGAAAAGGACAACTATTTGGTGCCCTCACTGGATGAGGTACTACAAATTGTAAATGGATCTCAAATGATGTCATTTCTGGATGGCTACTCAGGATATAACCAGGTAATGGTGCAATATGAAGATAGACACAAAACAACATTCACCATGAAATGGGGAACGTTTGCATATAGAAGGATGCCCTTCAGGTTGATTAATGCATCATCATATACATGCATGACCTTATAGTGTTCTCAAAGAAAAGAGGATACCATGTCTCTAACCTATGCAAACTATTATGGAAATGCAGAGAGTTTGACATCTCACTGAATCTGAAGAAATGCATCTTTGGGGTGACCGAAGGAAAGCTCCTAGGATATGTGATTTTAGAAAAGGGAATCTCCATAGACCCAGAGCGTATATAGGCTATATTGAAAATTCAACCTCCAGACAAAAAAAAGGAAATGAAGTCTTTCTTCGGGAAGATCAATTTCGTTAGGAAGTTCATCACATGGTTTGCAGAAATAGTCAAACCATTGATTGCCATGCTCAAAAAAGATGCCAAAGTGGAATAGACATAGGAAGCCAAACAGGATTTTGAGGAAATTAAGCTAGCTATCACAAAGTCCCCGGTGTTGGTTAGCCCTGATTACTTGAAGCCTTTCTACATCTATTCTTTTGCTTCAAATCATTCATGTGCCATCATGTTAATACAAAAGGATGATGAAGGGAATGAGAACCCTATTGCTTTCATGAGTGCTCCAATGGAGGACGCTGAATTGAGTTATCACAATATGGAAAAGTAGGTGTATGCCTTGGTTCGTGGAGTTAATAGATTTTGACATTACATTCTAAGGAACAAAGTATTCGCCATTGTCCTAAATCCAGCTATTAAGACCTTGTTAATGTAGAATGAACCAGGAGAAAGAAGAGAAAAACGAGTCACATTGCTACAGGAATATGATATGGAGATTTAGCCTATGAAGCTAGTCCGAGGATAGGCTCTCACTCAAGTGATGGAAGAAACTGAACTCGAGATAACAAGTTTCCATCATGGCTACAAGGAGTACAAAATTGTGCTTTAAGGTTGAAAAGTAATAGCTATATGCTGCAAGGAGCCATATTGTACAAGAGGAATCATGAGGGATTTTATCTCCGATACTTGGGAAAAGCATAAGCAGCCCAAGTGTTAAATAATTTCATGATAAGTTCGAAACTAGCCATGGGTTCGGCCCTTCAATGGCCCATTAGATCCTACGGGTCGGGTACTACTAACCCACCTTATTCAGGGATGCACACAACCATGCCCAATCTTTTCACATCTTCCAGACCGCCACTCCCAGGGAGAGGCATGCTATTATTCCGCTACAACCAATTGTTGAGGTAAGGCCTTTTTCCCAATGGGGACTTGACTTCATTGGTCTGATAAGCCCACCATCCTTCGCAGGCCACAAGTACATTCTGACTGCTTTTGATTACTATACTATATGGATTGAAGCAATTTCTTGTATGAAATGTACAACTAAAGTGGTTATTAATTTTATGGAGAGTTTCATTATAAATCATTTTGGCTGTCCATTTTCCTTAGTTTGCGATAATGGCCCTACATTTGCTTCCCTTAAGTTTGCAAGTTGGGCGTTTGAATATGGGATTGTCCTTAAATTTTCATCTAATTATTATCCCCAAGGGAATGATCTTGCTAAATCCACGAATAAAAATTTGTTGACTATCATACGAAAGTTGCTTGACAAGAATCCAAAAGATTGGCATACCCAGTTGCGTTTTTCTCTATGGGCAGATCACACTCGTCATAAGGTAGCCCTAGAAAATTCACCATTTTGCCTGTGGCCTAGAGCCCGTTTTCCCAGTTCACCTCAAGATCCCTACACTCCAATTCATCAACACATATTATGAGGAGGGAGAATGTAATGAGGGTCACTTAGCTGAGCCACTCCATTTGGAAGAAGTTTGCAACCAAGCAATAAATTTTTTTGCCAAATATCAAGGCATAGTTAAGAGATGGTTTGAATATAGAGCCAAAGTTAAGGCTTTTAGGATTGTTGATTTAGTCCTATGCTAGGACAAGGCTCATGAGAAGAAAGGGGGGCATGGAAAATTCGACAAGCTCTAGCTTGGCCCCTTTCAATTTTTTGAGATTTTAGGAGATAATGCTTTTCGCCTTAAGACACTCACTAGAGAGGATGGCCCATTGCTAGTCAATGGGTAGTACCTCAAACATTATTTCCTTGCTTAAGTTGTAAAGCTCACCCCTTTATATATAGTTGTATATAGTTAGAGTAGGTCTTTGCTTTCCATTATGTTTTGCTTTGTTTTGCTTTCGCTTGCTTTCCCGACCTTTATTTTGTTGAGGGTGTTGTTCAATCTCAATGCGGTGGCTATGCTTGGCCTTTTCAAAGGGATTGCTCTGCTCTACATTTCCTTTGTATTCTTTGGATAAGCCTTCATGGGCTACCATGGGTTTCAGTTCGCTTTTGTGAAGCGGGTTGTCTTGCTTGAACTTGGGCTTGACCTAGGATGGAAGCCTTGATTGAATCCTATCATGTTTATCTCAGATTACACACGATATAAACTTTAAATACTCTTGATGGGCTATATGATAGTCGCCATGACACCTCGACAAGTGAAAAATCTTAAATCTGCTCCAATGACCACTTTGATCTCCAAACCCACTATGAGCTTCATTTCTTATGCAATTGAGCAAAAAAGTATCAAAAAGAAAATATAAGAAAAAGCAAAGAAAAGAAAATATTGAAAAAATAGGCAACTATGTGGGTGTGTGAGCAACTATATCGGGGCTATGGATGCCCGGATAGTAGTAGAGAAACATTCATGGGGATCACAACAACAACTCTATCGGGGCTATGGACGCCTGATTGGCAGTGGAGCAATGTCTAGGTTACTTTTGGGGTTAGATAACCTACATAGCTTTCCTCAGTTGATTGATTGCTATCCTTTATGGTTTCTGAGGGAAAGGAACAAACTCACTGCACACACTCCTGAGATATTTTTGTGATTTGATTCAACTAAGGATTCGGTCCTCCTTTAAGCTCTTAGTTTGTTTGAGGAAACTTTCTTTTGGTCTGCAAAACCATAGATTCTAGGTTCCGGACGAATCCTTACCCTTATAATTCTCAAGAGAATTCTCCCAACGAAGTCTCCATTTGTTGTGTCTGTTGCACATACACCCCGTTCGAACCAGGGACCCCCTCTTTCCATTTTTCTTTCACAAGGTTGCTTCGCTTTTGCCTCATTTTGTGTGCCCCTATTTTTGAGCCCAAATTGGTCACATGCATTAAAGTCATCAAAATTCCATTTGACCAAATCACTTTCCCCAAAATTTGCTAAGTCTTGGGCTCCTATAGAACTTGGCTTGTGGGTTTCCATCCTCCATTTGTCGTTGCTTCCATCAGGCTCGACAAGCTCGTGACTGCGGGCAGCCTTATGCAAATTACCGATTTCATTTTGCTACTATGTAGTGTCTAACTCCTAGCATCCACCCGCATGATGAGTCTTGCATTCGCCTTCGCCACCTAAGCCTTTATTGAGCATCCAACCTAGCGCAATTTTTCACATGTCACCTACCTGAGGCCTGTCTTACCTGCAATTAATGGGGGTGCATTAATGGCGGATTGTCTATAAATAGACTGCGACTTGGATGTCATTTTCACCTTGTAATTCGAATTTGGAAAGAGAGAAAGAGTCACCCATGCATGCAAGGTTCTTTGGAAGATTTGAGCCTTTTATTTCAGTCTCTTGTGCTACTTAGAGGTATGAATTTGCATCCCTCTCCTTTGTCGTGCATTTAAACTGTTGAGGAAGTTTTACAGTTACGGTTTTATAACTATTTGAAATTCAAATCCATAAAACCCTAGCGACACCCATTGTTAAACCAGATTTTGGGTTATCCACCAAATGATATTTGAACTAGATGTTAGTGACCCCACATGTATTGGCTCTATATTTAGCATTTTATCAAAATATGAGAGTCTTCCTTGACTCGTGAGCCATCGTGTGGGAGTTTGTTTATCCATTGTTTCCCTTGGCAGTGAAACCCCTACGACCTGCCTTGTTGTCCCTATAGTTCCTGTTTTGGCATCGCTTGGGAATATTAAAGTGCAAATGACTAAGTTCGTGATCCCATGCAAACATTCCCATGCAGGATTCTGCCTGCAAGTAGCCCCCATCTCATCGTCATTCCATTAGTGGCCAAGATTTTGCATCCTCCCACCATGTGGGCTCCATCTTCATTGTCGTCATGAGAAAACTACACCCTACACTTGTAAATCTCACTAAGTCTCAACCACCCTTTAGGTTGCTTTGTGTAGTTCGCTGACACCCGATCGTCGTCATTTAATAGTGGAGTTACCACATCATTCCACTAAGTCCAACATGAACGTGTGGGTCCACCCATGTGGGTGTCTTCCATCAAGAGGTTGTCACATTGAAGTCATTCTTTAATGGAAAAATCAATGCGTCTTTCTGTCAGGAGGGTCCCAAACCCACCAATACCACCAGTATTGAAACTCATAAGTCATAAGTGCTTGGGCGAGCTACTTTGGCGGGTCCACTGATGTGGGTCACCATTATCAGGGTGTCGTTTGTTGGGAAATTATGTTAGTATTCACATGTTAGTGTGAGGTAAAGTGAGTTAAATTAATAGCACACATAGTTATTATGAGTATTAGGAATATTTGTTAGGTTAGTTAAGTTATATGCATAGAGTTATTTTGTTATACGAGTGTGTTTGTTTGAGTTGTTAAAAATCTCATATATTTAGAGGAGTGATTATAAGATGTTTCCTAGAATATATGAAATACAACTCCAATATATATGTATTATGTATTGAATGAAAATTGAGAGAAGCACGCATTATCTTGCATAATATTATTTTTTTTCTATTTCTTCTATTTGAATCTGTCCTAATTTTTCTTAATATGGTATCAAAGCATTGTTGATTCCTATGTGCCTGTGCATTGAGATTGAAATGTCTAGAATGTTTCCAATTAGGCAATGGTAAATTTGGAAGATCTTCGCTAGAATTGAATGGCGCTTGGAGATCATTATTTATTGAAGCTTTCAAGGTGTAAGGTTCAATAGAAATTCGATATCCAAGGCACCTACAAAATGTCATTCACAAGACACTACCAAAATAATGAGAATTTGTAGGAAGGCATGAGATCTACCCAAATCAGTCATTGCAGCCTTGCATTGTATTATGTTGATTTTTGATAGAAAGATTTGGCATCTGAGTTGAAAGCAATTCCTTTGATATAAGAAAATATCGAGGATTGCAGGGCAACTGACTCTGTGGAAGGTGCGAGAGAGATTTTAGAAGGGGCAATAGAGGGTTAGAAGGTTGCACAATATGTGAAATGTAGGTCAAGAGGCATTGAATCTCCTATTCATTTTCCTCTGATTTGTTGGCAGACGAGCCTACACACTGGAAGGTTGATTCATATTCAATGCATAAGGTGTGCTTTAAGTCGATATTGTGGGAGTTTCCTTTTATAGTTGAGATTTCTATTATCAAAGCAACTGAGATCCAAGGGCGGGGTGTAAGAGAGGAGGCGAAGCGATTGGACCCGTTTTCACTCAAAATAATGAATTTATTATCTACCTCATGAAAACTCACAATTTGATGATAGAATTGGTCATTCAGTGTGGTCGTCACATGACCCACTTGGCCATCCTCATGAATCTCTATGAGATGTGGTTTCATATTTTACAACGAAGTGCGTGGATTGGTCTTCTTTTCTGTAGGTTGCAGATCTTAATCATTGCCCTCCATTATGTTTTGAAATCCGTCCATGAGTTTTGATTGGTTTGTGGCATATGCTTGGGTTCTTTTCTTCCTGGTTAGTAGTTTATTCCATTATTGGTCGATGCATTCTCAACACTAGAAGCATATAGACTTTGCGGCTCCAAGATTGACATGTATATGCCAAGTTCGACTTCTTCATAGAATTTAAACCTTATTCCTATGGGTATCTACTCAGCCCTTTCTATCATGGATTTCAATACTGTCGATGTATGCGTAGAGACAAATTTTGGTGCCCGCATCGTGGAAAAGATCACTAAAAATTTCCCATAACAGAAAAAACCCATTGAACATTGCATGCCTATATTGCGGCCAGTTGCTAAAGGAGAACAAGATATTGGTAGTTTTTAGTATGTCGATATTGGTATGGCTATTGATCAAATATTTCATCTTGTCCTAAATATTAATAATTTATGTATTAGGCTTAGGAGTCAAGTTGTAATTAAGTCGATTAGTATTGAGCAGAGTAATTTAAATTAGTGATTTTTATTATTTATTTCAAGTTTTTTAAGTTTTCACGATGTCTTATTTGTTTTTTTTATAGAGATATTTTGTATCAAAGTCAAGTTATGTCATTTTAGAATAGGGCATTTTTAAATTATCATGTCAAATTGTAAAAGTGTCAAAAAAATTTATAAAAATAAAATTGCCTCATTTGTAATGAACGCATTAGCGCTCGTATGTGACATTCATATTGAGGGGGGATTTTTGTAATTGAGCTTCAAAGAAAACATTGCTAAGTAAGTAGAAAATCCCCTGGAGGATGGAGGCATAGGAGGTTGGAGGACATTTAGCGACCTCTCGTCAGTCACTAGTGACGGGGTCGTGAATTGTATTAGTGACAAATCAATTTGTACCAAAATGACTAAAGCCAAGATCGGTTTCCAAGTGGCAGCGACAACCGTCTCATATCATTTGTGATTAGAGTGGAAATGATATATAATGGTGGTTGCATATGTGAAAACAAGGGCTCGGTGTTCTCATAATTTGTATTTGTGGTTGGATGTGTATGTCCCCAATCACAACTCTTGGTTGTGTGTGAATGGATGTGTTTGTCCCCATTCACAAGATGGTATAAGTGATTGGAAGTGTTTGTCCCTAGTCACATGAGTTAGTGGTTATGATTGGATGTGTGTGTCCCCAATCATAATTTTTGTGAGTAGATGTGTGTGTCCCTATTCATAATCTTGATGTTGGATAGATGTGTTTGTCCCTATCCTTGGATGAAGGTATACTAAGCATAGTGAGGCTAGTTCCACTATCGCTTTTCATGAGTAGATGTGTATGTCCCTACTCATACCTTATGATGAGCTACTGTATGTTGTCATCAAGTATTGTGATGTACTTTCAACCTATGTTCACACTAAGGGGGGTGTTGGGAATTTATCTTAGTGTTCACATGTTAGTGTGAGGTAAAGTGAGTTAAATTAATAACTCGCATAGTTATTATGAGTGTTAGGAATATTTTTAGGTTAGTAAAGTCATGTGTATATAATTATTTTGTTATATGAGTGTGTTTGTTTGAGTTGTTGAAACAACTCATATATTTAGAGGAGTGATTATAGGAGGTTTCCTAGAATATAGGAAATACAACTCCTATATATATGTATTATGTATTGAATGAAAATTGAGAGAAGCAAGCATTATCTTGCATAATATTATTTTACTTCTATTTGACTTTGTCCTATTTTTTCTTAATACTATTTTCACAAGGACATTACTTAACGAAAAAACCCTAGCACCCCTTCACTACTCTTCTCCTGCTCATAAAAATTTTCACGGTTGAATCAACTAAGGCAAAGCGCTATGCAGGACTTCACATGCAGGACGATGTCAGCCAGTCACCACTGTTTAAACTCCATGAACTAACAACAATCCTACACACGACCTCCGCACTATCCAAGTCCATAATTCTCAACTTGGAAAGTTAAGCCAACTCATGAAAGGAAAATGATCTTGTAGATTCCGCTATGTAGAACTCTGCATGCAAGATATTGTCTACCCAATGCCACTACTTAACAACCAAACCTTAAGGGCTTTCCACCCTATGACGCTCGCATCCTCCAAACCCGCAAAAGTGCCAGACTCTAATCTCACACCCTTAGGTGCCCTATGGCCATTTTTTTACACGTACCTAATCATTCTATGGGAAATTTTCCCATCACACATGTCATGCAAAAATTTCCATGTGGGCGGCTATTTGTAGGATTTCATGTCTTCGACGTCGTTTCTTGATAACTTTCTTTATAACAGCTTCCACCAAGGGGAAACTTGCATCCCTAGGCCTGCATTCTCCTAAATTTCCCAAACAAGATCCAAAAGGTGAACAATGATGAATATTATGATCTTTCAAGGGTATATGAATGCATCTAATGTTGAATTTAAAGGATTTAACTGATATTTTCCCTCTTAAATCTGTCAATGCACTTACTACGCTTTGTGTGTGCAAGATTTATGGAACCTACTGAGGGACCATTAGGGAATCCAGTGGAGAAAGCAGACAAAGAAAAGAAGCCCACAAGACCCCCTAAAGGAAAAGAGGAAAATGAGAAAATGAAGTATCAGTTTCACGGGGTGGAGTGCACCTCCAAGCTTGCATCCAACTATGACACAATCTTTGATACGGACCTAGGGCATGTTAATATAGATGAGTTCAAGCAAAGGGTGATGATTAAACCCACAATAGAAGATGCCTGAAAGATAAAAGAAAGTGGCCTTGCAAAGACAGTTGGTTTCCCCCCTGCATTGATTGCTCCAAAGCTAGTCATGACTTGTCAAGAGTGCTACCACTCTCACAGCAAGAAAATAATTGCCAAAGATGGAAGGGTACTAGTGGACCTGTCTACCAAATCTATCAATAGGATGTTTGGTATTCCAACATTTGATGTAATGGAAGAAGTTGAAAAGGAATATTCCCAACAAATGTGGAAACATGATCCTATTGGGTGTAAGAGGACAAAAAATCAAGTATGGTTGAAGGATAAGAGGGGTAGTTCCAGCAAGGTACCCCAAACAATGTATATAAGTGATTTCTTCAAGGAATATCATGAGTTGGTTATGCTCTTGAGCAGGGTGATGGTCCTACCCATTGCCACCTTCTTCGAATAATGGATGTTCTATTTTATGGAGGAGATCCTCTAAGGAAATGCCAAGTTCCATTGGGCGAGGATGATAAGTAACAACCTGCATGACCAATTCATGGTGGTAAAGAAGACCTCCAGATTCTACATGACTTCATATTTGGTTTACCTCCTAGTAGTCAAGTTCCTATATAAGATATATTTCTATGTAGGAACATTAGGAACCAAGAGAGGAGAAATTAAAGTATACGACTACTACTCTCAATTAAAGTACTGAAATTTCAAGAGGGAATATGGAAGAGTAAATGATGCCTTCACCAGGCATATTATTAGTCTCGTGGGGGAAGACCTTGTAAGAAGAGTAACACACAATGCTAAGACACTAATCAATGGTTTTGGATATCTATTCATCCAATTCTAGAAGTTCACCTACATCAGAGCATAAGGGTTCTCAAGAAAACCCTACAGACAACCACGCTACCCCAATCATCAGATCATTTTGCTGGAGTTAACTCGACAATTACAGACTGCTCATACATTGCTAAGTGATAAGCATCGAACATGGATCCCATATCCCCTCACATTTAAGCAAGGAATGTACTCTTGCCCAACTGCCCCATGTGTCGAATATTCAAAGAAGGAATTAGCAGAATACGACTTGGACTTGCACATAGACAGAGGAAGGGTGGATCCTCATGGAAAATTGAAGAAGCAAGTTAGGAGACAAAATGCCCACCAACCTCACATTGAATAATTTTGGGAAAAATGTGAAGATGACATGGAAGTCCGGATGCGACATTACATGAGAATGACCACAAAATTTGTAAAGTTCGTAAATTTGTTTCCCGTGCCTGACCAAATTGTTGAAGATGACAACATCCTAAATGAAAGATACAATGCCTTGGATAATATTCCATTGCCAATCATTGACTGGACTGAGGAGGAGGTCATTGACATAGACATTCTCACTCGCCCTATTGAACACAAAACTAGGCAATGGGTCGATGGGAAAATAAATCAACTGAAAGAACAAGGTGTAGAGCTCACATATGGGGAGCTTGAAGACAACATTGAAGTAAAACTGAAAGCGATGTAGCTATGGGTTCATCAAATGAAGCTCCCAAATCCCCACCTATCGTTTAATCCAAGAAGAGGAAGGATTCACCTGAACACAAGCATAAACACAAGGTTTACTCAAGGAAGGCAACAGAGGATTAGTCATCAAAGAAGACAAAAATAATGAGAACATTTGTTTTGGAGATGCCATCCATTCATAAGGAGGAGAAACAACATGAAGAGCAAGAAGAAGTTAAGGAGCCCCGCTCGCCACCGCCCACCACCTTTGTTCTTTCTATTGCCACTCCACCTCCTTCCATTTCCAAATCTTTGCCTGGCTCATCACCGCCCACTGTGGACATCTTTGTCCACCTCACCTCCACCTCCCCAACCACCCCATTGATGGTATTGGACTCTTCCTCTCCCACTACTTCCCCACTATCGACCTCCTCACTCTCACCTCCACTGTCAACTCTTTCCACCTTGTCGCCTTTGTTGCCAGTAACCACCATTGCACCACCCACTTTCCTGCAAGATTTTGTAGCATATATGCAGAATGTGTTGATCGAGCTCTCTGTGGTGATCCTTGACCCCAAAGTCCAAGAATTAATGGCTAAAATTGTTGTTGCTTTGCCTCTCCCTACATTGTTGATTGATCCACCAAAGATGGAGGCAACAATGTAGATTTCAGAAGAAATGGAGAGGTGCAGCGTGGAGCAGACTAAGGAAGTTTTGAGGGATATTGTCGAAGAATCGAAGGACTCTTATAAGGAGGATTATTTTGAGCACCTCGAGGGTGGATTGAGTCTAAATATTGACAAGGTAGCTTCTAATGAGGAGTGGAAACAAACATCTGAAGATGAGAGTAGTGATAAGCTTGATGAACATTATGAAGATGAAACGTCTGATCAAGAACTAGACGAAGAGTTGCCCCAAGAACACAAAATTGAGGAGACACACCCAAAGGAGCACCACTTTGAAGAAGGGAAAATAGACATAGATGTGGATGTAGAAATAATTGAGGAACCTCCACAAACTGGCCAAGATAAGGTCCTGATACAAGAAGAAATGCCTCTAGAAAGGGAGGAAGAAAAGGGTAAAGAAGAAGAGAAGATAAAAGAGAAAGGCATGGAGCCCGAGCAAAATGTTGAGATTGAGTGTCAAGAAGATAAGGGGATAGCACTGGGAGAAGATAAGCCTATGGGAGAAGAAGAAATTGTTGATCCTGACAAAGGAAAAGCTACTCAAGATGAAAGCTCAAATGAAGAAGAGAAAGATGATGAAGAAGATGAATCTCAAAAGGAAAAGGAAGAGGAAGGTGATCATGAATCACCAAAGCAACAAACGGAAGTCCCCGCATGACTACAGTAGCAACTAAAAAGGAAGGCTCTCATTATTATTGATCCAAAGGCCCAACTGGAGGCAATTTTGGCCAGAGCTTAGACAAGGACCTGCAAGGAGAAGAAGCCTAAAATCTGATCACATATCACAATTGATGCCTCCAGAACTTGGACACTACAAATAGCCACTCCAGTAATAGATAAGGATGTGGGCTCTATTCAAGGAAAATATTATTAGATATACACTATTAATCTGAGCCCGACGACTCATGAACAAAAGATGGATGACCTTCATGGGTCAATGTACACCATTATACAACAAATGAATAAAGAACAATCCATAAAAGAAGAATTGAAGGCGCAAGTGGCAGAGCTGACCGCCTACATCCAACAATGAAATTCCACAGAAGAAGAGGCTTTGACTGAATCATTGACACCCTCCTTTCTCTCAAAGGAGGAGATAGTAAAATGGAGAAGAGGAAAAACTGGACCAAATCCACTACAGATTGGTTCAACAGGGTCATATACAATGGTGACATGGGCATTCATCATGTGGCTAGAGTATACAATAAATTTTGGAGTTTACAGAGTGAAGTAGAAGAAATGATAAGCACCTGCAAGGAGTTCCCTGAGCTATATCAGATCACTTATTCAAAGCTAGAGAGCATCCTTAAGCTCTCTCAAGAAACGTGGGAAAAGGAGCTAGAGTTGCCAAAAGAATATCATTGGTTGGTCGAGACGTGGCAGATGAATCTCGATTATAGGAAATAAATTTTGGGAAAGGCCTTGCCCGAATTGGAGCTTGATCATGAGTGGGTGACAAAACATCAGACAGATTAGCGGAGAATATTTAAAGTTGATGACATATTATGAGATGCTTACCCTTGAGCTATATCCGGAAAAGATCAACCCATTATTTCAAAAAGAAAATGCAATAGGGAGCCAGTGACACGTTGTCACCGAATTTTATGGATTTTTCTGCAAGGGCCTTCACTTAGTCAAAGCAGGTTATCAAGGCTACGCCTAAGTGTACTAAATAGTGGGAGAAAATCATTGAAAGATTCAAAAAGATAGCCTTTCAGATCCTCAAGTACGAGTTCTCGGAAGAAAAGAAGTTGTTGGCCATGATCAACAAGTTTGTAGAGTATGCAATAGTGCAGAAGGAGACTAGAAAGCCTATTATTGATGAAGAATACTTGCTGAAATAGTTGTAAAAGATAGAAATAGCTAAAGGAAAAAATAGACTAGAGGACAAAATAGGGAAAAGACAAAAGTTTATTTTATATTGTAATTTATTTGGGGGTAGGTGAAACCCTAAGTGAGAATGAATCTAAGCCATTAATTGTAATTAAATATTTTCCATTCATTCTATTTTTTGAAAACTATAAATAGGGGTATCCTCTCATTTTCAAAGAGAGAGATGAGTTGTTGTAAAGACATGTTGCAGAAATATATATATAAGAAAAACATTTTTTTGGTGGTTTCTTGTGTATTGACCTCCATGTGTGCATGATTCTATCTCCAATTGTTCATTTCAACTTTGTTATTTCATGTTTTAAGTTATTTTCTAGTTAATACTTTATGCTGAGCTTTAATGGTGGATATATGTTGTTGTGTTTGATGTCTTCTAGCTCAAAATTTTTGTTGTTTATTGATGATAAATGGTTGTGCAAAGTTAGTCTGAGAATCACTTGTATTGTTGCACTTAAGTTCAATTATTATTCATGCTTTAGAGGTGAATGAATAATTTGAAAATATGCAAAGACCCCTTGAAGATTGCACTAGTTTCATGAGACTGTGGGTTGTCCTTGGTTAAGTAGAACTCAATTTTAGGAATTCTATCCACTGTAGCATCCTCCATTGTTACTATTCATCATTAGTTGCAGGTCTAGGAAACTTCTAACTCCTTTTCCCTTTTTCGTTTTCTTTAACTTTGCAGCCAAAATAAAGTTCCAGCATCATTGTAAAGCCAAATAATGGAGTTTTAGTTTGTTGTTCTAAACTTGCAGCCACTGTTCACTCATTTCCAAAATTTATGAAACTCCATTTGTTGACCCAATTCCCCATGCTTAGTAAACCATAAATGCCCTTTTTGATTACCAACAAATCACATCAACAACTGAGCTATTTTTACAAGTCATGACCTAACACTTGAGAGACCTTGGGGTGATTTCTAAAACTCAGTTACATAAATTAACTTTCAAGAGAGATAATATAATCGTGTGTTGTCTGTGTTGAGAGAGTTCAAAAACACCCATCAACACTAGGGTTGACATTTTTGCTGTCTAAGTCTGATGGGATTCTTGGGCTTGGTTTCTAGGAAATTTTTGTTGATAATGTTTTTCCAGTCTAGTTAGTGTTGATAGCCTTCATTCTATAATTTGAGTGCATCACCTTTCTTAAACTTTGAACAAGGTTTTGAAATCAAGGGTTCAATATGCATATTCCAGGACTATGTTGAACACTTTGTATAAGGATTTTTTTTTTTATTAAGGGAAAAGAAAGGTATTGATGGGACCAAAAACCCAATACAACTCTATTTTGAAGGGACCCAAAACCCTATCCAATCATGTTTTGAAGGGACCTGAAACCCTACCCAAGCAAATCATGCTACAACAAAGATAATCCATGTACCAATAGCATCCCATCAACAGCAACACAAGGATAAAACATGACTACACAAGCTACACAAAGGTTTTGAAGGGACCTTGAACCCTTTACAACAAGGTTTTGATCAAGACCTTAAAACCAATAAACACGAACTAAGAAACCAAGCGAGAAATGGAAACCGCTTGAATCAACTAGGCAACAATTAGCCTACAGAAGCCAGACTAGAGCAAACCATTCACTCAATTTTAGCAAAACTGAGCCAAATTGACTCCCCACCAAAAGAGATGTTAGAGCCATAGATTGTTGAGGAGAATCATTCTTCAAACTACACCATCCAACCAAATACACCAACCCCAAAACCACCTCAAAAGGATAGGGCTCCCCTCTATTGGAGAGGAAGAAGTGAGGACCAAAGCTACCAAACTTACCTTCCTCCTACATGCACATGCTCCACCTCAATAGGAACCAACAAAAGAGAAAAACACTTCCCACCATAACTACAACAACTAGCTCCACCTCTAAAGGAGAGGGCTCCACCTCAATAGGAGCAATATTCATCTCTATAGAATACATCATTTGTAGAACCTGGTAGCAAGCACGAACTATGGTAGAACAGGAAAAAACCTCCTCCCTTTGGCATCTAGAAAGACATAAACATAAGGAAGAACAAAAACCCCCCAATGCAAAACAAAAACAACCCAAACTGCTAAGTAAACAGGAACAACTTAGCCAATATACGAAAATACCCCCTTCATCCAACAATAACTTCTGCATTCAGAAGGGAATCAAGCTAACCCATCATGAAAAACAAGACCAAAGGCAAGAACCAAACCCAAAAAAATAGCACCTCCATCCACTGAAGCAACACCATCCACCACAAGGGGACACCAGTAAAAGGAAACCCATTCAAGCA